>CP139506.1:9544701-9880195 GCA_021014915.2 Artemisia tridentata subsp. tridentata | reverse complement strand
GGGTCAGCTCGGGTCATTTCATTAAAAAAAAGCAAGGTTGAAAAAATCGCTAATCGGTAGTCGGGCGGTCGACCACCTTGTAACTTGTAATCGGTCTAGGCGGGATTAATCGGTGATTAATCGGATTGGAATTACTGACAAATTTTAGTTATTTCCGGCAAGTTTTGTGTATTTTCGGTGAGTTTTAGGTATTTCCGGCAAGGTATTTTCTAAAAAACAACTTGTAATAGACTTAAACAGTTACTATAAGTGATCAAAATAAGTTTACAGTGAGTTTTGGGTACTTCTGGCAAGATTTATAGGTTTCCGGCAAGTTTGACCACCATTGACCGCCGTTGATTGCCGTTGGCTACGGTTGACCTATTTGTTTGACCCAGTTACATAAATCGGCAAGGTCGGTGGCCTTGTAGCACCTAATCGGCGATTAATCGGCCTTGTAGACCTTTTTTTGCAACACTGAAAAAAAGTAAATATGGCATATTAATCATTTGTAAAACTTGATAACAAAAACTTTTAGAATACCCGAACGCTACATACCATGCATCATCCTAAAACATCTAAGTAAGAAAATAAGATTAGAAGTCGCAACTATACAGGATTATTGACACATTTTTAATACAATATACTTGCAGTAATAATACAGTATACCAAACATGAGGTTAACTTTCTATAAAATTGAACCATAAACTGCTCGAAACCAGAAGAGGGGGAAGCCTTGAGCTTTCTCATTCAGATATTCATAAAAAAGTCAAAGTTATGAAATTGAAAGTCAAAGAACACGAATAACATTAGGATGTTCATTAAGGAATCGAACACCAGAGTAGAATTCAATACCACAAATTGGATTGATGAAAATTAAACCACACATGCAAACATGCTTGATACATATGATACGTCACCAAGAATGTAAACGTACTCTTATGTCTCGTACAGTGTACACTTATGCAACAAGAAAATTAAATCACAATTACGAACATCTTTAACAACTTAACATTTATTTAACTACGACATGCACTCATCCTTGTTGCAGTTTCCTACAACTTCACCATACAAGCTTTAGGCCTGAAAGAGTTGAAAAAATAAAACTATTTTAGTGGTGATTTTTAACAGACTCATGTAAAATAAGATTTTACAAAAAGGCAGAACAGAGTACCTTATATATTTTGAAGCACATCGAGAATATGCAGCAACTCATTGACAACGATTTCTATTTTCATTCGTTGTGGTGGTGAATCCACAGAGCACGATACTCCAATCTTGATAGTTGCAACCAAACATTCTTTCACTTTCTTTGCATTCGCTTCCTTACTTTGCAACACAATTGCATCATCATCAATAACATCTATTACATGATCTGGTAATGCCATGTAAGCAAATTTATGAAGGCTAAGACCTTCCTTAAACATGTCATCTGTCGGCCTTTTCCCAGTCATCACCTCTAGTAATAATATTCCAAAACTGTAGACGTCCCCACAACTTGTCATCTCACTCCCGATACCATACTCTACAAATGAATAACAATTAGTTAATTTTCAAATTTTAAACTGTAAATAATATAATCATCATGGAATAAAAGTGGAATTACCTGGAGGTGCATAACCAATTGTTCCTTTAACCCCGGTTGAGCTGTTTTGGTTTAAGTCTGTACCAAGTAGTCGAGCTAAGCCAAAGTCTCCAACATGAGCCACCATATCATCATCAAGTAGAATGTTACTTGGCTTCAAGTCACCGTGAACAATCGTTGTTTGGCAGCGATTGTGAAGATAATCAAGTGCAGTGGCAACATCTCTAAGAATATTTATTCTTTGCATAAGGTTGAGTTTCGATGTATATGCACTTGAATGAAGCCAATCGTGTACACTTCCATTGGGCATAAACTCGTAAACCAGCGCTTTAAAATCATTGCCTTGGAAATCAGTACTCGAACATGAAGTTATTATCTTCAACAAATTACGGTGTCGAATATTTCGCCAAGCTTCACACTCTGCTACAAAACTTTTCTGAGCTCCTCGATTTTGAAGATGCAGAACTTTTATTGCAACAGATTTGTCATCATCGGAATCGAGGATCCCTCTATAGACAAAGCTGAACCCACCCTCTCCAATCAAATTTGCTTTAGAGAAGCCATCAGTAGCCTTGTGAAGCTGACTGTATGAAACTTTCATAAACCGTTCACTCTCTGATGACTGACATTGTTGACTATTGCGTTTCTTCTTACACAAAAGATACACACAACATAATACGATTAGCAACGTGAGTGCAATCACGATGACTAATATGAAGAATGGAAACCTTTTTTTCTTACTACCCATCTCCTTGCATTTGGGTAACTCAAGTGTAACCAAACCACCACAAAGCCTATTGTTCCCCAAAACCGAAAATGCACTTGCATTTGCAAACACTCCTACAACCGGTACTTCACCCTCAAAATCATTAAAGGATAGGTTCAAAAACTCTAAGGATTTCCACTTGCCTAAAAATTGTGGAATTCTGCCTGATAAATTATTTTCAGAAACGTCGAGTATCCCCAATCCTCCCATGGAACTGAATGAAGATGGTATTACGCCTTGAAATCTGTTGCCACTAAGGTATAACTTTGTAAGGCTAATGCACTCACCAAGGCTACTAGTAATGTTGCCTGATAATTTATTATAAGATAAATCAAGACCGCTCAACATCTTGAGGTCTTTAATCTCTGATGGAATTGAACCATACAGGCTGTTGTGCGAAAGATCTAAATAATTTGTTAGTGATGGGAGTTGAAGAAGTTGCTTGGGTAGTTTACCACTGAATCTATTGTCTGCAAGTTTTAACCCAATAAGGTTTTTTAAATTCCCAAGGCTTGATGGAATATGGCCTTCTAATTTGTTGGAATATAAATGAAGTTCAGTCAACAAAGATAGGTTCCCAATGGCATCAGGGATAGGCCCTGAAAATTGATTTCTAGATAGACCAAGACGTTGTAGCTTTTGTAGTTTACCAATGGTAGTGGGGATTTTTCCTTTGAATCGATTAGCTCCTAAATCTAAAAAGGTCAAACCAACTAGACTACCTATACTTGAAGGTAGGCTTCCAAATAATTGATTGTCTCCTAAACTTAGATAACTGAGTTGATCAGAAAGATTACCTATTGATATTGGAAGCACTCCTATAAGGTTGCAATTAGTAAGTACCAACTCTACTAATCTGGTGCAGTTTTTCAAAGAATCAACGAAGCTCATGTCATCAGCTTCTTCACGTCCATGGAAGTTGTTATTCTGTAAGTGAATTACATGAACATCTCTTAGTTTTGAAAAGTCGATTGTCAACTTCCCACTAAAACTGTTGTTAGCCATTTCAAGAAGTCCTAATTTAGAACAATTAGAAATAGAAGGTGGAAGAACTCCGGTCAGTTCGTTACCCCATAACTGAAGTAACTCAAGATTTGGGAGCTGATTACCAATTTCTGAAGGAAGACTACCAGTGAGGTGATTACCAGGTAAGGAAAAGTTAATTAGGAGTGAGAGGTTGAAAATGGAAGGAGGGATATTTCCATATAAGTTGCAGCCACTAGAGTCAAATGTTGTCAAGTTTTTCCAAAGACCCAAGGTATCTGGAATGCTCCCACCCAACGAGTTCCCAGCAACAGAGAAGACTTTCATTGAGGTAATATTCCCCAAGAAATATGGGATTCCACCTGTTAACTTATTGTAGTCAATTACAAGCCTAGCAAGTTTCGAGAGTAAACTCATCTCCTTGGGTATGCTTCCAGTCAGCTTATTCCGAGCGAGCCAAAGGACTTTGAGGTTAGAACAACCAGACAAGTTTGTTGGAATAACTCCACCAAATTTGTTTATACTAAGATAAAGATGGCTTAGCCTAGATAGACGACCAAGTTCATGAGGAATGGTACCTTGAAAGCTGTTGTTCCATATACTAAAGTAGCGGAGGAAGCTGAGGTTTCCTACATGAGGAGACAACGAGCCTTCTAAGCCTTGCGAACCCAGCCGTAAATCAGTCACTCGTTTGTGCCGCTTTCCACATGAAATACCACTCCAGTCACAGAAATGAAAGGAATGGTTCCACGAGGTTAGAACTTTGTATGGATCATGGGTGATCTTTGACTTAAATGACAACAACGCGAGATAATCAGTCTCATTACCGCCATCGGAAATGGAGACGGTGGCGGAAGTAAGACATATTATCGCGAGACCATGAAAGAGTAAAGAAATACGAGAGGGAGATGATAAGCAAATTATTGCTTTTGGTGACTTCATTTTTGAAAGTTTACTTAAAATTATAAGAACAAGAATTGGCTTTTTATACTTAGTTTTGCATTGGCTTTTCATTTTTATAATTTTAAATTTAAGGAATAATTGTCCAAGATATAAGCAACTTGTAATAACTCCAATATATATAATATATGAATTTTTAATAACTCCTATGGGAGTGTTAGGATTAGGATGCAACTTGTAAACATTCAACTTGTATATTACATATTTACTTTTGTCTGTAGCAATTATTGTGATGTCGATTAGATAACGTTGAAAGTACCGGCAATTCTTTATTAATATATCTGATTAAATTACGAGCTCATTCATATATTCAATCATGCATTTTGGTACAGAAGTTCTATACAAGAAGCAATTATTTAACGTTAAAATGCTGCAATTTATAATTAAGATCGAGCACATTCATATATTCCATTTTACAAACAAATATAACTTGTAGGAAGTATTAGAGAAAATAAAAGCTGCTCTTTCAACGTATGAATTAACCGTGTTTCAATATGGGTATTGTATTGCGTTTCTTTATTTCCACAATTTTCTTTCTTTCTATTAGGGTTTGACCTCATTCGACTTCGTTTACATGTGTTTAATCGTTCAAACAAGTCACTTGTAATATGCACATAACCCATTTCATAAAATGTCTCAGTGAAATACTTTACAAGATAGCTCAATTTATTAACTCAAGGTATTGCGTTTCTTTATTGCATTATTAACTTTAATGTAAGGAATAATGGTCCAAGATGTCTATTAGATAACGTTAAACCATATAACAAAAGAAGAAACTTACCAAATAAGTTTCTTTATTGCATTATTAACTTTAATTTAAGGAATAATGGTCCAAGATGTCTATTAGATAACGTTAAACCATAGTTAGCCCCCCCCCCCCCCCCCCCCCCCCCCCCCCCCGGTATGGACCCAAAGCAGCTAGCAGTATCTTCTTGTCCACCATGCATATGTTTGATTATAAAATGCATATGGACCCTAGAAGTATATGTTTAGAAACTTTAACACACTTGTTAAAATACATCAACCCGAGTTTTTTGACGAGTTAGCACCGAGCTGACCAACTTGTGACCAAATTGAATCTTTTGGCCGATTCTGCTCAACTCGCCCTAGTCACTGACCTTGTAGCTAGTAATCATGGATCATTTTGTTATCCGAGTTTTACTACTCCGTGTAGGCTTATTTTAAGAGGTTAATAAGTTATAGGGTATAAAAAAGTTAAAAAGCTTATTGAAGGTGTTTGGGTAAGCTTATGTCAAAGTGCGTTATACATTGGAATGTATTTCCTTTTTCCCTAATTATCATGTGTAAAGCAACGTGCGTTTGTGAGAGGGATATCTGCCATGGGAATATGGGATTTTGGGGGTGTTTGGGTAAGCTTGTATAAAGAACTTACAGGCTGGGTAAGCTTATGCCAAAGTCTTATTAGTTATTGGGGGAATAAGTGGTACGATAATGAATAACTGGATAAGTTAAGCATATGGTTATCCATATACAGTATGTCTTAGTGTATTTAATTATATCGTCACGACCAACATTTAATTATCTTTCTATAAACGGGCACTTTGATATACTTTCGACAAACTTTTTGTTTTGTTTTTTTTTTTCACGTTTTTTTCACTTTTTTTACGTTTTTTCGTCTATTTTTTCGTTGTTGAAACTTGCATGAGAAATCACGTGTGATTAAACACTAATTTGAATATTCTAATAAAATCACATGTGATATTAGTATTAAATCACATATGATATGTAATAAAATCATATGTGATTTAACACCAATATCACATGTGATTTTATTAATATATTCAAATTAGTGTTTAATCATATGTGATTTCTTCATTCAAGCTTCAACAACGGAAAAAAACGTAAAAACATAAGAAAAAACGTGAAAAAAATGATTTTTTTTTTGTCGAAAGTATATCAAAGTTCCTATCTGTAGAAAGATAATTAAATGCTCGTCGTGATGATATATTTTTTTCGCTTAACGATTAAAGAGCTATTAATTTTTTTTGGATCCATTGGATCATGGAGATGGATGGTGGGGATTGATCCCTTGATATCCAAATAAACATTAATTTAATTACATATCAATGTTTGATCGGATTTGGTCAAAATATTAACAAATTTAATACCAGTCCACAATCAAAGTTTAACAACCTCAATGACTTTCTATACAGTTATAAACATTAATTTAATTACATATCAATGTTTGATCGGATTTGGTCAAAATATTAACTTCACTACCAGTCCACAATCAAAGTTTAACAACCTCATTGACTTTCTATACAATTATAAACATTAATTTAAGAAAAAATTACACGGATGGTCCCTGTGGTTTACACGGATTTCATGTTTAGTCCCTATTTCGTTTTAATTACGCCAGAGATACCTATTTTGTGAAACGTTGCACACTTTTGGTCCCTATTTTGGATGGGCCATTAGTTTGACCGTTAAGTGTATAAATATTATTTGCCCGTTAGTCCCTCCGTTAGTATTTTTTGCACCGTTAGTCCTCAAATACATAAACACCAATGACCACCGCCAGCACCCACCACCGCCACCCACTACCACCACCACCAACACTTCATTTATCTGATTTTTTAAATCTTTTTAAAAAGAATTAAAATCAATAAAGTTTATATGCTTTCATTACATATTTAAATAAAAAATCAACCTAACATCATTTCAAATCAATAAAGATCAATCTTTACATCTACAAATCAATAAATTTCACACTAATCTTCATATCCAAAAACTAATCAACAATAAAAATCAAATATTTGCAATAAAAATAAACAATTCATGAATCCCAAGCAATCCAAGGCACAAAAGTTTAGTATGTTCTCAAGATTCACACTCTTGTTCTAATTCTAATGCTAAATAAAAAAACTTCCATCTCTCTTTTCCATATCTACTTTTCCACCAAATCACAGATCTAAACCATTTGTCTCAAATCGTCCTTTTGCTACCGGAAATCATCATCAAAACGGCGCCATGATTTCAACCTTAAATCATCACCTTATCGTCATTTTTGCTACAGGATTGGATTATCAACCCCAAGCCGCCTCCATCATTTAACGGTTGTTGTTTTCTAAGGCGGTCTGAAACCATCTCGTATTTATGGCAACCCGAATTTGTTTCGCATAAATGGTTTTGTGTGAGGAACCTTGTGTGTACCACTAGTGTTTGTATCGTATAAATGGTTTTTACGACCAAAAACTAGCCGCCTTTAAAAGACGAAGGTAATGGTGTTGATGGTTTCAGGTCGCCAAAATAATGGTGGTGGTGGTCTCAGGTCGCAATGGTGGTGGTGGTCTCAGGTCACAACCACCATTAGTAATCCCCCCACACAGCTGCTACCGCCAAATTTTTTATGGGTTGAAATCTGGTAATGTTGATGTGGATCTGGGTTTATGATTTTTGATGATGGAATTTGTCGATAAACTCAAAATTCCATGATTTTTTATAACGATTCAAACATAAACCCAAAAATTCCATGATTTTTTATGTGAGTTTATTTTTTATGTGTGCTTATGTGATGTAAGTTTATGCTTTGATGTAAATGAGTTTTTGATTTATGATGTGAGTTTATGTTTGATAAGGATACAAATCATGGAATTTTTTATGTAAATTTTATGATTTTTGATTTTTGGGTTTATGTTTGATTTTTGATGTGAGTTTATGTTTGATTTTTGATTTTGGGTTTATGTTTGATTTTTGATGTGATGTGGATCTGGGTTTATGTTAGATTGGTGTGAGTTTATAGATACTGAGTAATTCATTTTAAAAAATTGGACTAACGATGCAAAAAATACTAACGGAGGGATTAACAGGCAAATAATATTTATACACTTAACGGTCAAACTAACGCCCCATCCAAAATAGGGACCAAAAGTGTGCAACGTTTCACAAAATAGGTATCTCTGGCGTAATTAAAACGAAATAGGGACTAAACATGAAATCCGTGTAAACCACAGGGACCATCCGTGTAATTTTTTCTTAATTTAATTACATATCAATGTTTGATCGGATTTGGTCAAAATATTAACTTCACAAATACCGGTCCACAATCAAAGTTTAACAACCTCATTTGACTTTCTATACAATTATAAACGTTAACTTAATTACATATCAATGTTTGATCGGATTTGGTCAAGATATTAACTTCACAAATACGAGTGCACAATGAAAGTTTAACAACCTCATTTGACTTTCTATACAATTCAAGATCAATAAATGACCTACTCATTTGAGTCAGTCACGGTCTTTTGACAATATCTTATGGTTCTTGACTTAACAATTGAGAACGTGTGACGTTCACATATTTTTCTAGCTTTTAGGATAATATTATGGGTTAAGTCGATAAATAGACAACGAACTTTTCTAAATTTCCACGTCTAGGTAACGGACTGATGAATATCTCATTAACATCAATATAACTTTTGAATTTGTTCCTAAGTAACCCATTTCTTGATAGGTTACCTGTTCTTCACATAAAATACATGTCATGTCATTTTTTAGTTTATTTTAAAATGAATTATCTTTTTTCAAGTCACCCTTATGACTTTTCAACTTTTTCTGTTATGACTTTTTCAACATAACTTTTACGGTTACTCTTCATTTTTCTTTAACTTTACCATTTTTCTTCAACATCTAATCATGGTTTCTATTTACTTATATTCAAGAATGCATAGCTCAAAAATAAAATTTCCCAACTAGAACAATTTTAAATCTTAACATCCCCAGTTCAATGAAAAAAAAGGTTCAATATTCCATATCTTATCATCGTATAATCATTAGGAAAAATTAAACCCACTTCATGAGAAACCTGACCACAGGAAAACCTCATCCATTTACCTGTTTATCATGTACTACTGGATTTCTAGATCACTTTGCAAAAGATGTAAATAACGAGAAAAAAAAAAAACAACATTAAGTACCAAAACATTCCTTAGTAATTGTCAATGTTTGGATTCCAAAAGTACAAAAGAAGCATTTCTAAATAAAGTCAAGATATAACAGCAGCATCTAACAAAAACTGAGTTGTACAACCCTTTTAAGCACAAGTTACAACTGTATAATGCACACTACATGTTACCTATTTTCCCATCCAACAACCCAAAAAACCAAACCAAACTCCCAAGTTCAGGAAATTTGCACCTAAATTGAACAAACACCAGCAGTACTTGGACCATTGTCGATATCCATTGTATCGGCTTCCTTAACATCTGCTAAAGCATGAAGAAACTCGGGAGGAATAGCTGCAGGGTCGATGTTGAGACATCCCTTTGGAGCGTTTGCAGATTCTTGACCCGTGAGCAGGCATGAAGGTATTTGATGCGATATTTTAAGAAAGTCTTTTTCCGGGATAACTTTTGTTTCCTTACTGTCGAGATGTCGGTGAAACACTGTTTTAAACCCTGCAACTTTGACTTGTGGTGTGACGGTAATGCCTGTTTCTTCACTGTACTCGTTAACTTCCACAATTTCGTAAGTATGTTTTATTGTATCCAGTGTTTTATCCCTTTTGTACAGAGCAAAAGCACTTCCCTTTTTAGGGAAAACACGAATGTTACCGTTTCTCAGCTTTGTAAAGCTAGCTTTGTGAGAAAAATAGTTTGGGGAGGTAACGGTTTCATGTTTTCCTAGTTGAAACTCGCCGAATGCTTCCAGGAACCCGGGAAAAGGAAGTGGTTTCTTGTTAGGTTTTGAGCTAAGCCAACATACTTTCATTTTAAACGGCTTCAAAGAAATTACTTTGTGAACTATGACATAGTTCTGAGGCATCCCGTCGCGATCATCATAAGCAGCCCAGAGTTGACCTTCTTTGAAACATTTTTCGCTTCTTTCTATATCGAAATCATGAAAATCTGGATCTGGTACGTCAGCCTCGTTACTCTTTGAGAAGCCGTTTGCCATGTCAGCAAATTTTACGGCCTCTGAACTCCATTCATCCAGTTTCTTCTTTATTTCCGTAGTCGCCTTCTTTATAAGGTGATTCTTGATAGGCCCTGTTTCCTTAATTGCATCAAACCCCTTAATGTCTTGCTTTGTTTTAACAGATTTGACTTTCTTAGATGCAGATTTAGCTTCTTTTTTAGCGATCTTATTTCTCAAATCTTCCTCTATATTAGTGTCTAGTCCAGCTTCTTCTCGATCCCTTTTTAGTGGACCTCACTGGGAGCTTGTACCATTACCAGCCTCAACACCCGTTATCTTACATGTTTCTGGGGCTGAAATGTTAATTCCCGTTCCTTGTGAAATTCCCACAACTTCTGAAGAAGCATTGATATTTGGTGGCGGAATCTCGGTAATCTAGATCAGCTACTACATTAATAGTTTCAAGTAAACAAAGATTAGGCAATATTCTGGCCCGAGCTTAACCAAGCTTCTACTTTTGACAGCGATTCTCAAACCTGATACAGATATACAAAGTTGAATAGAGGTGGCAAAATGGGCGGGCCGGGCGGACACGGGCGCGGGCTAGAACGGGCACGGGCTAAACGGGCACGGGCCAAACGGGCACATGTTATACAAATCGCTTTATAAAATACCCAAAATGATGTAATAAATTCCTTAAACGTAATACCTCTTTTATATTTAAAAAATTAAATATAAGTTTTTTTTTTTTCAAAAACGATTATAATGTTCTACAATTGAGAGAAAAATATGTGCCCTTTAGTGCCTATTTAACTTTTCAAAGAGCTAAATATGCACATTTCAAAAAAAAAAAAAAAAAAAAAAAAAAAAAAAAAAAGGGGCTAAATGTGACCAAATCTTTTACAAAATAGCCAAAATTAGCCCATTTTTTTTCATTTGGGCACAAATTGCCACCTAGTTGATAGATTAAGCATAATGCCCATGTATTCTTAGAATGATTACTCGCAGAAGTAAAAGGTAATATCAATATCAGAACACCGTAATCTACATCAGCTATAAACGAAGAGTGTGAATTGTGGAAATAATGGATTTTCTTACTTCTAAAATATTTACACTTGTAAGAAATGTATGAATGCGTGTATATATGTATTCACATGATAAATATGCATGGTATTTGTCAATTTGTGCATACGCAGCACTGCACAAAATATATATTTATGTTATAACCGTTGGAATATGTAAGTTGGAATAGCCTAAATACGATTAGAGGTGTGTAAGCCTATTGAGGGTACACATGTTAAACACTTAGAGTATGTTAAATTCTTCACATATACTTCAAAATGTATACCAAAATGACGCGAAATGAACTAGACAAGACTCCTTACTTGTCCTAACCAGTGTGGCCAGCTTATGAAGGATCTAGAAGGGGTTTTGGAGTGTCCAGGTTCATTAAAGATAAGAAGGAATGAGAGAGTTGTGATAAGGCTTAAAGAGAAAGAGTTCTATGCTTATCATGGAAGTGTTTTAAGCCTTATCATGAGTGAGAATGAGATACCATACTATCTCTGCTCATTGGAGACGTCACAATCTCAAAAGAATTATACCTCACGTACAAATTGCTTTTTACTTTCTACCAATCAGCACAGTACACGAAAGTCACTTTGGTTTGACTTTCTTCAACGTATCTAAGCAAAACAAGAATTCATGGTTTTTTAGTTACTGTTCCCTTTTCTAATAAGATTCGAACGTATACCTTTTGAGTATTCGGATCTTGTTTAAGCTACAACAAGAACACAAGTTTGTTTGGTTGTATACGTGAAGCAAGCGACTAGCATCGTAACATACTTGGTTGACGTGTTTGTGTGAGCAACCGTAGAGGTAGTATATATTTACTACTTAGTTTCATTTGCGGGTGACTACAAGGGTTAGTTTTCGATTTGGTTTTTTTGTTCCTTTTATTTGTTTTGTTTGTTTATTATTTGTGTTAATTCTAATAGCCAAACTAGATCCATATTCCGCTGCGTACTCGTAGTTAATTGGTTAACATATTAATAAATCCCAACAGTGGCATCACGAGTCAACTCGTTTGGTGTATTATGGGTTACACAAATTTAATAAACACGTAAAAAGGCTGCATGAAATCTAATTTAGTTATTTGTTTTATTTTTATTTTGACAACTATAATGCAATACTTGTCATTAATTAATAAAAAATAACAAGACACAAACAAATTAATTAACGGTTAATTAGATACATAAAATAGCAAATTAATAGTTAATAAGTTTGCCATGTTATTTTATGTGTGTATTCCGGCTATAAGACCTACGCAATCAATTTTTTGATGCATGTGGCGATCTAGGCACTTGATGAAAACCTAGTGAGGGTCTTATGGTTCTCCTTTTGGGGAAGACTCGCGAGAGAACTCGGATTTTATGTGTTTAATTAATGTCTTTGTTTATGTTTGTGATTCCTTATGTGCATAATTGTTATATGTTTTACACACCTAATTGCATGCAATATGGAATAATACATATGCGAAACCATGACATTAAAATGGTATTAATTTACACGCCTAAATATCATGCTCAATGTGACCTGCTATTTGATTCGTGGAAAATTATTTTTTTAAAATTAAGTTACCTAAATTATTGAAACAAGTTTTTCATGAAATTAAAAACTGGACGCTATGGACACTTGGGAAGTACGGCTCACCCACTAGAACAAACTATAAGGGGGGTATAAGGCGGTGCGCACAGTCACACCTAAAGGATTTCCGGTCATTGCTTCGCGCTGACTTGGTCCTCCGCTTCCTTGCGAGTTCAATTGGAGCTACCGTGAACCATGATGATCACTACAGTGTCATTACTAAAAGTTTTTAAATAAAGTGTTACAAAGTTGTTTTGCATGCTTCTTTGTACACGATTTTACCACATTTATGTGTATACCCTATGTGTAAATTTTAAGTCTATGCCAGCCAACCAAGAACACGTGCTTTTGGCTTGACCTCTTTGGTCAGACCTTAGGGCCATTCCAAACCCATGGCAGATTTTGCTCATTGGTCAGACCTTTGGTGATATTTGCACGTTCTTGCTTGGTCGACTTATTTCGAGTATGCTTGGTCAGACCTTGGACCCGAGGCATAAGATGAGACTAAACATGCTCATGACATTACTACTTGTCTACTAATGTCTTGATCAGTCTCATAAATCTAAGAGTTGCATTTTATGCAATTAACGCTCGTCGCTTACCTCTTGCCCCACTTGTTTACACATTGGTCAGACCTTTGGTAATAAGTGGGAGGTCAAGTTGGATCTTAGTCTTAATTAGTAATTAATTGGGTAGTTAATTCTATTAAGAATTTAATTATTGAAAATACTAATTATTTGAACTTTTTAATTGTAGATGACTACCTCAGTCGGAAACAATTTGGTACTCAGGAGTTTCTTTGAGAAACAAAAACTCACTGGACCTAACTTCATTGACTGGTATCGCCAGCTTCGCATTATCCTATCAGCTGAAGATAAGGAAAATTACTTGGAGCATCCTATTCCTACTGCACCTGTTGCAACTCCTGGACACCCAGTCCTTCATGAGGCTTTGGCAGCTCACACTGCTTGGGTCAAGGGATCAAAGGACATTGCTGCCTTCATGCTTATGACCATGGACTTAGAAATCCAACGGAATTGATCTAACTCACCTTGGTACATATGACATGCTACAGGAGTTAAAATCTATGTTTGCTCAACAGGCAGAACAGGAACTTCTTCAAACCGCGAGGGAATTTCACTCGTGCAAGCAAGAAGAAGGTCAATCTGTAAGCTCATATGTTCTAAAGATGAAGAGCTACATTGACAACTTGGAGCGTCTCGGTCATCCCGTCACTTTGAACCTTGGAGTAAGCCTAATCTTGATTGGACTCTCTAAGGAGTATGACAGCTTTGTGCAGAACTATAATATGCACAGCATGGGAAAGACTGTGAATGAATTACATGCTATGCTTAAACAACATGAGCAGACGCTACCCAAGAAAGATGTTGCACCTGCACTTCATGCTATACGTGCAGGAAAGGTCCAGAAAAACCAAGGTAGAAAACCGTTCAAGGCTGCTAAGGGGAATCAAGGGAACGGAAAGTACAAGTTGGCTTATGCTCCCGAGCATAAACCATCTTATGCTTCCAAGCCCAAGAAAACTCCACCACCAAAGAAGGATAACCCTGCAAAGGACGCGACCTGTCACCAATGTGGTGAAATAGGTCATTGGAGAAGGAACTGTCCCGTGTATCTCGCCGAGTTGATGAAAAAGAAGAAGCTATCTCAAGGAGCTAGCACTTCAGGTATTTTCACCATAGAACTCTATTCTTTTCCTAGTAAATCTTGGGTTTATGACACGGGTTGTGGTACTCACATCTGTAATACTACTCAGGGTCTCAGGGGAAGTAGGAAGCTGAAGCCAGAAGCTTTAAGTCTGTACGTGGGCAATGGTCAACGGGCAGGAGTTGAAGCTATTGGAAGTTATCATTTATGTCTCCCTAGTGGATTAGTAGTTGTTTTGAACAATTGTCATTATGCTCCCTCTATTACTAGAGGAATTATTTCAGTTTCACGTTTATTTGACGATGGTTTTGTTAATCGTTTTGAATTGAATAATACAATTTCAGTTTCTAGGAATAATGTTGTTTATTTTAGTGCTATCCCAAGGGATGGTATTTTTGAAATTGATATGTCTTGTTCTAAAACAAATGATAGTTCTATGTTTGCTGTTAGCAATAAAAGAGCCAATCTCACCTTGGACTCTACTCTCTTGTGGCATTGTCGTCTTGGACACATTAGCAAGAAACGCATGGAGAAGTTGCAACATGATGGACTTCTCAACTCAACTGACATCAAGTCATTTGAAAAGTGTGTTTCCTGCATGTCTGGTAAGATGGCAAGAAAACCCTATTCACATCAAGTGGAAAGGGCTAAGGATCTACTTGGACTAATACACACTGATGTATGTGGCCCATTTAGAACTGTGTCAAGACAAGGAGCAAGCTACTTCATCACTTTTACTGACGACTATAGTCGGTATGGTTATGTTTACCTGCTGAAACATAAACATGAAGTGTTTGAAACATTTAAAGTGTTTCAAAAGGAAGTAGAAAACCAACTCGGGAAGACCATTAAATCACTATGTTCTGATCGTGGAGGTGAATATATGAGTCAAGAGTTTTTGGATCATCTTAAGGAGCATGGGATTATTGCCCATCGCACTCCTCCTTACACGCCACAACATAATGGTGTGTCTGAGAGGAGAAATCGAACACTGCTAGACATGGTTCGCTCCATGATGAGTCAAACTACTCTTCCAAAGTCCTTTTGGGATTATGCCCTTGAGTCTGCTGCACGCATTCTCAACATGGTTCCAACTAAGAAGGTTGATAAGACACCATACGAGGTATGGCATGGGCAAGCCCCTAAGTTGTCTTACTTAAAAGTCTGGGGTTGTGAGGCACTTGTTAAGCGTGATACACTTACCAAACCTAACAAACTGGAACCCAGATCTATTAAGTGTATCTTTGTAGGATACCCAAAGGAAACAATGGGATATTCTTTCTATCTTCTATCTGAGAACAAAGTAATTGTTGCTCGGAATGCTGAATTCTTTGAGAAAAATCTCTTAGATCATGAAGCAAGTGGGAGTCTAGAAGATCTTGAAATTATTCAAGAAAAAGATACTAATCCTTCTGTAGACACTAGCTTAGGTCATGATGAGGATGATTGGTATGTGCTTAAACACATACCTTTTTTTTGACCAAATTAAGACCAAAACGACCAAAAAACTGACCAAAATGCCAAAGATATTTGTGTTTTTGTGTTTGTTTATGTGCAGGTACGGATATCGAGAAAAAGGGACAAATTCAAGCAAATACGGACAAAACCGAGCTTGGAATGGAAAAGAGTTCAAAAGCCGATGCCGGAAAGACGTTTTTCATTTGGATTTTTATTCAAGCTCAAGAAATTCCAAAACGACCCTTGGATTACTTTCACTTGACAAGAATGGTCCGTTGAAGAAATGGCAGTTTTGGTCCTTGAAGTTTCAACAAACTACAACTTTGGTCCTTGTGTTTAATTTTACTTTACCAAAACCTAGCCAAAATCAAACCAACCGGATCCAAAAGAGATAAACACAACCCATCAAAACACTACCCAACCCATCCCACTAAACTTAAACAAACCCACCGGCCCAATCCTAAACTTACCCAATCCACACACCTTTACCCAACCCACAGTCCATCACTAAAAACCCGACCCATCCCATTTCTTCTCTTAAACTAAAACCGGGGTCAAACCCCCAATCTCAGTCAAATTTCTAATTAGAAATACTATTTCACCATCTTCAATCCCTCTTAACTCCAAACCCTCTGATAATCCCAACCATCACCATCACCTTCGCTACAAGCCAAACCATCACATGACCTTGTCTTTGGTCCCCTCACCTCCACCTCATCAATCCGAGGGCTACAAAGAAGATCAACGATCAAGAATAAAAGTTGTGAGGAGCACGAAATGATCCAAGGGTCAAGGAAGAAACACAAATGCAAGAGGGGATTCCACACACACAAGAAGCACAATGAAGAAACCCTCTCCTTTAAATAGCCGACTCTCCTCAGATTATTTTTTTTGTCCACTTTTCATGTTTTAGAAAAGTTATACCATTTAAATTGATGTTTTCTTAGTGTAATGTTTTATTTAAGTTGTAATTTTACTTCCAGTTTGATGTTTAATGAAATTTTCTAGTTTTCTTGTTTGGTCAACTTTGGTCAACTGCTATTATTACAGCTTATTCACTGCTTATTTTTGCTTATTTGGTTTTTCTTTTTTTCTTCTGCTTATTTGGTCTTGAATATGCTAGCTGATAATTAGTTAGTGTAGTTAGTGTTAGTTTGTTTTCATTTTTTGCCCTTAGATACCTTAAACCATATACACAGCCTAGCAAACTAGTGTTTGACTGATAGGTCAAAATGGGTAGGAATTGGTATTTGCAATTTTGGTAATTTCAATCTTAGTTAATTAAGCTCTTTTTTTTTTCAAGGCATTCTGAGGTTCTTTGATAAATTTTAGAGGATTTAGTGACTGGTGTTGAACTGATGTTTGGAACTCAGTCAACAAGCTCAAGTTAGCCTTAAGCTAATTTGAGTTTTGCTTGTACCCTTTCTTGCCTCAGTTGGTTCAACATTGAGTAGATATCTAGGTCCCTTTTTGCCAAATTCTTGAATTGACCATATCAGTCCATAACAGACTTCAGCAGACTGCAACATTTTTATTGTCCCTTAATAGCCCTTTTTGATCTCAAATTTAGTGCAGTTAAAGTAGGATTTAGATTTTGAATTTTGTTATACTAGTAGCTCTCATGGTAATCTAGATCTGTTTCATCTTGCTTTGGTCTGTAAATTTTATTCAATAGCTTTTTGAAGCCTCAAAACAGCCCATATATTGCCCTGTGCCCTTGTTAGATCAGCAGACTTTATGGCTTATGTTGCATTTTTTTCTGCCTATTTTTGAGCTTATTTTCGGCTTATTTAAAAAAGCATTTTCACTTTTTTTTATTTTTCTTAGCATTCTGGTAGTTTAAAGTATTTTAGAAAAAAAATTCAGAATTTTGTTTTTCCATTTAGTATTTTTAATCAATTATTTTCTTTTAATTAGTTTTAAATTCATATTTAATTATTAAAAAGTCAAAAAAATATATTTCTTTTTCCAAAAAATTTCTTTTATCAGTTTTAATATAGGAAAATTATTTTCAAAATTTTAGGGCTTAGAATTTAGCATTTCATTTTTATTCGCGTTTTTAAATTACGTTGCGTTCCGTTTTTAAATTCAATTTTCGTTTAAATGTTTAGTTTAATTGTTCTATTAGCTTAGTTTAATTGTTAATCTTGATTGTTATTTTAATATTAGTAGTGTAATCCAAAATCAATCACTCTTTTTCTCATTCACTACACGAATCACGTCCCGGGAACACAAATTCCATTCGATCTTCGTCGGGACAACGAACCTAGGGTTTTGCATATTTCCTTTGCAATTCTCCTTTTTGGGATATAAATTGTTTTAAATCAATTTTTGGCGCCGCTGCCGGGGAAGGTTGAAGTGAGTTCGTGATTCCGTTTTTCGATTCGTGTTTTGAAGACCCTTCTCCCGGGAAGTTATCGTTTTCATTTGTAAATATTTTTATATAAAAACCCAAAAAGATTTTCTCTTCAAAATTTATTTTCCTTTTTCCTTTATGATTTTCCATGTTTCTAAAATTTAAAAATCCAAAAATATTCTTCTTAATCCTCTTATCCGTTTGATTCTTATCTCTTTACCCTCTCATACCGTTTAATTCGTATCTTCTTATCCTCTTAACCGTTTAATTCTATCTCTTTATCCCTCTTATGTTTAATTCTAATGTCGTCACTTGGCTATCATTGTTTTGATTGTAAAAGCCCTTTGATCGACAGTCTTCGTTGTTCAAAGTGTAAGTGTGAGCGGTGTGGAAATCACAACCCAAGAGGATCTTGTTATTGGTGTGAAGTAGCCCTCGAAAAAGAGCTTAATTCCATTGATAATTCTCAAAGTTTTTCCGAACACCCTCCACAACCCCAGCCATCTTCACTCCCTCAGTATAATTGCTTTATATGTGGAGATCCGTTGGGGGATAATTCACTTTGTGACCGTTGTTTTTGCAACGAATGTGGATTGAGTCGTGGATTTTGTATATGTCACTCTTCGAAAGCTGAAAATTCATTCGCTTATGATTCTAATCCAAATTCTTTCAATGAACAGCCAAATTTTTCTGACTATCCTCCACAGCCCGATTTATCTTCATTCGATCAACGTTATTGCAATGGGTGTGGAAATCAGTTAGATCCAACATCGACTTATTGTCATTGGTGTACTTGCGAGAGGTGTGGAAGAAACATTACCAATGGATTTTGTTCGTTTTGTGCTTCGGGAGCTGAAAATTCATTTGCTTATGATTATAACTCGAACTTTTCCAATTATCCTCAAAATGATTTCAACCACCCTCCACAAGATTCATATGAGCACGAGACGTACTATCAAAGTTCTAATAATACATCGTTTCAAAATTCACCGACTTTTTCTTGTGCAAATTGTGGAGGTCCTCATAATGATTATCAATGTCAACCATGGAATCAAAATTACTATGAACCTAATCCTTGCTATAGTACTCCCGGTTTTGACAATTTCCAACCTCCACAACACCATATGATTCAAACACCATCTCAAACACTCAATCAAGAACTTCTCCATGAACTATTAAAGTCAGCAAAGAAATATAACCATGAACTTCTAGAGTTAACAAAAAGCTATAAGGCTTTGGTTAATAAACAACTCCCACAAGAAGAAACTCATCAGATAACTTATGGAGAATTTTTAGCTGAAAGACAAATAGCTAAAATAAGTTCTAATTATCGTCAAACTTTCGTTTACGACGACGATGACGATGATGAGGATTCTATGTGGGGAGTTTGTGAAAATTCGTCAGAAATCACTCCCGTCCTACCTTCTAAGGAACCAGAGGACTCTCTAAAAATGGGGGACGAGCATCTCGACACTATTCCGGCAACGGAATCAGACAAAGTTGAGAACCTCGTTCCAATCCCAAGTGAGTCCGAGGAAATATCCGACGATGAAAGTGATTTTCAATCTTATGGAGATTCCCTTGACGTTTCCGAGATTACTTCCGGAATTTTCTCTAACCCTCTTTTTGAATTCAATAATGAGTATACTTCTTGCAAAGTTAATCCTCTTTTCGATGGAGGGTTCGAGGACGTTGAGGGCGAGGAGGATCTTCTTTCTAATCTTGATGAGCCCATACCGGAACTCACAGATCCTCCTCGTATTCTCGAATCTCTTCATAAGGAGTTCTCAGAAGAACTCACTCATATCATACCTCCTCCGGAGTATGATTATTTTGTTATTGAAGAAGACCCTGACCCGGGGGGAGGTAAACTCTATCCTAAGAGTTTGCTTGATGATGATATCACCCCGACCCTCCCTCCCGAGGTTTTCAAGAGCTTTGATGATGAAGAATGGATCCCCATTCTAATTATGATCTTTCTTCCTTTCTTCACCTACCCGGTGACTTCTCCTATCTTTCACTCCTTCGGAAGTGAAGATACCATCTTTGACCCCGGCATCTCTCCTTCTTTTAAGCCGCGGGTATCTCATCGGAGTGGAACTTTCATATGCTTCAATGTTTATCCAAACATCTCGAATGAAAGTCCGATTGAGATCTTCTCTTCCACTTGCTCCCCCATGGACAATTAAATTCGGGGCGAGTCTAAGCTTTCCGACTCGATAAAAAACAAGCGCTTCGTGGGAGGCACCCCATGCTTATCCATCTATCTTCTTTCTATTTTCTTAATAAACGTGAGGAGGGCTACCTCTTCCATTCTTGTGTTTCGTGGTTGTTTGTGTATGTCCAGGTTAGCCCGATTGATGAAGACTCTCGTGCTCGTGGTCTGCTTCTCTCCACTCGAGTTTCATCATTCGTTGCTCATCCGATATCCTTAATCTTATCGTTTTACGTTTATCTTTGGCATAATTCATAAACGGCCTTAGATTTATGTAGGAGAACCCTTACCTTTAAGACATTGAGGACAATGTCTCGTTTTAGTCTGGGGGGGGGGGGGGTAATCTTTCGATTTGATTTTTGCCTTGCATTTTTGCCGTTTTCTCTCGCAACCCCGTTTTTCCTCAAAATTTGAAAAAATCCAAAAAAATGAGAAAATTTTAAAATTTTTTGCAAAAATATAATAAATTTTGACATTTTGTTGACTTTCCGCTGGTGAGAGTAGGAATAAAATTCTGACTTGACCGGGCGTGTTGAGCCCTAGCTTGTCCCCTTAACCATTTATAATCTATAAGCTCGTGCTAGTCTTTTACACAAGGAGCTATAAAATGCGAATTCTTTTCAAGAGTTTGCAAGTTCCCGTATCGACTTTATATACGCATGGCTTGATTATAAGGCTAAGCATTCGCGGATCTTATTATTTAAGATTTTAAATTTGCGAAGAACGAGAAATGATAGAGTTTATTTAGAAGTTAGATGCTAAGCGTGGAGTAGTTGGTTCTCTTTAGAGCTCATCAAAGTTACTTGTGGCCTTTTGCTCCCACAAAATTGTTTCACTATATATATCTGCAAGAATAATTAAAGATGTTAGGTTTTGCCGATTATTAGTTCTTGGTCTTCTTAAAAGAATCCTTGTTTTAAAAATTGGGTACACATCAAGGTTCCTTAATAAATAAGTTTAATAATAATAAGTTAAGTGCTCTAAGCTACGGATTCGAGATCGGGCCTTGGATCCTTATTTCCGAAAGGCGTTTAGGTCTTGGCTACCCTCTTACACCGGCCCTTGGACCTCTTGTTCAGGAATGTGTGAGGTCTTGGTCTAACCCCCTTGGATCCTCATTTCAGGAATGTCTAGAGTCTTGGAACACTCCGTTGTAACGGCCCTTGGATCCTTTATGCCGGAAAGTGTAAGGTCTTGGAATTAAACCGTGAAGTTCCGTCGTTTAGGGTACGCAAGTGAAAAGTTAGTGAAAAAAAAATGGTGATAAAAGAAAAATGCAAAAGTCAAAAATATAAATAAAAGCCTTGATGTGGACCTCATTTTCAAAGCAACGGTTCTCGAGAGAAGATTGAAAACTACTTAGCGTCTTAATTTAGTATCTTTATCGGCACTAAAACTTATCAAAACGAGAATATGAAGAAATTCATTTCTCACCAAAAATAAAATAAATAAAGGAAACTAGGAAAATGGGAGCAAGAGGTAATTACACAAGTAACTTTCATGGGTAGTGTTGGCATCAAACTTGTAAATAGACAATGATTTCGTTTTTAAGCTTAGTTTGGGGACTTGTGAAAAATCAGGGACGACGAATTTTATCCGTATGGTCACTTCTCTATGAGTCGTGTTTCCTACTCGTTGAACCTAAAAGTTATCGTGAGATAATGATTGTTAACAAAGCCGTCACATGATTATGAGGAAAATACAAAAATAGAATAAAAAGGAAAATCGGGGAGTTTTTAGAACTTAAGATTTCTCAATCTCTTTTGAAAATTTTGCTACTTCTCAAAGTTAGTAAAAAGGGATTAGAAATTTTTGGATTTAAAAACGTGTTTTTATAACATTGCGTGAGGACACAACAATATCTTAGTCTGGGGGAATTTTGGTATGTGCTTAAACACATACCTTTTCTTGACCAAATTAAGACCAAAACGACCAAAAAACTGACCAAAATGCCAAAGATATTTGTGTTTTTGTGTTTGTTTATGTGCAGGTACGGATATCGAGAAAAAGGGACAAATTCAAGCAAATACGGACAAAACCGAGCTTGGAATGGAAAAGAGTTCAAAAGCCGATGCCGGAAAGACGTTTTTCATTTGGATTTTTATTCAAGCTCAAGAAATTCCAAAACGACCCTTGGATTACTTTCACTTGACAACAATGGTCCGTTGAAGAAATGGCAGTTTTGGTCCTTGAAGTTTCAACAAACTACAACTTTGGTCCTTGTGTTTAATTTTACTTTACCAAAATCTAGCCAAAATCAAACCAACCGGATCCAAAAGAGATAAACACAACCCATCAAAACACTACCCAACCCATCCCACTAAACTTAAACAAACCCACCGGCCCAATCCTAAACTTACCCAATCCACACACCTTTACCCAACCCACAGTCCATCACTAAAAACCCGACCCATCCCATTTCTTCTCTTAAACTAAAACCGGGGTCAAACCCCCAATCTCAGTCAAATTTCTAATTAGAATACTATTTCACCATCTTCAATCCCTCTTTAACTCCAAACCCTCTGATAATCCCAACCATCACCATCACCTTCGCTACAAGCCAAACCATCACATGACCTTGTCTTTGGTCCCCTCACCTCCACCTCATTAATCCGAGGGCTACAAAGAAGATCAACGATCAAGAATAAAAGTTGTGGGGAGCACGAAATGATCCAAGGGTCAAGGAAGAAACACAAATGCAAGAGGGGAACACTCACACAGAAGTAGCACAATGAAGAAACCCTCTCCTTTAAATAGCCGACTCTCCTCAGATTATTTTTTTTTGTCCACTTTTCATGTTTTAGAAAAGTTAGACCATTTTAATTGATGCTTTCTTAGTGTAATGTTTTATTTAAGTTGTAATTTTACTTCCAGTTTGATGTTTAATGAAATTTTCTAGTTTTCTTGTTTGGTCAACTTTGGTCAACTGCTATTATTACAGCTTATTCACTGCTTATTTTTGCTTATTTGGTTTTTTTTTCTTCTGCTTATTTGGTTTTGTTTTCTTCTGCTTATTTGGTCTTGAATATGCTAGCTGATAATTAGTTAGTGTAGTTAGTTGATGCGCGTGATGTGTCGTTGCGGTTTAGCAGTTTTAATGCCTACTCAAGTTTTAAATTTATATTTAGCCGACTTATCAATAACACACACACTTAACGAGCAGTGTACCCGGTCAGTATGAATATAATGGTAAGTAGAGTGTCGATCACTAAGAGTGGAACGTATTATCTCGTTATTCTAATCAGTATTTTAATATATTAAGTTAGCTATACAACCTAATCTAACGCAAGGGGGTTCAGCCTGAGAGACTGGCACGATTTGGTTGCAATTAAATAATAAACTAAACCAATAGGCACGAATCAGCAAGTAGCACACACGTACACAGATAAATACTTGAGACAATAAGAGGGCTGTCCTTATGATAAGTAGTTTGTCACTTGTTTTATTGCTAGTGTTATATGAAGTGTATAGTTCGATGCAACGCACCGAGATTAAGTCCTTTCTCGTTGGTTCTAATCTTATCGGCGAGTAAACCCTTAATGATTACTTATGACTATCCCGTTTACCTTTCTCCTACTTTTCTACAGACCATAGAATACATAGGCATCTAATAAACGGGCGAGGGCAGAGGCATGGCGACCCGATCAACGCTCAGCTAGACACAGAGGTTATCAATGCACTAATAAAAGTCACCAATGACATCAACATATAAACTTTAATTAATGAGAAAGTAGTTTTAAGGGAGTGCAACCTTTCCGTTGTCACGTTACACAAGCCACCAATCTTGATGAATTAAAGTTTACTAACACAATAAAACAAAACTACTTAATGAATTAAACATATGCAGCACCTTCTTACAGCTCTTGTATCTTTGATTTGGGTGTGTCTTGTGCTGCTACCTTGACTGAATTCGTCCTTGGTTTTTCCTGTTCGGTCTTCGGTTATAATATATTGCCTATCGAATTCGTCTGGTCTTGGGGTATTTATAGTTTCTGTCTGAGGGTGAGATGCGGCGCATCTAGTAAGTAGATGCGGCGCATGTACTTAACTTCGCGTGGGGTCCAAGATTATAATATTCAGGAATATTCGTACACCGCCAGAAGATGCGGCGTATCTTTATCTTTGGATGCGGCGCATGTCCTCTTGAATCTTGGATCGTATCTGGTGAGATCTTGATAGCGATGCGGCGCATGTCATGAGTGAGATGCGGTGCATCTGGAGCAGAATAGTCTTGATCTTGTACATTTCAGTAGACTCTTCACTTTATGCATGTTTTTCTCCATAATTAGTCCAAAATCGCCAAGTTTCACCAAATGCTTGTTTTCAACTGAGAATTACAAAAGTAAACGATTAAGTATCAATCCTCATACATAATATAGTAAAACAAGTCAAATTATTAGGATAAATGATAGGAATAAAATGTACTTAATTGAGTTTATCAAATATCCCCCCACTTGAACTTTACTTGTCCTCAAGTAAACCTTAGATTAAATCTTATGAAAATGTATCCTAAAAGATATTAGGATTTATTTTTATATTTAAGCATGTATTCATTTTTGTCATAATCACACAACTAAACACTTAACGAATTAGAAGTAGGATAAAAATATTTCGATAAAAGCAAATCTAATCGTTTAACTGTCCAGTCGCGACGAATATTCTATCATAAGCTTGGCAAGTATACACATCTCCCCCACTAAAGCCAAGGAATAACAAGTCTAAAGCGGTAAAAAGGGTTTTTATGCTTAAGGGTTAATTATTCTTATTCACTATCGATCTCAAATTCCAGAAAAGGCGACAAAATCACAAATACATGATCGAATCCACGAACACGATACTTGCAATTGCTCAAATCCTTAACTCGAACAGGCTAAAGATAGGTCCAAACTTCACCAATAATAATATATCAAAAAGGGCGACAAAATCATAAATACATAGCCGAATCCACGACTACGATACTTAAGATTGCTCAAATCCCTAATCTCAATAAATCAAAGGTTTGGTTGGATAAAGAATAATAGGGTATGGATAATATTTGGGATATAAATTGGTGTAAAATGAAAAATAAACAAAACAAATAGATTAAAATCCTAAGTGTGGTTAATCACTATCCCAACCATCCCATGAATAAGACTCATATCATTGAATAACTCACGCTTTAACACTTGAAACATACGCTTTAGGTAGACACGAATTATACTCAACAAGATCTTAATCAAAGAATAAACCTTAGTTGACGTTCCCATAACTGCCAACTCCCATTCAATCCATAAATATAATGTACAACAAATAGTGGTGATATCGACCACTTACATAACTTTACATCGTTGGTTTTAAAAACAAACATCCAACTCTTCTTTTTTCTTTTTCTTTTCTCATTTTTTCGATTTTTTTTTTTTTTTTTTTTTTTTTTTTTTTTTTTAACAAAGATGTGTAAAATTTCACCACATCACTATAATGATAATTCTGGATAATTTTTCCATACTTTTCATACTTCAAAAATAACGGTAATAGTGAAAGTAGTAAACACACGGAAAAAATAAACTCAAAGATATACAATATTTACTTTCACTCCAATTGCATTGTGCAATTTCCCGACCTAACCATAGATAATGAATTACGCACGCGAACACAGGTAATGTAAGAAAACACACTTTGCCTATAGCAATTAACCAACCACGGATTCTAATCTACAGGGTAGGCTAAGGTTTAAGGTGTAACGAAACATTTTAAACATAGGTGTAAGAAACGAAAGGAATGGCTCTGAATGTTTTTCTAGGGGCATCTTCCTCTAAAAATGAGAGTAACAAAAGGGGTTTATACGGGGGTTAACTAACCATTGTAGTTAGCTAATATCACAAAACATATAATAGGCTATTTGGGTGTAATCCTAGAAATTTACCAATTTAGACAAGTCATTCCAATTATATAAAATAATACTTATTATGGTGGTCTCGAATAGTATACAAGCCAAGTTCTAAAGTTTACAAGTCACCGGCACACTCATAGATTTGTGAATTTTAGAAAAATCACAATTTTTGAAAATAACATCATATGTGCAGCTATGCAACTTAAACTTTAAACAAAAACATGCTAAAAATTTTAAATTTTGATATATTAAGCACATTTTAAGCATATTTTGAAAAGTTTAGGACAAGTAAGTGTTAAGTGTTCTAATTCTCCAATCCCCCCACTTAAGTTAAACAACGTCCTCGTTGTTTGTATCAAAGGTTAAAAACGGGAAAATAAAAGAATTAGAACAGAAAAACTCCCCTGAGATTTGCTCGGTATGATCCTCCATTAGTATTAGAGCAAAAATCATCTTTCTTGTGGATTAGAACGTTTAAGCTTCATATTAGATGTATCCACAGGAAATGCAGGAAACTAAAATACCACCAAAGCTTCAAAACACACCTAAGATAAGAAAGGTTCAAACTTGCATAATACATTAGTAGTTAGGTAAAAATAAAACATAAAAATTAAAAATGAAAATCATCAGGTCAGTCGATGCGCCGTATCTTATGGAAGAAGATACGCCGTATCGAGCCTGGAATAAATACGGATCAGAATAAAAGATGCGCCGCATCCTTAACCAGGGATGCGCCGCATTGAAAATAAACTGATAAAAAGTTTCTAATTCGAAAAGTAAAAATGCAGAAAAATAAAATAAGATATGACCATTTGCAGGAGATGCGTCGCATCTCAGAATTGAGATGCGCCGTATCCTCGGTGGCCTGACTGACTCGACACAAAATCAGAAAATAAAATAAAAGATAAGCATGGGTTGCCTCCCACGAAGCGCTTGTTTTTGTTCGAGTCACGAGCCTGACTCCACCCTTATTTACTGTGTAATAGGGTGTTGTTCCCCCCACTTGGGATCAAGTGCAGGTGATAGTAGCAATAAACACGAAAAGAGTGTAAATTTGCTATTAAAGATGGAAGAAATACATAAAGATCATACCTTGGCAATATACGTACATCTTTCCTATCCTTACCCGGTTTGGTTGATAAATTGGATGACTTGACCATTCCATCTGAAAGAGTAGTGTGTTGAGGAAAAATGAGTCTCCTTTCTTCTTGGTTAGTCTCTTTGGTAGTAAGGCGTCCCTTGGCTTCCGCAGAAGATGAGAAAGGGTCTTTGGCAAGTAAAAGTTCGAGTTCCTCTACAACCTTCTTAGGGTCTAAATCATCATCTTCATCAATCATAGCAACGTTTAAGAGCTCATCACCAAACTCTTCTTCGAGCTCCACCAAATACGGGTTGATCACAGGTGCTTCAATAGGTAGTGTAATAAATTTCACTTCATCATCTTTTTGTTTCGCAACCTGTTTAGGAAAACTAGCAAGATTATAAGTAACGGGATTAGTAATATTAAATAAATTTGTACCACTTTGTGTCGTAAGTGACTCCAATTCATCTTGTGAATCTCCATCTTCAACTAGTGGTCTTGCAATTTCAGCATCGTCCCGAATTTCATCCTTAAATAAGTAATCCCAGATTTCTTCAAAATCCCTTGTTGGGTCAAAATCTGGTTGAGGTATGTCATCATAAACTATGGCGTCAAATGGTTCGAAATCAAAATTAGAATACTTTTCATCTTCATCCGATAGATTGTCTAATGGTGGTAATACGATTGCAGAATATTCTTCAACGTAAGGTTCCGTATACACATCATCATGTGCAATCTCCGGAGAAAAAGTACTATCAATAACAATTGCCGGAATTGGTTTCACGGTATATGAATCTTCTTCATCATCACTTGGCATACACCAGGTGTGTTGAAATGGCAATTTGTTTCTTTCTTTCCTTGACTTTTCTCGTCCAAGAATCAAGTATTCTTCCATAGTGATTTCTTTCGTATCAATGACTTGTGCACCATATCATGCTCTTTCCCAATCGTAGATCCCATTATTGCTCAGGGCTCTTTCCTCTTCAAGTCTGATATATTCTTCCATTGTAATGTCCTGATCGTCCATCTTCCTGAAATAAAACTTACTCGTGCAAGAGAAGGGTGAAACGATCAAAGTAAAATAAAAGCTTCTGATAACTGCTGTTGATGCGCCGTATCCAATAAATGGGATACGCCGTATCTTAATACGTTAAAAATAAGTCAAACTTTTATTTAGAAAATAGATACGCCGCTCAGGAAATTAGAATGCGCCGTATCTGTTTTAATTATCAAAAATCGATATTTATTTAAAATTAAATGCGTCGTATTAACAAAAGTTCATGCGCCGTATTTTCGTTACGTTTCAAAATATAAGATTTTTGATTCAGAAGATACGCCGTATCGACAGAGATCGATGCGCCGTATCTGTTTAATAATTCGAAAACTGTTTTTAATAAAAATAATAGATACGCCGTATCTGCTAAAGCAGATGCGTCGTATGGCGTTAAAGTTTAGAAAAAATTTTATCAAAAATAGATACGCCGTATCTTGGGGAAAAGATGCGTCGTATCGCTTTATCGCATAGAAAAATTTTCTTATTAAAAACAGATACGCCGTATCTTGGGGAAAAGATGCGTCGTATCGAATTAATTAAACGCGTTGTATTTTATAAAAATTGAACGCAATATGCCGTATCTGAAAAATCAGATGCGCCGTATCGTTTGATTTAGCTCAGTACAACGATAGCAGAAAACAAAAAATACGAAAAATTAAAACAAATAAAAACACACAAAAATAAACACAAATAAAAGCAAACAAAAAGCACACGAAAACAGAAAATATGCAAAATAGTACAATGAATGCAAATTAAACTAATACACAACAAAATTAGCGGTTAGATAAAAAAAAATAAAAACCTAATTAAAATACTAATCAAATTAACAGATAATAACAATTCACTCCCCGGCAGCGGCGCCAAAAACTTGATGCGCGTGATGTGTCGTTGCGGTTTAGCAGTTTTAATGCCTACTCAAGTTTTAAATTTATATTTAGCCGACTTATCAATAACACACACACTTAACGAGCAGTGTACCCGGTCAGTATGAATATAATGGTAAGTAGAGTGTCGATCACTAAGAGTGGAACGTATTATCTCGTTATTCTAATCAGTATTTTAATATATTAAGTTAGCTATACAACCTAATCTAACGCAAGGGGGTTCAGCCTGAGAGACTGGCACGATTTGGTTGCAATTAAATAATAAACTAAACCAATAGGCACGAATCAGCAAGTAGCACACACGTACACAGATAAATACTTGAGACAATAAGAGGGCTGTCCTTATAATAAGTAGTTTGTCACTTGTTTTATTGCTAGTGTTATATGAAGTGTATAGTTCGATGCAACACACCGAGATTAAGTCCTTTCTCGTTGGTTCTAATCTTATCGGCGAGTAAACCCTTAATGATTACTTATGACTATCCCGTTTACCTTTCTCCTACTTTTCTACAGACCATAGAATACATAGGCATCTAATAAACAGGCGAGGGCAGAGGCATGGCGACCCGATCAACGCTCAGCTAGACACAGAGGTTATCAATGCACTAATAAAAGTCACCAATGACATCAACATATAAACTTTAATTAATGAGAAAGTAGTTTTAAGGGAGTGCAACCTTTCCGTTGTCACGTTACACAAGCCACCAATCTTGATGAATTAAAGTTTACTAACACAATAAAACAAAACTACTTAATGAATTAAACATATGCAGCACCTTCTTACAGCTCTTGTATCTTTGATTTGGGTGTGTCTTGTGCTGCTACCTTGACTGAATTCGTCCTTGGTTTTTCCTGTTCGGTCTTCGGTTATAATATATTGCCTATCGAATTCGTCTGGTCTTGGGGTATTTATAGTTTCTGTCTGAGGGTGAGATGCGGCGCATCTAGTAAGTAGATGCGGCGCATGTACTTAACTTCGCGTGGGGTCCAAGATTATAATATTCAGGAATATTCGTACACCGCCAGAAGATGCGGCGTATCTTTATCTTTGGATGCGGCGCATGTCCTGTTGAATCTTGGATCGTATCTGGTGAGATCTTGATAGCGATGCGGCGTATGTCATGAGTGAGATGCGGCGCATCTGGAGCAGAATAGTCTTGATCTTGTACATTTCAGTAGACTCTTCACTTTATGCATGTTTTGCTCCATAATTAGTCCAAAATCGCCAAGTTTCACCAAATGCTTGTTTTCAACTGAGAATTACAAAAGTAAACGATTAAGTATCAATCCTCATACATAATATAGTAAAACAAGTCAAATTATTAGGATAAATGATAGGAATAAAATGTACTTATTTGAGTTCATCATTAGTGTTAGTTTGTTTTCATTTTTTGCCCTTAGATACCTTAAACCATATACATAGCCTAGCAAACTAGTGTTTGACTGATAGGTCAAAATGGGTAGGAATTGGTATTTGCAATTTTGGTAATTTCAATCTTAGTTAATTAAGCTTTTTTTTTTCAAAGCATTCTGAGATTCTTTGATAAATTTTAGAGGATTTAGTGACTGGTGTTGAACTGATGTTTGGAACTCAGTCAACAAGCTCAAGTTAGCCTTAAGCTAATTTGAGTTTTGCTTGTACCCTTTCTTGCCTCAGTTGGTTCAACATTGAGTAGATATCTAGGTCCCTTTTTGCCAAATTCTTGAATTGACCATATCAGTCCATAACAGACTTCAGCAGACTGCAACATTTTTATTGTCCCTTAATAGCCCTTTTTGATCTCAAATTTAGTGCAGTTAAAGTAGGATTTAGATTTTGAATTTTGTTATACTAGTAGCTCTCATGGTAATCTAGATCTGTTTCAGCTTGCTTTGGTCTGTAAATTTTATTCATTAGCTTTTTGAAGCCTCAAAACAGCCCATATATTGCCCTGTGCCCTTGTTAGATCAGCAGACTTTATGGCTTATGTTGCATTTTTTTTCTGCCTATTTTTGAGCTTATTTTCGGCTTATTTAAAAAAGCATTTTCATTTTTTTATTTTTCTTAGCATTCTGGTAGTTTAAAGTATTTTAGAAAAAAAATTCAGAATTTTGTTTTTCCATTTAGTATTTTTAAACATTTATTTTCTTTTAATTAGTTTTAAATTCATATTTAATTATTAAAAAGTCAAAAAAAAAATATATTTCTTTTTCCAAAAAATTTCTTTTATCAGTTTTAATATAGGAAAATTATTTTCAAAATTTTAGGGCTTAGAATTTAGCATTTCATTTTTATTCGCGTTTTTAAATTACGTCGCGTTCCGTTGTTAAATTCAATTTTCGTTTAAATGTTTAGTTTAATTGTTCTATTAGCTTAGTTTAATTGTTAATCTTGATTGTTATTTTAATATTAGTAGTGTAATCCAAAATCAATCACTCTTTTTCTCATTCACTACACGAATCACGTCCCGGGAACACAAATTCCATTCGATCTTCGTCGGGACAACGAACCTAGGGTTTTGTATATTTCCTTTGCAATTCTCCTTTTTGGGATATAAATTGTTTTAAATCAATGATCAAGAAATTGATGAACCTCAAAGTGATATCAATCCCATTCGTAAGTCCGCTAGGACACGCCGTGCCCCTGATCGAATGTGCTTATACATCGATGCTGAGGAGCATGAGTTGGGGGATCTTGGTGAACCCAAAAACTATAAAGCTGCATTATTGGATCCTGAATCCAACAAATGGCTTGATGCGATGAATGTGGAAATGCAATCCATGAAAGACAACGAAGTCTGGGACTTAGTCGATCTTCCTCCTAACGGTAAAACCGTTGGTGGCAAATGGCTCTTCAAAAAGAAGACTGACATGGATGGTGCAGTACACACCTTTAAAGCTCGTCTCGTAGCAAAGGGCTTCACTCAAACCTATGGGGTTGATTATGAAGAGACCTTTTCTCCTATTGCAGACATTAGAGCTATAAGGATTCTCATAGCCATAGCTGCATTCTATGACTATGAGATTTGGCAAATGGATGTCAAAACTGCTTTCCTCAATGGACATCTTTCCGAAGAAGTCTATATGGTGCAACCTGAAGGTTTTGTTAATCCAAAATATCCTAACCGAGTATGCAAGCTCAAGCGTTCCATTTATGGACTTAAGCAAGCATCTAGGCAATGGAATAAATGTTTTGATGATGAGATTAAGAAATTCGGTTTCACTCAGAATCAAGATGAGCCATGTGTATATCAAAAAGCTAGTGGGAGTTATGCCACTTTCCTAATTCTATATGTTGATGACATATTACTCATGGGAAACAACATTCCAATGTTACAAGATGTAAAATCATATCTTGGAAAATGTTTTGCCATGAAAGATCTAGGAGAAGCTGCATATATTCTTGGAATCAAGATCTATAGAGATAGATCGAGACGGTTAATTGGTTTATGTCAAAGTGCTTACATTGAGAAAATATTGAAGAAATATTTCATGGAGAATTCCAAACGAGGAACTATCCCAATGCAAGAAAAGCTTAAATTGAGTAAATCACAAGGTGCGGAGACACCTGCTGAAAAAGAGCGTATGCAAAGAGTTCCTTATGCCTCGGCTATAGGATCAATTATGTATGCTGTGAGATGTACTCGTCCTGATGTTGCGTTCTCTCAGAACATAACAAGCCGATTTCAACAGAATCCAGGGGAACTTCACTAGACTGCTGTTAAGAATATTCTTAAGTATTTACGCAATACTAAGGATATGTTTCTGGTGTACGGAGGTGATATGAAACAAGAGCTCAGGGTTTCTTGCTACACTGATGCTGGATATCTGACAGATGCTGATGACCTAAAATCTCAGACTGGATATGTATTCGTTTTGAATGGAGGTGCTGTTGACTGGAAAAGCAAAAAGCAAAGTATTTATGCAACTTCATCTACAGAAGCTGAGTATATAGCTGCTTATGATGCATCTAAAGAGGCTGTATGGATTCGAAAATTCATTTTTGGGCTTGGCATTGTTCCCACAATTGAAGAACCCATAGATATGTATTGTGATAATACTGGAGCCATTACTATAGCAAATGAAAGTGGACTCACCAAGGGTGCTAGACATTACCGCGTAAAAGTTCATTATCTTCGAGAGACCATTGAGATGGGTGACGTGAAGATATTAAAAGTTCACACAGATGACAATCTAGCTGATCCATTTACGAAGGCTTTAGCATATCCTAAGCATTCTGAATTGACTAGGAATATTGGTTTGATACCAGCTAGTAGTCTCATGTAAATCTGTGTGTTTAATTAGTATTTGAATAATTTGGAATTGTAAGACAGTTTTTATTTTATGATAAATAAAGATACGAGGTATTTGTTATTTTATTTATATAACCTGTTATTCCATATTTGCATGTTTAATCCATGAAATGATTCATCATTCTAAATATGTCCATTGTCGGTTAACAATATGGGAATATTGTTATGCAAGGCAAATGTGAGTGTTGGTTATATTCTATGAGAATGTGGACTGTTCCAGCCAAACTCATATATATTCACAAGGGATGCATATTGGATACCCCAACTTTCAAGCATTTACTTTTGGATCCTTGTCATGAGTAAAATGTTGAAATGGTTTGTTAAGTCATCCTTAGACTTGAGATACAAGCAAGTTCTGTTATGTGTGGATATCACTTTTGTAATTATATGCCAAACGCTGTCCTGAATAAGGTAGTTATAAAAGCTATTTTTCGGAGTGATGTGAAGTAGCATCCACAACACTTGTAGTCAACAAAGGATTTGTTACTCCACTTGATATGTGCAGAAAGATACCATGGGCCCTCTCCAGAATTAATCAGATAATTGTTCGGCCGAACCCAAAGGGTAATGCAAGATGATTCTTGATTACATTTGGTATATCTGAATTAAATTCTATAACGAGAATCTAAATGGTTAAACTATATGGAATGACTTAGGATCCATATCCATGGTTTAACGATATCTATAACAAAGGATGATAAAAGCAAGACATAAATGACCATGCTACTGAGAATAATTTGTGAAACTACATCTCAGACACCTTTAGTTTAAATAGCGAGTGAGAGCGTTGCTAGACGATTCCATCGTTGGTATTTGTGCTATCTGCTACTCCAACTCCCAAGTGGGAGCTGTTGGAATATGTGAGTTGGAATAGCCTAAATACGACTAGAGGTGTGTGAGCCTATTGGGGGCAAACATGTTAAACACTTAGAGTATGTTAAATTCTTCACATATACTTCAAAATGTAAACCAAAATGACGCGAAATGAACTAGACAAGACTCCTTACTTGTCCTAACCAGTGTGGCCAGCTTATGAAGGATCTAGAAGGGGTTTTGGAGTGTCCAGGTTCATTAAAGATAAGAAGGAATGAGAGAGTTGAGATAAGGCTTAAAGAGAAAGAGTTTTATGCTTATCATGAAAGTGTTTTAAGCCTTATCATGAGTGAGAATGAGAGACCATACTATCTCTGCTCATTGGAGACGTCACAATCTCAAAAGAATTATACCTCACGTACAAATTGCTTTTTCCTTTCTTTTGTCTACCAATCAGCACAGTACACGAAAGTCACTTTGGTTTGACTTTCTTCAACGTATCTAAGCAAAACAAGAATATTAGTTCTTGGTTTTTTAGTTACTGTTCCCTTTTCTAATAAAGATTCGAACTTATACCTTTTGAGTATTCGGATCTTGTTTAAGCTACAACAAGAACACAAGTTTGTTTGGTTATATACGTGAAGCAAGCGACTAGCATCGTAACATACTTGGTTGACGTGTTTGTGTGAGCAACCGTAGAGGTAGTATATATTTACTACTTAGTTTCATTTGCGGGTGACTACAAGGGTTAGTTTTCTATTTGGTTTTTTTGTTCCTTTTATTTGTTTTGTTTGTTTATTATTTGTTTTAATTCTAATAGCCAAACTAGATCCATATTCTGCTGCGTACTCGTCGTTAATTGGTTAACATATTAATAAATCCCAACAATAACATATAATTTACTCATCACCAATGCTCAAACATTTGCCCTAGCGTGTTTATAAACGTAAAAAAGGTTGTGCATGCGATTTCTAACCATCTACTTATGTGATACAAATGCCCTTGAATATAATATACATAATACGTATTAAATTAAATCTAATGGTTTTTAAGCTCACAAATATGTTTGGGCCTACTATTCGTCTTTAATTTAACCTTAAATCTAATGAAATCTAAACCCACAAATAGGCCAATGTAACACCCCCAAAATCTGGTATTGCGAAAGCATTCGGGTCATGGGATGCTACTGAATTGGATATCACAACACAAGGAAATAAAGAACGGAATACATACTCCATTTTAATACATTCAACCAAGTCAAATATTTTACAACAAAGTTTGAGTTTAGAAAATAAGGCCCATAATTCAGTTGTCCCAGACAAAAACAAGTCAAGTTAAAATGCCACAAACTTTAGTCAGTAGTCTATGACCCTTGCCCTGCCACAGCCTTGTCATAATCATTCAGCTTAAACACCTGAGAAAAAAACATGCTAAAAGTCAGCAAAAAGCTGGTGAGTTCATATGTTTATCAATAAGCAGTAAAATCAATAGTTGGACCGTGAGTTTGGTATATGAACATTACAACCCATGCAATGTCATATAAAAATACAGTCTATTACGCTAGCACTAAATTCATGCAACAAAAGCTATAACAGTGTGCATGCTCTAGAAGCATGTTAAATACAGAGGCCCGGCAAGTGTTTATCCCAGACACTTTTGTTTCGACATGGTATACGTTCGTTTGCCTATCCGGTCAACCCGAATGGGGACGTTACTCCCAATAGATCTATTTATAACATTCGCGCTTCCCAGCAGGAATTAACGGTTCATGAGTTGGGCATAAAGGGACATAACAGGGCTTAGGCTAATCCACGTAATAGCATAGACAATAGTTTGGTCCATAAAAGAGTTTTGCATATTTCTCACCCCAATAGTAAAACAAGTTTAAATAGAGTGGGGCTATAAACTCACCTCAGTGAATAGCAGTCTGAAAATGAAAAGGATCAAGTAGTGATATTGAGCGGCACCGACACGCGACCTAAATTAATATGGCAAGTCTTAGTTTACGGATTTGGTTCACGACTAAATGAGCTTAAATAAGTTTAAGTGTGCTCAAGTGGTTGTGTTTATTGTTGCTTGTGTGGTAGCGTTTATGTTTAAATCAGTTTGAAGTGTTTATAAGTATTGGCTCTTGGAAAAGTGTACATGTATGTAAATATACAAAAATAGTCACGACGAATGAGTCTCCGGTTCGGAAGCAACCGGGCGACTAAGTATGGAAATTATTCACAAGTAAGGTGTTTGTGAAAAAGTAATATATCGTCGGTAAATAATAAATACTTACGTTAAGTATTTATAAAATGTCTACGTTGTACGGTGTATATATACATTTTAAGTTAGTGGATAATAAGTAAAAAATGTTTATATTTTAACCACTATAATTAATATTATATTGTCTAGTTATCGTAGTTTAGTCGAGTTTAGGAAAATCAACTAAGTATAGGATTTTTAACAAAATTAGGCATAACCCATCCGTAATTATTAGTTTTCCCATCTTAATTTTAGTGCCGCAAAAATATTCCTTGTTAACATACGCTTTACAAAATAATATACCTAATTAAATGGGCTTAGTATAAATTTTATTATCAAATATATTAGTTGAACTTCAAATAGTTCAAGTGCCAAAAGTGAGAAAGTCTAATAAATAATTAAATAGCAAAAAGGGTCGGAAGCAGGAATCGAACCCCATACCTCTCGCTGACACTCCCAAAGTCCCAACTAGTGGACTAGCTCCACTTTTGTGCTAGTATTCTCCCACAGTGGACTTATAAGGTGTGTCTGGCCTGGGCTTCTAGTGCATATATATAACAGTTTGCATGTGTATGTAGGGCTGTAAACGAACTGAACGTTCAGTGAACATTTCATGAACCGTTCGATAAAAAGTGTGTTTATGTTCGTTTATTTATTAAATGAACGAACATGAACAATATTTTACGTTCGTTTAATTAAATGAACGAACATGAACAAAAGTCGCGTTCGTTCATTTATGTTCATGAACGTCCGATTATGCGTTCATTAACGTTCGTTTATGTTTATTTATTTATTTATGTTCGTATAAAATAATATATCGTGAATAATTTTATAAAGTTTATGTTTGTTTGTTATATTCATTTATGTTCGATCGTTTATGTTCGTTTAGCGTTTGTTTAATGTCTTAATGAACAAACATAAACGAACATGAACAACTCATTTTCTTAATAAACGAACATGAACAAGAAAATTCGTCCGTTTAAGCGTTCGTGTCCGTTTATTTGTCCGGTTAAAATTAAACGAACGAACATGAACAAGGCTCCGTTCGTGTTCGTCCGGTTCGTTTACAGCCCTATGTGTATGTCGTCTATGTTTGGATTTGTAGAAAAGCCAAGTTTTAAATAAGTTTTATGTGTTGTTAAATTTGTCAATAAATAAGCACTTTAGTTCAAGATAAGCATTAGGCTTATAAGCACGAAAAATAAGCAATTCGAGACCCTATTGGGTCTCTTGGCCCAAATAATAACTCGACAACAACCTCACTAATAAGACACCAAATAAGCCAATAAGCCAAAAATAAGCAATACGCACTTTTTCCAAAGTTGAGCCAAAACTTATATTTTCTTTAGATCTATACTTTCTTTAGTTGTTTTTGGTCCACAAAGTCTTGAATAAGTCACAACTTATTTATGTGTGTCGAGTGGTACAAGAATGAGCACAAGCTTATTTTCTAAGTGTTTACAAGTGTTAAACAAGCAAAAAATTACCACACAAGCTCAAAACACAAGTCTATATACATATGCGTATGCATGTCGAGTATATGTATACAACAAGATTCACATTTTAGTTTTCAAAACTTAAAAATAGTTACACATTTCTAAGTATTTCTATGTATGCAAATTAAGTAAAACAAGATAAAATACAAGTTTTGGTTTAGCAAAAATGCTTACAGTGGGTGTGTTGTGGATCGAGTAGAAGAAAACCAAGAACAAGATCTTTAACCCAAGATTACTAGTTTATAACCCAAAGTGTAGCTTCCAAATTTCCCCACAATACTTCCTTGTCTAAATTCTTGGACGTACACTTTGTAAAATTTTGAAAGAAACTGTGAATGGTTTGGGTTTGGTTCGTTGGGTTATAAGCAAAGAAGAGAATCTCATTGGTCCAAGTAGTCTAATGGATATTAGTAGGTTTTGCCCTTTTAACTTAATTGTCCATGTAATTGAGTTCAAAGCTTCTTTTTCACAATATACTAAGTAATCATGTGACATAGTGTTAGAGTTATGGAAAAATATTAAAACGTGTATGACTAGAATCGAACCCGGGACCTTGGGATTGCACACTTTACATATGAATGACTAACGGAAATAATTAATATATAACCATGTTATGTATTTAATTATTTAGGACACGAAATAATAACTAACGGATGTTAAGTAATTAATGGAATTGACTAACGTCCGTTAGGGAATAAAGGAAGGACCGTTAATGAAATTAGAGGATTGGAATTATCTAGAATCCACACAAGGAGGTAAGGGCCGATCGGCCAAAGGGTTGTGTAAACCCTAATCGACCTACTTGTTCTCCAAGAAATAGTTTCACTATAAATACAAACTTTTGGGTCATTAGTTTTCTAGCTTGTGCATGATACTATAACCCTAAAAGTTTTCTCTCTTCTTCCTCTTGTAAAACCGGTCGACTACACCTTTAGAGGGGGTGTCGATTTGTCTTTTATTAAACAAAATTAGTTTTGGTTTAATACGTGTCTTTACACTAGCATCTAACGTTAGTTGGTTATAGTACGTGTGTACAAGACCTTGGTAATAACTTACTTTAGTTATTTCATCTTGGATTGTGAAACAAAACGGTAAGGGGTTTCACGTTAATCCTTTTATTTGATCAAGAGAAGAAAAGAGAAGGTTGATTTCTTGTTTAGCTAGAAATCGAAGGTACGCATGTTGTTTTATTTTAGTTAATTATTTACTAGTATTTAGATCCTGTTTTCCGCTGCGTGCTTGATGTACATATTTATGTGTTATATAAAATGTTATGATTCACATATTCCAACAGTGGCATCAAGAGCCCGTTAATACTATGCAATTAATTACTAAAACACATAAAATTGAATCTTTATGATTATTACATGCTATTGGTGTTCTAGGGTTTTAAAAATAAGTAAACCCTAATTTTATTTTGGGTCGATTATCCAAAATTATTACCATTAGGGTTTTATGTGACAACACAAGCTTCAAAATTTCATTATTCATCTCGAGAATTACTATTCATGGGTTACTATTCACCGATCACTATTTATCATTTTACTATTCATCATTTTTGAAGTCAGTTTGAGACTTTGAGAAGTCGTTAAAAATTTTACTATTCATGAAACACTATTCATTCCCGGAGGAAAATCACTATTCATGCTCATCATTCATCATTTCGTAAACTAGGTTTACGGGTATTCAAAATGCGCGTAACCAGTATGGTTTAGCTGCGTATTCATGCATCATCAGTAAGGACACTTCATATAGACTAGAGCAGTCTACATAATCATCAGTAACATCATTATCATATTAAGTCATGCACGGGTTTGTGTGTTTTTCATTTACGTATGTTCGTTTATTTTATAAACGTTACCAGTCAGTCATTACTACTAACATTATACCCAATACTCCCGACTATGATCCTAATATATTTTCATGTTAATTTTAATGATATAAAAGTTATATTATTAATTTACCCGGTGTTTTTAAACCAATTGCTATATTTTCCGTTAGGAGCTTATAACTCCATCGGTTTGCGATATTTCATCACGATAATTATTTTAACACCCGATTCTTGTCAGGAATGTGAATTTACAATTTTTACAACTTCGTCGTATTTTATTTCAACTCGTCACGATTTATTTCTAGTTAACCCGGTACCCGATGACACCTAAAGTATACACTAAACAACTAATTCTAATTAAATGGAGACATGAGCTTTAATTGCACATCAATTCTCTTCCATCTTAGCACATGGCCGTCCCCCCCCCCCCCCTAGCTCCAATTTTCATTGTATGACAAGCCACTCCAGAGCACCTACATTTAGGAAACGCCTTATTTACATTTTGCTCTTCTTTTCTTGTTTTGAAGAATCATGCCACCCAAGAGAGCTACTACTACTATGACACCAGCCGAGATCAGAAAGCTTGTTGCCGATAGTATAGAGGCAGCACTAGTAACCGAGAGAGCTGCCGTAGCTGCACGGGCTGCCGAAGCTGCTGCCGAAGCCGCTTCTCGGGCAGAAACCGCAGAAGCTGCTGGAATGGCTATTAATGGTACCAATGGTCGTAAATGTACGTACAAGGACTTCAAGAGTGGTGATCCCCCAAAATTCAAAGGCACTGAAGGAGCCACTGCTATGATTCGCTGGTTTGAAAAGATTGAATCTGTGTTTCTTCTGTGTAACTGTCTAGAGGTGTACAAGGTAAAGTTTGCTACCCATACACTCGTTGGGGAAGCTATGTCATGGTGGAATTCGTATGCAAAACCCAGGGGAATGGAAAATGCTCACAAGCTTACGTGGGATGAATTCAAGAAGTTGCTGACTAAGAAGTTCTGTCCACGCACTGAAATAAAGAAGTTGGAAACAGAGTTTTATGAGCTAGTGACAGCAGGTAATGATATCGAGACATATATCAGGAGGTTTCAGGAATTGGTTGTGCTATGTCCAACAATGGTTCCAGATAATGAGAAGCTGTTATAAAATTTCACAGGTGGACTACCTCCCAGCATCCGTGGAGATTTAATTTCTTTTGACCCACAAACACTGGATGAGGCAATCAAGATGTCCCAGAAGCTTATGGCTCAGGAAGTAAAGAAAGGAACTACTTCCAACAACAACCCCAGCAACAACGAAAACAAGAGGAAAAGGGATGAAAACCAAAGGAAAGATCAAGTTCAAAAGCCAAACGAAGGACAAGAAGTGGTTAGAGCCTATGCTGCAGGACCGCGCACCAAGAAAAGATATACTGGGAATTTACCTTACTGCAACACGTGTAACCTCCATCACTTAGGTCATTGCAGTGAACCGTGTGGGGTGTGCAAGAAGCGGGGTCACCAGACTAAGGACTGTAAAAAGCCCGCAAACCAGAGGCTCCCAGGGAGTTGCTTCAAATGTGGAAACTTAGGACACCTCAGAAAGGACTGCCCAGAGCTAAGGAACAAGAAAACCAAAACCTAAACCCTCTAGTGTTGTATTTCTTTTGTGTTTCACTTTACGTTCTATCGTATAAGTTTCATGTACTATTACGAATTCCTGTCTAATGAATGTTTCATCTTTTATCACCACAATGCGACTCAAATATCCACATCTCTTCACCGAGTCCACTCCAGAGACCAACATTAACTGAATTCAGGGACTGAATTCCTTTAACGGGTGGAGACTGTGACAACCCGTAATTTCAGGTCCTTTCCAAGCTTCAAAATTTCACTATTCATCTCGGGAATTACTATTCATGGGTTACTATTCATCGATCACTATTCATCATTTCACTATTCATCATTTTTGAAGTCAGTTTGAGACTTTGAGAAGTCGTCAAAAAATTTACTATTCATGAAACACTATTCATTCCCGGAGGAAAATCACTATTCATGCTCATCATTCATCATTTCGTAAACTAGGTTTACGGGTATTCAAAATGCGCGTAACCAGTATGGTTTAGCTGCGTATTCATGCATCATCAGTAAGGACACTTCATATAGACTAGAGCAGTCTACATAATCATCAGTAACATCATTATCATATTAAGTCATGCACGGGTTTGTGTGTTTTTCATTTACGTATGTTCGTTTATTTTATAAACGTTACCAGTCAGTCATTACTACTAACATTATACCCAATACTCCCGACTATGATCCTAATATATTTTCATGTTAATTTTAATGATATAAAAGTTATATTATTAATTTACCCGGTGTTTTTAAACCAATTGCTATATTTTCCGTTAGGAGCTTATAACTCCATCGGTTTGCGATATTTCATCACAATAATTAATTTAACACCCGATTCTTGTCAGGAATGTGAATTTGCAATTTTTACAACTTCGTCGTATTTTATTTCAGCTCGTCACAATTTAATTCTAGTTAACCCGGTATCCGATGACACCTAAAGTATACACTAAACAACTAATTCTAATTAAATGGAGACATGAGCTTCAATTTCACATCAATTCTCTTCCATCTTAGCACATGCCCCCCCCCCCCTAGCTCCAATTTCTTCCATTTTTCACTTGATTAGCTAGGACCATAATTAATGTTTCAAGAGTATATGTTTTGGAATTAATTTAGCTAACACATACAAGTATCAACCAACTAGCAAAATAGATCAAAAACCCTCTCTTCTTCCTCCATATTGATCGGCCACACCTCAAGAACACAAGAAGATCCATAAAATTTTCAAGAACAAGTATCAATCAAGTCTCTTTTATACTCCTTGTTAGGATTTTGAAATAAAAATCCCAAGGTTTTAATCATTTTACATCCAAAACTCATCCATAATTCAAGTAAGCTCAAGAACATTTATTTTGATCATTTCATACTTCATTTTACTTATATATTGATGTATTTTCAAGTATTAGTAGTTAATTATGCAACTTACTTATGTTATACATACCACTTTTCTTTAATCTTTTATGTTAAACATAGATCTATACATTTTATTAACATCCTCATGAAACCCACCATTGTTGGTGATGTTTAGGACCCCATGACACCTTGAGAAGGTGTATGGTAGGATTGGAGTACTTGTGGGGTTGATTGAAAGTGGTATAAACAAGACTTGAACTAGAAAAATGTGTTTTTAACAAGTATATAAACCTACTGTCCAAAAACATGAAAACTGGAAAAATCAGTAAACATTGAGACATTTTGGCCTTCATATTTAGAAAGTTCTTTCAAAAACGAAACCGTGGCCGCAAGAATGAGTAAAAACCGACTTACGATAAGAAAGTTATGATTTTTCAAAGTTAGACGACGAAAACTAATTTTTGAAAATTTTACGCGCTGTCCCACGAATTTCAATGGCTAAAACGAGGCGTTAGAAGTGATCTAGACGACCTGACCTACTGAAATTATGTTAGTTCATGTTAATACGAAGCCGTGGATATAAAGAACGTAGAAAATGAACTTATAACGACCGAGATACACGCGTTTGAAACCCGACGAACCATGTTTATTTTGACAGCACTAATAGCCAATATATTATAAGTGTACAAACTAGTATTTTTACAAGTCACAACATTGATAGCCAATTTTCTATATGATCGAGGCGCGTTTGATCAAAAGTCAAATGAAACGACATTAAGATTAGGTTACAAGGTTTTCAAAAACGTCGAGTTTTACCGCTAACACTTAATGTACAATATTTCACGACTAGTTTTACGAGGCCATTTGGCATGTTTTCACAAGTTATGAAAAGTGATATTTTGCGACGAAAACATTATATTTGACTATAGAACACCAAACGAGGATCGTGGAGTACCGTTTCAACATGTTTACACAAAAAGTAGTTTATGACTTAACGAGACGTCAAAAAGGCATTTTTCGACGATAAACGATATTTTCAAAATTCCCGAGTGGTATCGGTAACATACGTATTTGCATGTGTAGCATCATTTCATTGCTTACATTAGATCATATCTTTCATATTAGGTCGCGGTTGGAGACCGAGCCTCATTCCAGCATATTCATATTTGTCATTGTTGCTAGCGCATCAGGTGAGTTTCATAGCCCCTCCTTTTACTTGTTTTGTAACTATTTTGGGGGAGAATACATGCTCGTTTTTCATTAAACTCTATGCTCGTTTTACTTTTAAACTTCATGCTTGTTTTGCTTGAGACGTGAGTTGTCTTTCAAACATTATTGATTGGTTAAAATACTTGAGTCGTTGCTCGGAAGTATTTTGTGTTTACATTGTTCACCCTTGATCATTTTTTTTCTTATGGACACCAGTACATTAAGCTATTTCATTTTGCCTATATTATGACCCATTAAGCGCGATTGTTGTGGATAGATCTATTAGGATTGATCTCCCCGTCCGGGTGGTTTCCCCACTTGACTGTATGTCAAACGTATTGTGGTTTCCCCACTTGACTGTATGTCAAACGTATTGTGGTTTCCCCACTTGACTGTATGTCAAACGTATTGTAGTTTCCCCACTTGAATGGCATGTCAAACGTATTGTGGTTTCCCCACTTGACTGTGATGTTATACGTATTGTGGTTTCCCCACTTGACTGATATTTCAAACGGATCATAGTTTCCCCACTTGACTGTTAGGTCAAGGTATGCCCAAACTAGAATCTTAAGGCTTCGGTGTCATGAAATTTAGTTGTCAATAACTCCATATATATATATATATTGGGAATATATTGTTCGTTTAACATATGTGGTCCATAAATCAATTGACGTTCACAAACCAGATCACATTTAGCAGTGGGTTGTAAACACACAGGTTGCAAGTCTTGTATGGGCGGGACTTGGAACTGGGTGGATTTACAATACCTTTGCTGGGAAATCTTCATTCAAACGCATTTCATTTTTTTACTAAACTCTATGAACTCACCAACCTCGTGTTGACACTTTTAGCATGTATTTTCAGGTATAAGCAATAGCACGCTACTGGAGGCTTTTGGCAGGGCATGGCATGGTCATAGAAGACTCTGATAAACATTTGGGGACCGTTTTAACTGTTTAAAGGGCCTATTTCCGCACTACTTTTAACAATGAAAATTCAACACTTTTGTTAAACAATTTTATTCTAAATGTTTGAGGTGAAAACCGTTCTTTGTACTTGTGTTGTGATACCAATTGAGTTGCACCCCAGCGACATGTATGCTTCCGCTAGACCCGATTCTGGGGGTGTGACATTTTAGTTTTGTAAAACTTGTAGAAACCCTAGGTTGCATGTAAATTTTATGTGATTGAATTAATGAATACAAGGTTATGTCATTAATTGAATATACGTAGAATAGACTTGATTATATGTTGTGACGTGATAATAAGTGCTATTTGGGGAATCCATGACAAAAACATGCATGTTTTGTCATGGAAGTTGATGTAATTGCTACATGTTTTAGATAAATCTAAAATTAGGGTTAACCTAATTAACACATTAATAAATCAATTATATGCAACGTGGTATATAATTATTGAGGCTTACACGACCAACTTGTTAGTGTCTGTGGTCCATTGGGTACAATGCGCTCGAAAACCAATGAGAGTCTTTATAATTATATACTTAAAATTCACATATAGATTATTAATATGATTTATCAAAAGGTTTGCATGTGGCTATATGATTTAATGGTGATGTGTCGGGATCGTGCAAGTTTTAAATTTATAAGGGTGAATTACCGAATCTAAGAACAACACATACGAGCAAGTATACTCGTCCGTTGTAGCAAGATTTTTATGGTAAGTCGGGATCGTTCGCAGGGATTTGTGTAGTGAATCGAATTGTAAGTTAAAAGCAAATTTCTCAAACAAGCAATAATAATAATAGGAAAATTCAAATGATTAAAAACTACACTTGCTTAGACTAGTGTACTACAATTGACTAATATGATTGTGATAACTTTAGATAACATGTTGGTTATGATAATTAGTTTGGTGACTAATCTATTGTTTCTACAAATTAAACCTTCGTCAAGATCTTAGTTTATAAAAACAAGCATTACGTTTAACCAATCAATTCAAGATCAATTCAAGGTTCATAAGTTGGTGTACCTTAAACACAAAAACAATCTTTTGTTTTATCAAACAAGCTTAAGAAATGGTCAATACGAAAGGTAACCGATTATAGACAAAAGGTCACAATTGATAATAAACTATTAATCTCTCGACCCTTGAAATGGTTTACAATCAATCCGTTTTGACAGACAAAAGCATTTTCATTACAATCACGATTAAGTTTCTTTGTTTCATCAAGAATAGTGGATGACAGCAATCATTCATAGACAAATGATTATAACTAGTTGAATAACAATAGTTCTCTCGACCCTTAAAATTACTAGCAACTAGTTAAACTTGACCAACAAATGTCACTATGAAACTTGATCACAATTGGTTCTTAGAATCGACTTGAAATTGATTTAAAACATGTTATCACAATCATATGCCAATCAATAGGTAATACACATCATCTAAGCAAGTGCACTAAGGCACTAGCCACTCATAGCAAACATAAACATAATCTTAAAACCTTGAACATTAAAAACCATGATTGAGAGTCTTACAATGATTGAAAATAAGATTACAAGTGAAAAGGCAATGATTCTCACAAGGGAAGAAATGGACTTCGACTCTCCTTTGTTCCTGGACTTTTTGGACGAATTTAAGAGTATGTGATGAGTGGTTGATGGATTTTCTCTTTGTCTCTCCTTTTGATATATGTTAAATACTCATCAAATGGTCCAATTAATACTCCAACCAAGGGTCTTGGTTCATTAATGCTTCTCTTGTCCTCCAAGTAGTGTTAATTAGACACTTATTATGATTAGAAGGTCCTAGAACCAGATGTGTAGCAATCACAAGACTTAATGATGAAGATTTGGAAATCAGACGACATCCAACCGATCGGTATTTCATCCAACCGATCGGTTGGTCTTCAAAGCTGACCTCCATCCGAATCGGATGCGGGCTGCATCCGATCGGATGGAGCTTACTGATTTACTCTTTTTGGACTTTTTCCGTTTGACTTGTTTCTTGTTCGTAGCTCTTGGTTCTTTGATCTTTCCCTTCATCTTTAAACTCATTAACTTGACTACATAGACTTTTACTCTTCTAAGTACCTTTTGGTGCGGGACTCGCCACAAGAATCTTCATGAAATCATAAATATTTCCTTCTTCCTTGTTTTTGCATTATTTTCATCTTTTTTCCTGTTTTTGGCTACATAAACTTCGCAAACACACTTTGGTACAATTAAGTAACAAAAGCATATAAATATAACCACAAAACACATATAAAAACACAAATAACGCTACTAAAAACATGTTAGATTTAAGCGTTATCAAATCCCTCACACTTGAACTTTGCTTGCCCTCAAGCAAATCTAGAAATAAAAACAATTATCCACATGGCATACAAAAATGATTGGAAAAATGTGATGCAAATCTATCAAGCACAAGTACAAGATAGATCCATCATTTTAAGCTTTTATGGTTGAAGCATCGAGATGTTTGACAATACCCAAATGATTTTCTTGCTTGATACACATTACTAAACACCTCACGAAAGGGAAATGAACTATAATTCACTCAAAACACTCATTTGTATGATTGGTGGAGTATATAAGAGGAATGACACTCATTTGCTCAGTCATGATCTAAATATTACCATAAGCTTGTACAAGAAACAAAACTACACCGAATGGTGTGAGCGCCAAGTATACATGTCAAAGAGGACTTTTATTCGGGTTTAAGGCTTAGGGGCAATATCAGACTTATGTGCCACTATCTCATGCAAAACATAATAGCTCGCTAACAACGAATTCTTGCATTACCAAATAACGGATGGTCACTAAGGTTAACCTTAGATCGCTAACAACGTTAGTCAATTCCTCAAGAAATCGGATGGTCACTACATGTCCATACATTTAATAATTTCACAAAGTCAAAAAGGGTAGGATAAGGCATGGGATATATTTGAGAGAGGTTTGATGATAAAAACAAAAACTAGTCAAAGTCTATTAACCGAATGTTACTAGCTATTACAAACCACTATCATGCCATTTTGCGAGAAACTCCATACTTCCTTGATTCATACTTTATTCACTAGCCCATTGGCTTATTCTTGTCACCTTATAGTTGCGATGACTCTTTTTCTCTCTCTCTCTCTCTCTTTTTTCTTTTTTTTTTCTTTTTTTTTTTTTTTTTTTTAATCTTAAACATATTTGTCATCTATAGTTGTGATGACTTCACTTGGATAACCACTTTTGGAGTTCACAACTTTCTTCGAACTTTCATGATTTCCCACGTAACATCCATCTTGCCAAATAGCTAGCAACCAACCAAGACTTGACTAGGGGTAAGGCTAGGCTAAAAGGTGTAAAATCTTTTTGAATTTTTTTAGGTTTTATCAAAAGAAAAAGATAGGCTCGGAGGGTATAACTAGGGGTATCTAGCGCTAAAGATAAATGCTAACAAATGGGTCCATATGAGTGGTAAACTAGCCAGTGTAGCTAGCTTAATATATCATTATATGTAAATGGAAGGCCATTTGGGTTAAATCCTAAGGTTGCCTCTTATCACGCATATATACTTATATCACAAAAAATGTGATCTCACAACGGTCTCGTAATGATTTACAAGTACAAGTTCTAGAATAAATAAAATCACCGGCACACTCATAGCAAAAGATCTAAGCATAAAAGATGTATGCTATATACGAAACAGGCTCAAATCCTCACAGTTTAGTGGAAAGGGCTATAATATGTGCTAGCTAATGTTATCGATCCCAGAATGGATTGCAATATTAATCGGGACACATCTCGAATTTTCAAAAATTACGGGTTTCTCCAGTGGATAAATATATAATCTTTAAAATGACAAACAACTAGATTACAAGGGCAAACAAAATTTAAAATTAAGTTCGAAACATACAATCTATTCTTATTTTCCTATTCACCCCCCACACTTAAGTTAAGCATTGTCCTCAATGTGATAAACGATTTCAAGGAACAAAATAGGGAAATAAGAGAATAAACCGTATTTTCTGCTCAGGGTGATTCTTGATCCTAGCATTCCAGCTTCGCAATCATTACCTGCAGTAATCTTAAAAACAAAAGAAACACACACGAAATATTTCTTCGTTTTATTAAAAGCTAGTGATACACCCCCACACTTAAGTCCAACTAAGCAATTTAGAAAAACTTTGGGGTTTAATCACTTGAAAATAAAAATAAAAATGAAAACACACGGGTTGCCTCTTGAGAAGCGCTTGTTTTATTAGCGAGTCATCAGCTGGACTCGAACTTCCTTCTTACGTTGGTGCAATTTCTGGATTCTTCTTTGAGAATTTTGGAACATACACCACATTTCCTATCACTATTCCTTCTCCAGTTTCATCTATGTCTTCCAATTTAATTTTCTCCCATGGTCTAGGAAGAACGTCATAGATATAACCAGAATCCTCAGCCCACGGAGTGTTTTTCTTGAAATCGGCCGGGAAAGGTGACATAAATGTTATAGCTTCATATTCCGATTCAGGCGGAATCTCTTTGATAGAAACTTCATTCATTTGCTCCTTGTCATAGTACAATTTAATTCGGTGCCCGTTAACAATGAAACTTCCACCATGTTTGTCATGCAATTCAACATATCCTGATGGAAATCCATGTTTCACTATATACGGTCTGAACCATTTCGGTTTCAGCTTAGGAGCTTTGAACTTGTATTTCATATTAAAAAGCAGAACTTTGTCTCCAGCTTTGAATTCTTTTCGGATTCTTAGCTTTCTGTCATGATAGGCTTTGGTTCTAGCTTTGTAAAGCTTGGAGTTCTCGTAAGCTTGGAGTCTTAATTCATCGAGTTCATTCAATTGCAAAAATCTTTTTTCTCCAGCTATTTTGAGATCTGGGTTACAGCTTCACAGTGCCCAGTAAGCGCGATGTTCGATTTCGAACGGCAAATGACAGGTTTTTCCATACAAAAGTCTATATGGTGTTGTACCAATTGGTGTTTTGTAAGCCGTGCGAAATGCCCACAGAGCATCATCTAGTTTCCTCGACCAAATGACAGGATTGTCTTTAACCGTTTTTTCGAGTATCCTTTTTAAGGCTCTGTTGGTATTTTCAACTTGACCACTGGTCTGTGGGTGATAAGCTGTAGCGAAACGATGATGAACTCCGTATCGCTTCATAATTTTCTCCATTTGTTTGTTACAGAAATGGGTTCCTCGATCACTTATTAAAGCTTTAGGAATTCCATAACGAGCGAAAAGCTTTTTGAGAAAATTAACAACTACTCGTGCATCATTGGTGGGTAAAGCTTCAGCTTCTGCCCATTTGGAAACGTAATCAATAGCAACGAGAATGTATTCGTATTTGTGTGATTTAGGAAATGGTCCCATGAAATCAATTCCCGAAATATCGAATAATTCACAGACTTGAATGCTCTTTTGTGGCATTTCATCTCTTCGAGAAAGACTACCGGATTTTTGGCACGCATCACAGTTCTAAACAAGAGTATGGGCTTCTTTAAAAATAGTTGGCCAATAGAATCCAACATCAAAGACCTTCTTAGCGGTGGTGGAAGGACCATAGTGTCCCCCAGTCGGGCCATGATGACATTCATAAAAAATTCTTCTCGTTTCGGAACCATAAACACATCTTCTTATCATCTCGTCGGGACACATTTTGAAAAGATAGGGTTCTTCCCAATAGTAATGTTTAAGTTCTGAAAAGAATTTACTTCGTTGGGCATGAGTTAATCCTTTCTTTAGAATTCTTCCAACGAGATAATTTTCATAATCTGCAAACCATGGAATTTCGTTCTCATCAACTGTATCAACAGTCATGAGGGTTTCATCCGGAAAATAATCGTCAATCTCATCTTCTTTTAACTCTTCCAAATTTGGATTTTCTAAACGAGACAGATGATCAGCAGCTAGATTTTCTGCTCCTTTCTTATCTTTGATTTCGATGTCGAATTCTTGGAGTAGCAAAATCCATCGAATGAGACGCGGTTTGGCATCTTGTTTGGCAAACAGATATTTTAACGCTGAATGATCAGTGAACACGATTGTTTTTGAAAGCACAAGATAAGATCTGAATTTATCGAAAGCAAAAACAACGGCTAACAATTCTTTCTCCGTAACCATATAGTTTTGTTGAGCGTTGTTGAGTGTTTTGCTGGCGAAGTATATAGGACGAAAATGTTTCTCTTCTCGTTGTCCTAATACATCTCCAACAGCAAAATCGCTTGCATCGCACATGAGTTCGAATGGTAGTGACCAACTAGGTGAAACCATAATGGGTGCACTAGTCAGTTGGGTTTTCAACGTTTTGAATGCCTTCATGCAATCTGCATTAAATTCGAAAACGACATCTTTTTCAAGAAGTTTCGTCATTGGACGAGATATTTTAGAAAAATCCTTAATGAAACGACGGTAAAAACCGGCATGTCCTAAAAAACTTCTAACGGCTTTAACGTTGGTTGGGGGTGGTAATTTGGTTATGACATCAATCTTTGCTTTGTCAACTTCCATTCCTGCGCTGGAAATCTTGTGTCCTAGCACAATTCCTTCAGTCACCATGAAATGGCATTTCTCCCAGTTGAGAACAAGATGTGCAGTTTCGCATCTTTCAAGCATTTTATCTAGATTAGAAAGACAAGCTTCAAATGAGCTTCCAAAAACTGAAAAGTCATCCATGAAAACTTCCATAGACGTTTCAAGCATGTCTTGGAATATAGCAATCATACATCTTTGAAAGGTCGCGGGGGCATTACATAATCCAAAAGGCATACGCCGATAAGCGTAAGTTCCAAAGGGACATGTGAATGTAGTCTTTTCTTGATCAGCCGAATCAATAGGAATTTGGAAATATCCTGAAAAACCATCAAGGAAGCAAAAGTATTTGTTCCCTGCTAATCTTTCAAGCATTTGATCCATGAAAGGCAAAGGAAAATGATCTTTTCTGGTGGCTTTGTTCAATTTTCTGTAATCAATACATACTCGCCATCCTGTGACAGTTCTAGTAGGAACTAATTCATTCCGTTCGTTGGTCACAACAGTCATTCCTCCTTTTTTCGGAACACAGTGAACAGGACTCACCCAAGGACTATCCTCGATGGGGTAAATGATACCAGCATCAAGAAGTTTGATGATTTCTTTTTTAACAACTTCTTTCATGTTGGGGTTGAGTCGACGTTGTCTTTCTACAACTGGTTTGGCATCTTCTTCTAGAAGTGATGTTTTGATCCGCATTTGATCATTAAGATCGATTTCCTCAAAATCTTCTTCTATTATCTCTCCTTCTTCAACTTCTGTTTCTTCTTCTTCTTCAAACTTTACTTCCATAAAATCAGCGAATTCTTTATCAAAGTTTGTTTCACTAATTTTCTCTGAAGTAGTCATGAATGGATCCGAATCTTCAAGTAATGCATCCAATTCTTCCTCAGTGACTTCATCGATTACATCAATGTTAAAACAAGTGTCATCACTAGAATATGGATATTGCATTGCTTTATCGATTAAAAAGGTGATTCTATCATCTCCTACTCCAAGATTCAGTTCTTTTCCTTTTACTTTGATGATCGCGTCAGCGGTGTTTAGGAAAGGCATTCCTAAAATAAGGGGTACTCTACTATCTTCCTCCATTTCTAAGATCACAAAATCCACGGGAAAAATGAATTTACCTTCTTGGACAAGCATATTCTCAGCAATACTGTAACACCCCCTAATTTGGTTTGTGGCAGCGGAAAAATAATTAGGGTGTTACGGTGAGGATCGAGTTAAAATTTCAGAAAAAACGGCCCGGAAGGGGCGTTTTGAAAGTTATATGTCATTCAAATTAATATCCTTGATATAAAGTGAAATATTTGATTTGAAAATCCCTTAAAAAGGTATGATAATTTGTAAGGAATGACATATTCGATTTTACATCATTTAAGTTATCAGAGTAAAAGATGCCCGCTCCGTGTCTTGTCCTGCTCCGTTAATTACCTGAGATAAACATGCTTAAAACGTCAACACAATGGTTGGTGAGTTCGTGGAGTTTATAGAAAATAACTTTCTTCGAAAGGTGTATAGTGATTGTCGAAATAAATAGTAATCCTTCATGAAATAATTAATAAGTTGTGTTGTATAAAATTCACAAGTAAATCATGTATGATCTTCAAAATTATAAGTTTCAAATTATGAATGCAGATAAGCTACGCTGTTATATGCTCAATATAGACTGTTGTGTCAGCTTTTAACTATAATGATATACCAAGCATTTTGGGTTGCCTTGCAGAATTCTCATTTACGTCACATATGATAACTGTTAAAGTTCAAGTACAAGATTTACAATCATATCATATAGTGGGAATGATAATCTAGAATCTGAAGTTTATCAGTATAAAGTGGTGGTCTTCTAAATACAGCTGTATCCTAGGATATATATGAAACATTCATATATTCATAAAGTTATATTGCCCTAAGCCTCATGACACGCAAAACGTTAACAGAGTACCGTAATACGGCGGTGTCCCACCAGGGTCACTGATGGGTTTTTATGGCCCTCGTGTTAATAGGTACTTGCCAATTCCTATTTTTCTCAAATATAGTGCATCGCGACTAAATACGACTAACCATATAGGCATTCCGTCACAGTATTTAGTGGGATAGGTCGTCAGCCTCTAACAGGTTTCGAAGCTGTTCACTATATTCGCGCTCACCGCAGTGATTAATGGCTCATGATAAAGGGACTTTCGGCAATAAAGTGTGCTTAGGCAATATATGTGAATCATGCGTAATTTTAGTATTGGCAATTATTTATAGTGAAATGTAGAAATATCATGTTAAAGTAGCAGTACAATCATTTGTCACATGAATGCATACAATAAGTTTTCAGTATCATGTTTCATCAAGTAGCTTAAAATGTTATCTTCCAAGTTCCGTGTTTAAGCTAAACAGACAATTTGCACATATAATGAGCATGTATTCCTTTCAAGTATAATTCAAGCAGGTAGAGCATAGTTGATGATTTTAAGTAATTCATGAGATATTTCAAGTAATATAAAACAGTTAAAGCATGTATCTCCCCCAAAAGAGTTATTAAAAACAAGTATGAAAAGTAGGGGCCACGACTCACCTGGAGCGTATCCGGCAAAACGAATTTATAAGAGCAAGTAAACGATCACGAAACTTCTTCAATACGAGACCTGAGTATAAGCGAAGTCTAAGAGTCTAACTTACGACTATTAATGAATGTGGAAAGGATAAATCGTATTACGATTTGATCGGTGATGTGAGTGTGTGATATGCCTAAAATGCCTCAAGTTAAAATTATAATATATCTATAATATTATCTTGATCCTTATCTCAATCGACCCAAAATATTACTTTCTCGAAATATGCTGAAATAATATGCAAGTGAGGTCGCTAATATTTCTAATAGTGAAACTTTAATAATGCATAACTTTAAAATGAAAATGCATATGAAATGAAAGGTGTAAAATGAAAATAAATTAAGAATGTCCAGTGAAATTAAATAAGTCCTTGTTCCTTTCAGATTTTATCCTTCTTAGTCTAACTATGGTTGCGTTACGTCGTTAGTCCTCGGTTAAGTCCAAAGTTCATAATAGTCCAAAGTTTGTCCATATGTCCATATAAGGCTCGGAGTTCAATGGTATGTCATTTTAAGTCCTTTGTTAACTGTTTTCATAGCTTCAGTCCATAAGTTTCTCAGGTTGGCAGTTTTGGTCCTTCCGGTTAACTCGCACTACATTTTTAGTCCTTTTTATCTAAATTTAAAAGCTTACCTTTTAAGTTTATTGCAACCTGTTACTTTGGAAAAATTTATATAGATGTCGAATGGGCCTTAGGGCCCAACACGAATAAATGTGGTATTAATCTAATTTGTAAAGTTCATTGGGCTTTTAAGTCCAACGAGGGACAGTTGAGTTTTTAGTAGCAGTGAAGCAAAGCTATTTCAACGGAGTGTCTTAATAATAATAATTCATGTCGTACTACACATGCTACTTTGAACCTTTTGATATTACCTTACGTTTTTCCCTTTTATATTTTGTATCTAAGATAAGATGTTTTCATTTTATACCTCTATTTAATATTAACTAAATATGGAGCTACTATTATTTATTGTTGAACTAAAACGAGAAAAACAAAATTTATACCATGCAACTTTCGCTTGTTTCAAACCTAGGTTGGCTGAGTAGTAGCGAACGACACAAACAAATGAGCCAAGGCTCCTTTGTGTTACGCTTGTGTCCTTTTGCTATTGTTTATTTTTGTGTGATATTTCTAATATGATGCTGTTGAATGAGCGATATGAATTATTTAATGTGTGATCAAATGTGTTTGCTTGTAATGCAATATGTCTTGTTATCATGTCATGAATAATGGTTAAAAATTGATATGTTATTATTTATGCATTACGTATGTATATATTGTATCTGTATATGTATCCATTAGATATAGAAAAACGCATGCATGGGTTTCTTTTATATGGTTTCAACTTACAATTCATATTCATGTTTCAAACTGAGTTAATATCTTGTTTTGCTGTTCTATTTCACGTTAAGACATAAATGATAAGCGTATGCATGGTTTGAGTTCTAACAGTATAAGTGATATGTTTGCTATAAAAATGAAATATGCATGTGATTAGTGTATGTGAGGAGTGCGTTGAAAAGAAGGCAAAAGACTTACCACACCTTTGAAAGATGGTGGGGAAGGCAGTAGAAATCATGGGAAGCACAACTCATTCCAAAACCAGACAATATATACTAGGAATATGTCGGTCGACTTGTTTTTTTCTGGAACCCGATTGACAAGAGTATCTTCTTGACTTCGAGGCGTGATGAAACTTAATTAGAGAGGCTTGGGAAATGTTTGTGTTAGCATGCGAGTGGGTGAGTGAGAGATAAGGAAGGGGTGGTAGGGTTCGACTGAAATTACAAGGGTGAAGTAACAATTAAGTTCAATTTACATTTTCACAGGTTTCTGCTTGCTGGGTTACTTCGAAAGGGGCTGGGTTTCTGGCTTATAAGGGTATTGATGGGATTGCATGAAAGAGTTAGATAATGTAGGTAGAAGATGTAAGTTTTATAGAGGGAATGTACACGTATTGTATTTGTTTTGGTAGTTGCATGTTATGGTAAAAATTTAAACACGTCTATATGGTAATTTAGTTGCATGGAAACGAATGGTACACGTCTCCTGGTAAGAAACTACTATGAAGTCTATGGAAAAACATAGATACACGTTCAACTATTGCATGGCATGGATAAATCATATATACTTTGCATGATAAAGGGTTACCTAGCATAATTTGTATTCACATATTGTTAGTTTAGGATATAATTTGATCCCGGTAATTACTAACGTTAAGTCCTTAAGTCACGAAACTTAAAACAGGGTAACATAAAAATATAACGTTTATAAAAATGTAAAAGTTTATTAATATATTCCAACTAATTATATTAGACGTGAGAAAATTTTAATAGAGAGCGTATACGTTAATAAAATCTAATAAGGTTCAGTATTCGTATTACGTAAAGAGTATAATGTAAAATAAAAATAAAAATATCAAAGTGACAATAGTTCATATAAAATATATAGACTTATACAAATCTTGTGTTGGTCGTGAGTATAGTATAATAAAGAAAATTTTAAATTTCCCCGTAAAAAAAAATGGGCTTTGTTAGACGGGAAGTCGAGGTTATTATAAATTAACAAAAATTACCATGACGGTTTTTGTGGGATCTTACAGTATCTTCCCCTAAATTTGAACTTCGTCCCGAAGTTCAGTCCGTGATAAGTATTGAAAAAGATAATGTTCTGAGGTGAGAGTTTACGGAAGAGATTGTCGAGATATTTCTTATTTGAACATCAAAGAAGCGAGATTCTCACTAGATTTATTCATACCAAATGAATTAGATTCGAAGGTTGGGGGCAATAATTGAATTCATAGGCCACGAATAGTGAAATTAACAGTCAAAAGTAGGGAACACTTAACACTTAAGGTTTAGAGTTCTAATGGTTGAGACTAGGGGAGTTTTAATGGTAGCGGTTTGAAAATTAATGATAGTGAATAGTAAAATAGCGGGTACTATTTTTACCTACTTTTCCTATTTAACTCTTTCCTTTTTCCTCCACTTTATTCCCTTTTCACCTTTTCACCCTTTTCAATTATTCTTCTCATTCAAATTTCATCTCTTTCATTCAATCTCTTCTCCGAAAAGATGCCGCCGGTCGCCATAGTGTTTGCAGTCATGTTCATCATTTTCGTCGTCGTTGGTTTGGCTCTTCTTCCTGACGAAGATACCAGAGGTTGGATCGGATATTTGTTGGTTATCGTACCCCTCACAATCCTAGCAATTTTTGCGGATAATTTTTGGAAGTGAGGGTCGCGCGTAGGTGCTTAAAATGTAGCTTTGTTGTGGGTCGATGTAATGTGGAATAAATTCTCGTTTAGGTTTATGTTAAGTTGTTATGTTTAATGGTTCGCTTTTGTGTGTCTTCAGAATAATCAGGGTACTTCATCCTATGGTGGGTCTTGCTATTGTTGGGTTGGGGGTGGTGTTTGTTTCTATAGTAGGCCATCCGATTGAAGGTTGTATGTTTTATGTTGTGTTTTATGTACTGTTAGCACTTTCGATGTTAATCATCACGTTATGTATTAACCTCCATGGTTTCTAATGAAATTTATGTTGTTTGTGTTTTTCGTAGATTGTTGTGAATTTTTAGAGTTTCTAATTTTCGTAATTTCCTTGTCTTTATATAATAGTGAAATGAGTGATGAGTGTAGATCTGACTAGGGTTGGTTAAAAAGTAAAGTTTATGAACAAATTATTTTGTCTCATGATTCTGTCGTTGGAATGAAAGTTGTTATTAAAATTTTGAAAGGATAACTGTCCCATTTATAACATGATTCTTCCTAAATTATACATAGGTAGCTAGGCTATGTATAATTTAGGACCAAATGATGTAACTCTTGGTTCAGCATTTAAGTTTCTTCAAAGAGTTTTATCGGGTTTAGTTATAATAATTTCGTCACAAAGTCAGGCTGTTTCTGATAAAAATAATAATAATATAAGTTTCTGTTCATTTTTCGAGGATAAGTCAAAATTTTCTAAGATAACATTTGGACATCTTGGATATATACTTGGGTTTTAAGTGGGATTCCATTGTAATATGGTAACAACTTAGTGTTTGATCTTGATAAAATTAATTAAATTCTTGAGGTACTATTAATGTATTTGTTACATAACGACTAATAGTAGAGAGGTGTAATAGAAATGGAAATAGACATAGATTTTTATTATCATGGAAATATTACAAGGTAGATTTTTCACACGGTAGAAAGATAACTTTTACACTTAGGTTACATTCATCGTACCTAAGGTAAATACAAACGGAAATATAACTTAGATAGTCCTAAACTAGAGTTTATTTATTTTACAGCAGGAATCCATACATCTGCTTAGCCTAGAGGTCATTCTTTGGTACTACTGGGCTCTTTTAACGAGTCTTCATTCTTTTACATCCATCTTGGCCTTCCAGTTGGCATTGTAGTTTGGGCAATGGCTCTTGTAATGCCCTATTGCACCACATCCGTGGCATATTATGGATGAATGCTGCTCCTTTCTTTTCATAACTTTGCAGTCACTTGTCTTGTGGCCTGTCCTCCTGCACCTCCCGCATATTGCAGTGCAATATCCGGTGTGATGCATCTTACATTTTAGGCACAGGGGTTTATTTCCTCGGTAGTTGTCTCGGTTGGTAGGGGTGGTGATGTAGTTCCCTTCCATTTCTGGGTCGAGCCTTTGCTGGCGAAGGTAGTCAATGCGGTCTTGTAGATGATTGCGGGTGCAAACATCATTGTGAAACTCGCATTCGTTGAGGGTAAAGGGTCTTTTCTCCTCATGTCTTTGCTTTTGGTTATTTTTCTTAAGTGCAATATCCTGCCTAATTCTTTGGGTACACGTGCGGATCGGTTTAGTTGTTGTCCTTGACTTCTTTAGGCATGCTGGCCTACATCCCATGAAACGTTCATGGTTATGCTTACAAGGTATAAACTTCTTTCTTTCTTTGCTTGTCATGTCATTGTCGTTTAGACGGACTGTTGAGGTTACTTCCATTACTACTTCAACGATTTTGTTTACCATTTCCTCGATGGTTTTAGGGGTCATGATTGTTGTGGGCACCACGTGGTTCATGCTGTCCATTCCCTATGAACATTACATGAAACGTTGATTTAGTATTCACTTTATCGTTAGAATAATTCAAGTAGTAAGATATTTTGTATGTTAATGCTAATAATGTGGTCTCAAATTAACTGAGGATCATAGAAGTACGATGTGTCTAGGTAGCATCGTAAAATAATAATCAACTCTTGATATGCGATTGTTAAGGAGTACATGAATTTATTCACAACAGTTGAAGTTTAACAACTTCCTCTTCATTCATCAAGTTCTCTTCTAATTCTTCGTTCTTAGAATTATTTGTTTTATTGTTTAGTCGTGATATATTGAAGGTATAATTGCAGATAACGTCATAATAAGTTGGAATGCAATCATCAAAATTGACATAACTCTAATAACTTGTTCGATTGATTTTTGCAAAACACCCAATACAAGATCTTTTATTAATGTCTCATTGATTCACGTAGAATTATTTGTTTATCCAAGAGAGTAACAAAGGGTGAGATTTTGCATGGCTCTGTGCTCTTACAGCATCATAGTAAGGTTTGGTGAGAGGAATTTGTTTACAACAGAAAAGTATAACAGAAGGATAGCTATTATACATTAAAAGTCGATTACAAACTCTGAGAGTTACAGATTTATTGAAAATACATAAACTACTAACCAAAACTATTTGGTTTATTGAGTACAGCAATGATACTTAAGATTAGTTACGTCTCTGACGTAGACGTCTAACTTCTGCCTCAAGATCCAGTTGTGCAGCTTCCATAGCCGAGAAACGTTCTTGGCATGCATTCATCTGATTAGCTAACATGTTTTCCAAGGCTGCAATCTTTTGGCTTTGAGTTCTTGCTGTGTCTCTGGCTAACCATAATGCTCTTTCAATATCTTCAATTCTAATGTGGGTTTGAGTATGGCCTCTACCTAAACAGCGGGTTCTGGCATCCAGGTTTCTAAGTTCTTGTTCATAGTTGTCCTTCATGTTACCAATATTCACTCCTAAACCAAACACTTCTCGTCTCTCAGCATCGGTTCTCTTGAACAGGGTATCAATGTTACGGTCGAACCATTCAAATCGTAATGGATGTAACTCTTTTAACTGTTCAGAGTGAGCGTTTAGTATGCTGGTGTGTTGGTGAAGGTGAATCCATATGGAGTCTCGGGTGTCTACATTGTAGTCAGGAGATTTGGGTGGGGATACATTGTTTGGGACATCTGGCATGGAGAAATCTGAGGTATTTGGTAGGGGAGAATTTAGGTTGATGTTTTCCCAGGTCATTTCTTGACGTGAACTTTGTCCAATTTCAAATGTTGGTTGACCACCAATCGGATCTGAATAGGATTCAGTTGCTCTCTTAAGTTTATGACGTGGAGGGGAGTAAGTAGGTGATGACGAAGATGAGTTTTGAGTAAGTTTTATGTTAAGTCGGGGTTGTGACATTTGTACGTAAGGATCTTCAGTATTTGGTGGAATATGATAGCTAGGCGATACATGGGTAGTAGGAGAGGTAGTCTTATCGATGTCAACTGGTAGGGAAGACATGTTTCTGTAGCAATCGAAAATAGTAATTATGAGTAATTATACGTTTAAGGTGTAACGTCGAGTGTGAAATAATATGATGTGTAATGAGTGAAGAATAAACATTAAGCATGTAAATATTAGTACAAATAATCTTAATAGGTAATGTATTGAGCACGGCAGTCTGCGGACACGGAAGGCATAAGATGATAAGGTGTAAAATCATTTATTTTGAAAATGTGGTTATAGTTTGTTGTTTTAAACGGTTGATTCTCTATAACCATAGGCTCTGATACCAAACTGTAACACCCCCTAATTTGGTTTGTGGCAGCGGAAAAATAATTAGGGTGTTACGGTGAGGATCGAGTTAAAATTTCAGAAAAAACGGCCCGGAAGGGGCGTTTTGAAAGTTATATGTCATTCAAATTAATATCCTTGATATAAAGTGAAATATTTGATTTGAAAATCCCTTAAAAAGGTATGATAATTTGTAAGGAATGACATATTCGATTTTACACCATTTAAGTTATCAGAGTAAAAGATGCCCGCTCCGTGTCTTGTCCTGCTCCGTTAATTACCTGAGATAAACATGCTTAAAACGTCAACACAATGGTTGGTGAGTTCGTGGAGTTTATAGAAAATAACTTTCTTCGAAAGGTGTATAGTGATTGTCGAAATAAATAGTAATCCTTCATGAAATAATTAATAAGTTGTGTTGTATAAAATTCACAAGTAAATCATGTATGATCTTCAAAATTATAAGTTTCAAGTTATGAATGCAGATAAGCTACGCTGTTATATGCTCAATATAGACTGTTGTGTCAGCTTTTAACTATAATGATATACCAAGCATTTTGGGTTGCCTTGCAGAATTCTCATTTACGTCACATATGATAACTGTTAAAGTTCAAGTACAAGATTTACAATCATATCATATAGTGGGAATGATAATCTAGAATCTGAAGTTTATCAGTATAAAGTGGTGGTCTTCTAAATACAGCTGTATCCTAGGATATATATGAAACATTCATATATTCATAAAGTTATATTGCCCTAAGCCTCATGACACGCAAAACGTTAACAGAGTACCGTAATACGGCGGTGTCCCACCAGGGTCACTGATGGGTTTTTATGGCCCTCGTGTTAATAGGTACTTGCCAATTCCTATTTTTCTCAAATATAGTGCATCGCGACTAAATACGACTAACCATATAGGCATTCCGTCACAGTATTTAGTGGGATAGGTCGTCAGCCTCTAACAGGTTTTGAAGCTGTTCACTATATTCGCGCTCACCGCAGTGATTAATGGCTCATGATAAAGGGACTTTCGGCAATAAAGTGTGCTTAGGCAATATATGTGAATCATGCGTAATTTTAGTATTGGCAATTATTTATAGTGAAATGTAGAAATATCATGTTAAAGTAGCAGTACAATCATTTGTCACATGAATGCATACAATAAGTTTTCAGTATCATGTTTCATCAAGTAGCTTAAAATGTTTTCTTCCAAGTTCCGTGTTTAAGCTAAACAGACAATTTGCACATATAATGAGCATGTATTCCTTTCAAGTATAATTCAAGCAGGTAGAGCATAGTTGATGATTTTAAGTAATTCATGAGATATTTCAAGTAATATAAAACAGTTAAAGCATGTATCTCCCCCAAAAGAGTTATTAAAACAAGTATGAAAAGTAGGGGCCACGACTCACCTGGAGCGTATCCGGCAAAACGAATTTATAAGAGCAAGTAAACGATCACGAAAACTTCTTCAATACGAGACCTGAGTATAAGCGAAGTCTAAGAGTCTAACTTACGACTATTAATGAATGTGGAAAGGATAAATCGTATTACGATTTGATCGGTGATGTGAGTGTGTGATATGCCTAAAATGCCTCAAGTTAAAATTATAATATATCTATAATATTATCTTGATCCTTATCTCAATCGACCCAAAATATTACTTTCTCGAAATATGCTGAAATAATATGCAAGTGAGGTCGCTAATATTTCTAATAGTGAAACTATAATAATGCATAACTTTAAAATGAAAATGCATATGAAATGAAAGGTGTAAAATGAAAATAAATTAAGAATGTCAAGTGAAATTAAATAAGTCCTTGTTCCTTTCAGATTTTATCCTTCTTAGTCTAACTATGGTTGCGTTACGTCGTTAGTCCTCGGTTAAGTCCAAAGTTCATAATAGTCCAAAGTTTGTCCATATGTCCATATAAGGCTCGGAGTTCAATGGTATGTCATTTTAAGTCCTTTGTTAACTGTTTTCATAGCTTCAGTCCATAAGTTTCTCAGGTTGGCAGTTTTGGTCCTTCCGGTTAACTCGCATTACATTTTTAGTCCTTTTTATCTAAATTTAAAAGCTTACCTTTTAAGTTTATTGCAACCTGTTACTTTGGAAAAATTTATATAGATGTCGAATGGGCCTTAAGGCCCAACACGAATAAATGTGGTATTAATCTAATTTGTAAAGTTCATTGGGCTTTTAAGTCCAACGAGGGACAGTTGAGTTTTTAGTAGCAGTGAAGCAAAGCTATTTCAACGGAGTGTCTTAATAATAATAATTCATGTCGTACTACACATGCTACTTTGAACCTTTTGATATTACCTTACGTTTTTCCCTTTTATATTTTGTATCTAAGATAAGATGTTTTCATTTTATACCTCTATTTAATATTAACTAAATATGGAGCTACTATTATTTATTGTTGAACTAAAACGAGAAAAACAAAATTTATACCATGCAACTTTCGCTTGTTTCAAACCTAGGTTGGCTGAGTAGTAGCGAACGACACAAACAAATGAGCCAAGGCTCCTTTGTGTTACGCTTGTGTCCTTTTGCTATTGTTTATTTTTGTGTGATATTTCTAATATGATGCTGTTGAATGAGCGATATGAATTATTTAATGTGTGATCAAATGTGTTTGCTTGTAATGCAATATGTCTTGTTATCATGTCATGAATAATGGTTAAAAATTGATATGTTATTATTTATGCATTACGTATGTATATATTGTATCTGTATATGTATCCATTAGATATAGAAAAACGCATTCATGGGTTTCTTTTATATGGTTTCAACTTACAATTCATATTCATGTTTCAAACTGAGTTAATATCTTATTTTGCTGTTCTATTTCACGTTAAGACATAAATGATAAGCGTATGCATGGTTTGAGTTTTAACAGTATAAGTGATTTGTTTGCTATAAAAATGAAATATGCATGTGATTAGTGTATGTGAGGAGTGCGTTGAAAAGAAGGCAAAAGACTTACCACACCTTTGAAAGATGGTGGGGAAGGCAGTAGAAATCGTGGGAAGCACAACTCGTTCCAAAACCAGACAATATATACTAGGAATATGTCGGTCGACTTGTTTTTCTGGAACCCGATTGACAAGAGTATCTTCTTGACTTCGAGGCGTGATGAAACTTAATTAGAGAGGCTTGGGAAATGTTTGTGTTAGCATGCGAGTGGGTGAGTGAGAGATAAGGAAGGGGTGGTAGGGTTCGACTGAAATTACAAGGGTGAAGTAACAATTAAGTTCAATTTACATTTTCACAGGTTTCTGCTTGCTGGGTTACTTCGAAAGGGGCTGGGTTTCTGGCTTATAAGGGTATTGATGGGATTGCATGAAAGAGTTAGATAATGTAGGTAGAAGATGTAAGTTTTATAGAGGGAATGTACACGTATTGTATTTGTTTTGGTAGTTGCATGTTATGGTAAAAATTTAAACATGTCTATATGGTAATTTAGTTGCATGGAAACGAATGGTACACGTCTCCTGGTAAGATACTACTATGAAGTCTATGGAAAAACATAGATACACGTTCAACTATTGCATGGCATGGATAAATCATATATACTTTGCATGATAAAGGGTTACCTAGCATAATTTGTATTCACATATTGTTAGTTTAGGATATAATTTGATCCCGGTAATTACTAACGTTAAGTCCTTAAGTCACGAAACTTAAAACAGGGTAACATAAAAATATAACGTTTATAAAAATGTAAAAGTTTATTAATATATTCCAACTAATTATATTAGACGTGAGAAAATTTTAATAGAGAGCGTATACGTTAATAAAATCTAATAAGGTTCAGTATTCGTATTACGTAAAGAGTATAATGTAAAATAAAAATAAAAATATCAAAGTGACAATAGTTCATATAAAATATATAGACTTATACAAATCTTGTGTTGGTCGTGAGTATAGTATAATAAAGAAAATTTTAAATTTCCCCGTAAAAAAAAAATGGGCTTTGTTAGACGGGAAGTCGAGGTTATTATAAATTAACAAAAATTACCATGACGGATTTTTGTGGGATCTTACAAATACCAACAGGATATTGATAAGAATGATTAGCTAATCGAATACTCATCCTTGTGGGTTTCAAGGTATTGATGGAAAGTTTCGAATACAGAGAATAGGGCATCAAATTGATACTTGCACCTAAATTGGCTAAAGCATCGCATGTGATGTTGTTTCCTAATATGCATGGAATCAGAAAACTTCCGGGATCTCCGAGTTTCGGTGGAATTTTGTTTTGAACAATGGCTGAACATTCTTCATTGAGAAAGGTAGCGGATATTTGCTCCAACTTGTTCTTGTTATTAAGAAGTTCCTACAAAAATTTCCCATAATTGGGCATTCCGGCTAGAACATCAATGAGGGGTACATTGAGTATAACTTCTTTAATTATTTCAACAAACTTCTTATAACGCTCCTCCATTCTTTCTTTCTTAAGGCTCTGAGGATATGGAATTTTTGGAGTGTAAGCCTTAACTGTTGGTTTGGGTTTGGGTGGTGTTTTTGGTGTATTTTCCTTCTTGGCTTCTTCATCTTCATCCTCACTATCATCATCGATGATCGTGGTATTGTTTGGGTTGGGTGGTGGATCATAAGAAAGGCCACTTCTTGTGAATACAGCATTGATATGCTCATTTCTGGTCTGTGGTGGACGATAAGTTTTATCGTTCGATCCAGATGATGTTGGCTTAGGGTTTGTTTGGGTATTACTTGGCAACGAACCTGATGGTCGGGAAGAAATTTGATCAGAGAGTCTACCAAATTTGTTTTCAAGATCTTGAATAGATGCTTGATGATTTTTCTGACCTTGCTCAACTTTGGTTTTGAGATTGAAAAATTGATTCTTGACAAACTCGTTGGTTGATTTCTGAGCTGTAACGAATTCTCTCATCATTTTTTCAAAATCGGTTTCTTCGGGTTTTTTGTCCGAGTTTTGTGTGGTCTGGTTGTCTACTCTTGGTTGAGAATCACGGTTGTTATCCCGTTGTTGACGATCTTTTCAATTAACAGAATTTCATCCGTAATAATTTCCACGATATCTGCCTCCACGATATCCTCCTTGAACATAATTAGCTTCTCCTTCTTTGGGTTGGTCCATTGGTTGATCGTCGCTTTCTGAAGACGAGTGATTACCTCCACAGTTGTTACAACCATCTCGCATTTCTTTCATCTCTCTTTTAAGATCTTTGTATTGCGAATCGATTCTGGAAACCAAGGTTTCCATTTTCTCCATGAGTTTAGATGAATCGGAGCTTTCAACAAAAGCAACGGTTTTTCGTAAGGGTTTGGTTTTGGCATCTTTCGACCAGTCGAGTTTGAGAAGAACTCGGTCTTCAAGCAATTGGTATGCCTGGTTAGGGGTCTTATAAAGAAAAATTCCTCCAGCATCAAGAATTCCTTGAGATGTTTCATCAAGTCCATGATAGAAGATTTGGATAATGGTTCCTCATCCTAAACCATGTCCATGACAACTTCGAAGTAGATCTTTCATACGAAGCCAGGCTTCAACGAGCGATTCGTTAGGGTTTTGTGTGAAAGCACGGATTTCTCCCATGAGTTGGTCAAACATGGCAGGTGGAAAGAATCGGCTTACAAAAGCTTGCCACATCTCCTCCCAAGTATTGATGATTTCGGGTGTTAATTCGTTATACCACGCTTTTGCATCTCCAGCAAGTGATGACGGGAAAAGTTTGAGTTTAATGGCATCCACATTGGTGTCGCCATATCGGAACATGCCACAGATTTCAATGAATTCGGAAATGTGTTTGTGAGGATCGGCCCTCGAACGGCCATCGAATTGACGGTCTTTGATCATAGAAAGATGGTGACCTTTCACGGTGAAATTGTCACCTAGGTTGACAGCAACAATAGCAGCTCCAGGAGTGGGTGCTACGGCTCGGTTGGCTTCCCACATGGGTCTATCGTCAGCCATGGGAAAAGGTTGATCAGTGAATGGATTATAAACGACTTTGGCTTCAAAAAGGTTTTCAAACGGTGGGTTTGGTACTCTCGGTATACGGTTGGCTAATGGAACAAAGGGTTTTCTTTTCTTTCTTTGTCTTCGGACTAAACGTTCGGGATCTGAAAAAGGTGAAATTGGTTCTATTCCCGTTGATCGAGTGTTCATACAATTCCCCAGAGAATCAAGGCAATGTCTAAACAAACGAGCGAAGAACGAAAACAATTTAAAAAGATCAGAACTGACCAACCGATCGGATAGAATGGTCTACCGATCGGATGATGCTCTCGGTAAAATTGAAAAACTGGGCAACCGATCGGATGGAATGGTCTACCGATCGGATTCTCAGCTCGGTAAAACTTTTTTTTTTTTTTTACGAAAACTAACTAAGTGAGAAATGGACTAAAACTTACAGAAAACACATCAAAATCCCCGGCAGCGGCGCCAAAAACTTGATGTGTCGGGATCGTGCAAGTTTTAAATTTATAAGGGTGAATTACCGAATCTAAGAACAACACATACGAGCAAGTATACTCGTCCGTTGTAGCAAGATTTTTATGGTAAGTCGGGATCGTTCGCAGGGATTTGTGTAGTGAATCGAATTGTAAGTTAAAAGCAAATTTCTCAAACAAGCAATAATAATAATAGGAAAATTCAAATGATTAAAAACTACACTTGCTTAGACTAGTGTACTACAATTGACTAATATGATTGTGATAACTTTGGATAACATGTTGGTTATGATAATTAGTTTGGTGACTAATCTATTGTTTCTACAAATTAAACCTTCGTCAAGATCTTAGTTTATAAAAACAAGCATTACGTTCAACCAATCAATTCAAGATCAATTCAAGGTTCATAAGTTGGTGTACCTTAAACACAAAAACAATCTTTTGTTTTATCAAACAAGCTTAAGAAATGGTCAATACGAAAGGTAACCGATTATAGACAAAAGGTCACAATTGATAATAAACTATTAATCTCTCGACCCTTGAAATGGTTTACAATCAATCCGTTTTGACAGACAAAAGCATTTTCATTACAATCACGATTAAGTTTCTTTGTTTCATCAAGAATAGTGGATGACAGCAATCATTCATAGACAAATGATTATAACTAGTTGAATAACAATAGTTCTCTCGACCCTTAAAATTACTAGCAACTAGTTAAACTTGACCAACAAATGTCACTATGAAACTTGATCACAATTGGTTCTTAGAATCGACTTGAAATTGAGTTAAAACATGTTATCACAATCATATGCCAATCAATAGGTAATACACATCATCTAAGCAAGTGCACAAAGGCACTAGCCACTCATAGCAAACAGAAACATAATCTTAAAACCTTGAACATTAAAAACCATGATTGAGAGTCTTATAATGATTGAAAATAAGATTACAAGTGAAAAGGCAATGATTCTCACAAGGGATGAAATGGACTTCGACTCTCCTTTGTTCCTGGACTTTTTGGACGAATTTAAGAGTATGTGATGAGTGGTTGATGGATTCTCTCTTTGTCTCTCCTTTTGATATATGTTAAATACTCATCAAATGGTCCAATTAATACTCCAACCAAGGGTCTTGGTTCATTAATGCTTCTCTTGTCCTCCAAGTAGTGTTAATTAGACACTTATTATGATTAGAAGGTCCTAGAACCGGATGTGTAGCAATCACAAGACTTAATGATGAAGATTTGGAAATCAGACGACATCCAACCGATCGGTATTTCATCCAACCGATCGGTTGGTCTTCAAAGCTGACCTCCATCCGAATCGGATGCGGGCTGCATCCGATCGGATGGAGCTTACTGATTTACTCTTTTTGGACTTTTGCCGTTTGACTTGTTTCTTGTTCGTATCTCTTGGTTCTTTGATCTTTCCCTTCATCTTTAAACTCATTAACTTGACTACATAGACTTTTACTCTTCTAAGTACCTTTTGGTGCGGGACTCGCCACAAGAATCTTCATGAAATCGTAAATATTTCCTTCTTCCTTGTTTTTGCATTATTTTCATCCTTTTTCCTGTTTTTGGCTACATAAACTTCGCAAACACACTTTGATATGATTAAGTAACAAAAGCATATAAATATAACCACAAAACACATATAAAAACACAAATAACGCTACTAAAAACATGTTAGATTTAAGCGTTATCAAATGGTTAAGATCATATGTGTTATTATGTGTTTATTTATTTTTTGATTAAATTACTTGTTTTTGTTTAAATTATTGAATTGTAAGCAAAAAGAGGGTAATTTTTCGAATAGAAAATAAATTGACCTAATAACTATGAAACCTTGATGTGGTAAATTATATATATTGCAAAGTCTTATGTGCCGACAGTGGTTCGCTTCGCACGGTAATTTGCTCCCATGCGAGACTAGCAATTTTATAATTTACAACATAATTTTTTTTAAGCTTCTAAATCTTAAACTTTTAATTGATTGATGCAACTGTACAAAAATGGTCGAAAGGCGGACCTAATTGTTGACAAACTATAAGGTTGGTTTAAGGTTGGTTTCGCATTAAATTGTGGCCTTAAAGAGACTCCATTCTGTCTCTCCGCCCGCTTGTGCGTCAAAATTAGACTTACCAAGTACAACCATTATATGTACGAAGCATCTTAAGGCAAAGTTGTAAGTTTCTCAACGCCATCAATTAAAACTTTGTTGATTTGAGCTTAGTAATGTAACGAATGAGTAAAAGGTTTTTTGAAACATATGATACAAGATGAATGCATGACATCTTTGTACATATTTTTTGATTACACACATCAAAATAAATACCCTTAAATTTAAGTTATATGCCATCCAATGAAACGGAAACACCTAAGATTACATACTTTCATTACTAGCAGCCTCAGCTGATGTGATGAAACTATGGTAATTTGCAGTTTCTTAAGTTGGTTAACTTAATTGAGTACTTTCATTACTAGCAGCCAAAGCTGATGTAATGAAACTATGTCAAGGCATAAAGATGGGGATAAAACATGCTTACATTTGCAACTGAGGTTGGCAAAATATGTAAATCCCATAATTCTAGGAATTGCAATTTGAGATTGGCAATTGAGTTCGACTCGTACCTTATTGAGTACTTTCATTGCTAGCAGCCTCAGCTGATGTGATGAAACTATGTCAATTTGGATCCTAGTTTTCAGTGAAAATTAAATGGTTAAATATTATTTACCATGGGTGTTTAATTTTCTTGAAAAATTGTATTATCGAAAATACTAAAATTAAATTTTGAAAATTCTTTTAATGTATAAATGCAATGTTAAAACCGTAAACGTGGGGCATTCTTTTAGTAGTAAATTGATCTACACCCGTAGGGGTTTATGCTAGAGTCAACTTTACTAAAAGAAAAACTTAGTCTACTTTCTTTGAGAAGAGTGAGACTTAATCCTATTCCTTTTCATGAATGAGAAAGGTATAATAGGATAATTAGAATTGTCTAAATTCGAAGAAATAGCTCGTAGCAAATTTTTAATAGCTAAGAAATTTGCACATTTTATGATTTATTAAAATTAGAAGCTAGACAAGTTACCGCAAAATTGGTAAAAGGCAAACTAGCATACTTTGTCTAGTTGTTGTGCTTTGACCATTTAAAGGTGCTACATACCATTGTAGGGATGGTAGACCTAATTAAGGAAGAAATTGCATGCCCAATTATTTTCAAGTTAATTGCATTGATGGATATTCCATCATTTACAAGTAGAATACATTCTTTGAGTACCTAAGTAATTATTACGTATGGGATCCCTCAAAGGTGTAGGAAAGTAAACAGCACACCATTTGCTTTTACTGGTTATGAAACACTTATAATGTTGTCAAATCCAGTGGGAGCATAGTGTTGTAATTACTGAATAATGAGTTAATGTTATGATCTGTAATTCAGTGGGAGCTACAAGCTTTGATATCTTGGTAGTAACCCGGATTATCTCTAGTATTTCTTGAGATAATTACTTTCCAACTATAGACACTTGTGGTTTTAAGGATAGTCATGTACGTTTCATTACGTGACAAGGTGGTTCTATATCTACTAAAATCTATGACACAATCATATTGATCACATAAACAAACGATTGACGTGTTGTTTATATGATACATGATGTTGGTCCATGCACAAGTGGGAGAAATCTTTATTGTGTGCAAGCAACAACACAAAGGAATATGATTTAAAGGATTCTCTTGACTGCAAGGTAAGAGATTAAATGTTCTAATGTGATTTATTCACATCTAATTAATAAGACACTTGGAGTTAATATCTAGCGTAAGTGAAAACTTGACATAGATATTAATGACAAGGTAAATTACATACTTTCAATACTAGCAGCCTCAGCTAATGCAATGAAACTATGTTAATTTGCAAGTTTCTAAATTAGAAAATTATTAGAACAAGTGTCAATATGATAATAAGACTACTTCAAACTAAATATTTATGTATTATTGTAATGACATAAATAAATGAAGTAATCTAATACTACTTCAAATTTGAATGTTTATGTATTCTTGGAATGTCATAAATATATGAAGTAATAAATTAACTTGAAATTACTATTGAAACCAAATTGTGGTGTTCATGATTACTTTAGTTATGCATGTTTATATTTTATTGTAAAGATATAAATATGAAGTCTTTTATTGCTATATGACTTATAATAAAGTAAGACGTTAACTTGTTATGCTTTTTAATTAAGACATATACAAGAAGTCATTGAGTTGATCAATGATTTATAACGTATATTGGGATTATAACAGTTTATGTCTTCTTGTTAAGACATAGACATTAAGTGACTTGGTCAATAAGTACTTATGTTATAAAGCATGCAATTGGCTTGAAAAATCTATTACACTAATAACTTGACTTAGTTGGCGAATAGGTAAGCCAAAACGAAATTTATTTATCTTACATATTGTAAGATTGACTTACAATATTAATCCTAATGAAATACATAATGTGTATGGTATGTTCAGTTAGGAAAATCAAACTCTTGTAATATTGTTTGATTAAAGATAACTATATTTTCTATTCTTCCAAAAGTTATCAAGGTTAGAAAAATTGAGTATGAATAGTATATACTCAATTAGACTCCAACCTAGAAGATTAATAAGACACCATTTATTATGGAATGTGATGAATCACATTAAGTCTTAAAATTGAAGTTCAGAATTTGTTAAACTGCTTTTGAGTAGGTTAGTAACAAACTAATGTAAGGAACTGTTAATAAGTATTTGTAAAGTCCCAAAAGAGAACAATTGTGTGTTGCTCTACTTGCTATGTATTGCTAAAGGCAAGTGGGAGTTTTATCTAGATAAGATAAAATTACAAGATACATAATCTTCTAAAATACACTAGTAAAGTCATAATGAGGATTAAACATGTTAATGTTAAATCTCAAGATGATGGAATTCTTATTCATAGATCCGCAAGGATATCTCAAATATTTGGATAATATGTTGAGGATTATGAGTTGATCTTTAAGATAAATTGCAAATATTGAATTTGGCAAATTACTCATACTATGAATGCTTAGATGCAGTCCAAGAAGATAACTAGTTTTGGAAAAGTAGTTGATCTTAAACTCTATAGTTACACTATAGAATGAAGATGAGTTTCTACAAAGGAAATGAAAATCCTAGAGATTTAAATTTTGAGTAGAAATCATAATGGACAAATTTGTATACATATTTAATGTGTGAAAAGATTATCAAACACACTTAAGCTATTAACTGTGATTGAAATTCTTTCTAGGCACATTAAATGAATAAAGATTATGATTGTCATTCTTAGTTTCATTTATATGAAATTAACAATGGAATATCAAAACTCTTTCTTGGGTAATTACTTGTGCGAGGACGAAAAGTAATTGAAAGGAGTATTTGAATTCAAATAATCTTTGAAAGTATACAAAATGCAAATCATTTATGAATGGATTAATGCATGCATCTAGGAGATATACTTATATTTAGTTATTAAATCCTAGTGTTGATTTATAATTAAAATAAGATATTTCTTAATATTCCTGAGAGCTAGTGGGAGTGTTATATTTATTTTCTTATTTCATATATGTTGTATAACATATGGGAAGTAACATTCCATTAACATTAAATGTTAAGTATTAGTTTGGAATGAAACTTCACGTGAAGATTTAGAAAATAAACATACAACCTTGGATTATATGCGGTAAAATAATTAATTCTAAAAGAACATGATATACTATTAGAAGGTCTAGATAGAAACATATCTTTGAAAAGATATGACATGAATAAATCTAAGTTTGACACAAGGATTTTTCATGTACATCATGTTATTTGTTGTATCATGCTTGGATGCAAGATGATTTGACAACATTAATATCTAATTGAAAGTTATTAGATAGCTAAGTGTAATGGATATGGTTGGATTTAGAATTTACATCCTCAGCCTGGAGTTGCTCCAAAATTCTAAGTATAAACCATATGGCAAATTGTTGCGTAATTGATATAGTTGACAAATCTTGAAAGATTTGAAGGTATCAAACATTACAAGTTTACGGGATTTTAAAGAGCATATTGTTGTTTGGATACAATGATGCTAATAAGATTGAGATGACACTCAATACTAGTCATGGTAGGATTTTATCCTTGTTAATGGCCATGAGTACTAGTTATGCTTAACTATAAGCATAGTTGCATTATACATTAAAGAATTAGAATACTTTAAACTATAAAAGGTTTGGTAGTTTAATTGTCATAAATTCGTGGTTGAGGATGTCACGCATTTTATGAAATATTATGTGGCAATATCTAGGTAGATGAGTGCACATATACAAGAATTTCATTAATTGAATTCTTGAAATAAGTATTCTCAAAATTCCGATAGATCAAAATTAGTTGATTTATGCTTTGTCAACAAGTATGTTCGACATGACTTGAGGTATAATTCATTAATGGGAATTATCATGCATTGATCTATTTAGTATTTGGATAAGGGATGTTAAGCAATTATTATTTACAATGAATTAAAGTACTTGGTACCTTTGTTTTCATTAATAATAAATTGTATCCTATATTTGCACGTTTAAATCCATGAATAACTTATGTTATTCTAAACAGTCCGATGTCGATCAATAATATGGGAATATTATTGAATTAAGGCAAATCTGAGTATTGGTAGAATATACTTAAGTATATTGATGCGTTGTACATGCCAAATTCAGATGATATTCAATAATGGATAAATTGAATATAGGACATATCCCAACCACATGATTGTACTTTATGGATCTTTTTCATTAAGTAAATCATGAATATTTATCCTCAGATTTGAGATACCAGATAACTGTCATGCATGTAGTGCATTTCTGTGATTCAATTTAACGCTATACGTAACTGGTAGCTATAAGGATTATTTTCGGAAGCATTGCGAAGTGCATGAGTTATGCTCGTAGTCAAGATGGAATTTGTTCATTCAAATTTATTTGAAGTTTAATACTGCTGGGCCCCTTGTAGGGTTAACAAGATGTTTGCATGGCCATGCCCAAGATCTCCCCTGAACATATTCAAAAGATTTGGTAATCTTGCTTAATCAAAAAACGAGAAACAGAATTATTAATAAACAATGACTAAGATCCACATCTTTATTAATGTAGTATTAGATACAAAAGGATAAGTATAATGATAAATCATTAAGTGGTTTTTCCAGGAGACCACCACCCGAGTTGTAGTAGGGGCATTGGCGTGTTGCTAGAAGCTAACCAATGTCAATTACACTTTTAATAGATTTTCAAGTGGGAGCTGTTAGAGTTATGGAAAAATATTAAAATGTGTATGACTATAATCGAATACGGGACCTTGGGATTGCACACTTTACGTATGAATGACTAACGGAAATAATTAATAGATAACCATATTACGTATTTAATTATTTAGGACACGAAATAATAACTAACAGACGTTAAGTAATTAATGGAATTGACTAACGACCGTTAGGGAATAAAGGAAGGACCGTTAATGAAATTAGAGGATTGGAAGGATCTAGAATCCACACAAGGAGGTGAGGGCCGATCGGCCAAAGGGTTGTGTAAACCCTAATCGACCTACTTGTTCTCCAAGAAATAGTTTCACTATAAATACAAACTTTTGGGTCATTAGTTTTCTAGCTTGTGTAGCAACCGCGAATTTTCTAGGTCTTTGGTATGTGTGTAAACACATACCTTTTTCTTGACCGTCAAAAGACTAAAATAACCAAAAACTAACCATTAATGCCAAAGATATGTTGTTTTTGTGTTTATGAACATGCAGGTACGGATATCAAGAAAATGGACGAAATAATCAAGAAAACCGGAAAACCCGAGCACGAGAAACGGAAGAGAATTTAAAGTCAAAGAGAGGAAGCATCTTCTATATTTGAGCCCAATATCACAATTCCAGCCCTTGGATTATTTTAGAATTACAAAATCAGTCCCTATAAACACTTTTCGGATTTGGCAGTTTTGATCCCTAAAAGATAAATCCAATTCCAAAGTTAATCCTATCACTAAATCCCAATCCTTAAATAAAACACCACTACATAACCAACCCATTTCACAAACCAAGCCCACCAGCCCAAAAATAACCCACAAGCCCACACCATTCTTAATCCCAACCCGGATCCACCTACCCAAACCCGAAGTCAAAATACCCACAACCAGTCAAACCCCTTCATTAAACAATAAAAAATAAAACCCGCCCATAGTTACTGTTCTTCTCCTCCCCCACTTACCTCGTACCTCGTTAATTACCTAGGAAACCTCGTACTTGGAATCCTTTTGGAAGGTCTGACATGTCATATGTTGTCATTATCCGTCTTATGTGGCAAAATGAAGTTACCTGATTGGTTAAGAGGACGTGGATTGAGGATAAGGACGGATCCAAGGGCTATGATCCTAAGGGATGTCGACATCAAATGATTCAAGGGCTAAGATTGAAGGATGAGAGGCTCTAGATCCTTCTTCGAACGGCTATAAATTGAGCTCCTCAGTAACAAGGAAAAATGTTAGCATTTTAGGGTTTTATTAGGTCGAAATTAGGTTTATGTTTGTCTTTAGTTTAATTAAGCTCAGTGGTTTGTAATTCCAGTCAGTATTCAAGTTTTAATAAAATTATTTCAGTTTGCCTTAAATTTGTGTTTGAAGTTCATTCATAGTTTTACCTTATCTTTCACTAATAAGCCAATAAGCTACAATAAGCTGTTACTGATTTCAAAAGCTTTTCACAAGCTTATATAAGCTTTTAGTTTGTTTGTTTCATTAATTTCTTTTTATATTCAAAAATCTATAAAAAAAAAATTAGAAAATCCTTAAAAATACAAAAATAAGCTAAAATAGGTGAAATAAGCTCTTATAAGTTCTTTTCAGTTTTTATAAGCTTAAATAAGTAGAAAGTAGTTTTTGATAAAATCTCAATGTTTTAAAACTGTTTTAGCTCATTTTCTCAACAAAAAAAGTCAAAGAAAGTCAATAATAAGCTAAATTCTGACTTAGCTTATTGATCAGCTTATTTTCCTTGGATAAGCAGTTTTTAGAGCTAAAATAAGTTACTTATACATTAGTGGGTATGTTTTACAGCCTAAAGTGATCTATTCCTTTGAAAATTTTTTAAAACAGTCAACAAAAGGGGTGTTTGGAACAGCTTTCATCATGGGTTAAAATGGGTCAAAAGGGTTGTGTACTGTTCATATACCATTAGCATAAGTTTGATTTTGCTCATAAACATTAGAATAAGCTGTTTAATAGGAATTTTTAGCTTAGATGAAGGATTTGTTAGAATCAGTTTGATATGTGGGAGTTTAAGTTCTAAATTGCTCACATAAGCCCTTGATAAGCCAGAACTTATCTGGCTCCTATTTTTGGCAAACTTAGGTGAAGTCTAATGTTTAAAGTTGATTTTCAAATTTTGGTGGAAGTCCATTAAGTATTGAAAGGTTTTTTTGGTCAAAAATTTAAGACTGCTACATCAGAAACCTCTACTGCTTATGCAGTACCCATTGTGCCTACTCAGTCTGTTTTCCCCATTTTTAGATCATTCATTACAAGCCCATATAAGCTCAGAACTAGCCCATAATTGTAATTTAAGCTCTTTGGTGGTTCACCTGTTTTAGGTTTACTTGCCTCAGCTTGTTGTGGTGCAGCTTGTGCACTAGCTTAAACTTGCCCTTTTATTTGACTGATCTCCCTTAAAGATCAGCAGCCTTTATCCCTTTTTAGCTAGTTTAGTGCTTATCTGCTTTTCTCCATGCTTATTCTGAGATGATGTTTCATTTCGATTTCATCTTGCTGATTTTAGCTTTTTTAGAATCCCCTTTTAGCATTAATTGTAGCTCATTTGTCCCTAGTTTTTTTTGCCCTTAGCTTGTTTCCTTTCTTTTTGTCCACTGATTTGTACTCCCAACTTTTCCCCAGCTTTTTTCAATTTTTCATAAAGTTTGTTTTTTATTAAAATTGCTTATTTTCACTTGCATTTTAAGATCTTAAAAGAAAATTGCAAAAATAAAATTAAAATTACAAAAAGCAAGGACTGGGGTTCGAACCCCAGTCTCCTAGCTCACACACACTCTCTCCCACCATTGCGCCCTTGGGTCTTCTTCAGTTTATCTCTACATAGTTTATTACTTAACCATGTTTCCCATTTAGCTTATATGAATTAATTAGCTTAATCCCAGCTTATTAAAATAAGCTGGAACCTTGTCCCTATTTTTCCTAGGACTGTTTTAGCATAAAGTATTTTTAGAAAAAGTTTCAGAATTATTTTTCGAATTTTACTATTTTTAATCATTTATTTTCTTTTATTTAGTTTTATATTCATAAAAATTAAAATAAAAATCCAAAAAAAAATAAAATTCTTTTTTTTTAATTTTCTTTTCTTAAATATAACTTAGAAAAATTAATTTGAAATTTTTAGGATTAGTATTTCTTTAATTTGACGTTTAGGCTCGGTTATTTCCCGTGATTGCGCGTTTTTAGTTTTCGTTACATTTTTAATTACGTTAGCTTTAGTTTATCATTTCCCTTGCTTATTAATTTGTTTTTATTTTATGTTTGCTTATTTTAGTTTAAGAACCAAACTCACTTTTATTCACCATTCACTACACGTTTCACGATCCCGAATCACATATTCCATTCATCCTTCGTCGGGACAACGAACCAGGTTTTGCATATTTCTTGTGTAATTCCTTGATATAATTTATCAAATCAAATTTTTGGCACCGCTGCCGGGGAGGGTTGAAGTGAATTCGTGATTCCGTATTACGATTCGTGTTTTGAAGACCCTTCCCTCGGAAGTTACTTGTTTTTATAAAAAGAAAATACAAAAAGAAAATAAATAAAACACTTTTCCTAAAGTGTTTCAAAAATACAAAAATAATATAACCTCACTTTTCTGAAAGTGTTGTAAACCATTCCGAATAACAACAAAACAATCGTGAAATCATTTGATTTTCGGATTATCTTACGATTACAACCTATACAAGTGGTTTAAGGATGGTTTGACATTAAATTGACAAACCGAAAGAGGCGGGTTTTTAATCAGCTTTCGAGCGGACCTTTGCTTCTCCGCCACTCTGCGAGTAGTCTTAAGAGAAACGATATCGATTGAGGGATCGGTACCAAAAAAATATTGTGATTAATTTTTCCTTATATATAAAAATCCAAAAATATTTTCTTTTTCAAAATTTTTGTTTTTGTTTTTGTTTTTGAATTCTGGTTTCCTTTTGGTGTATGAACACCCGTTCTTCTTCTCACGATCTTATTTCACCTCTCTCAGATCCCGAGAGAATTATCCGTCACAATCACCGTGTTGAATTTCCAACCGAGGAAATGAACAACAACGATCAAAACATGATGCCCCCGCCGATGGGTGGTAATCAAAATCAAATGCAAGCTCCCGATCTCCGACCAATGGAGGAGTTACTCCAAGCACCGGTCGATGGGGTTGGTGATGCTATCGTGGTACCCGCTATTCTTGCAAATCAATTCGAAATCAAGATCGGGTTACTTAATCTTGTCACGGGAATTTTTTCCATGGATTTGAGAATGACGATCCTCATTCTCATATCCGGAGATTCACAAAGACCACTGAAACTCTAAGAGTGAACCAAGTTCCTCATGATGTGATTAAATTTATTTTGTTTCCTTTCTCCCTCGAAGGGGCAGCCCGGACTTGGCTGGAAAAGGAACCTCCAAATTCGATTCACACTTGGAACGATCTAGTCTCCAAGTTTGTGAATCACTTCTATCCACCTTCAAAAACAACGAATCTAAGAAATCAAATCACTCAATTTCAACAAGCTTTCAATGAATCGTTCAGCGAGGCTTGGGTTAGATTCAAAGAGTTGTTAAAGAAGTGTCCTCATCACGGATTTTCACCCTTGCACCAAATTGATACTTTCTATAATCAGTAGGATTTGTTCAAGAAAGTAATATATCAGAAAATCGACAACGAAAATGGAATTCGAAAAATTAAAGTTACTGATATCTGCAGACGATGCGCCGTATCCAAAAAGTTGGATACGCCGTATCTTATAATCGTTTAAAATTTAATCAGACTTTATTCAGAAAACAGATACGTCGCTTATAAATTTGAATGCAACGTATCAGTTTAATTATCAAAAATCGATATACTTATTAAAATTAAATGCGTCGTATTAACAAAAGTTAATGCGCCGTATTTTCGTTACGTTTCAAAATACAAGATTTTTGATTCAGAAAGATGCACCGTATCGATAAATATCGATGCGTCGTATCTGTTTAATAATTCGAAAACTGTTTTTAATTAAAATAATAGATACGCCGTATCTGCAAAAGCAGATGCGTCGTATGGCGTTATCGCTTAGAAAAAAAATTTTCTTATTAAAAACAGATACGCCGTATCTTGGGGAAAGATGCGTCGTATTCGAATTAATTAAACGCGTTGTATTTTATAAAAATTAAACGCAATACGCCGTATCTAAGAAAATAGATGCGCCGTATCGTTTATATTAGCTCAGTACAACGATAGCAGAATACAGAAAATACGAAAAATAAAAACAAATAAAAACAAACGAAAATAAACACAAATAAAAACACACAAAAACAGAAAATATGCAAAATAATACAATGAATGCAATTTAACCTAATATACAACAGAGTTAGCGGTTAGATTAAAAATTAAAAAGAAAAACCTAATTAAAATACTAATCAAATTAACAGATAATAACAATTCACTCCCCGGCAGCGGCGCCAAAAACTTGATGCGCGTGTGCGTATGCTCTAATTTATACCCACGGTATGTCGTTGTGGTTTTAGCAGTATTCAAGTTTTAAATTTATATTTAGCCGACTTATCAATAACACACACACTTTAACGAGCAGTGTACCCGGTCAGTATGAATATAATGGTAAGTAGAGTGTCGATCACTAAGAGTGGAACGTATTATCTAGTTATCCTAATCAGTATTTTAATATCTTAAGTTAGCTATACAACCTAATTTAACGCAAGGGGGTTCAATCTGAGAGACTGGCACGGTTTGGTTGCAATTAAATAATAAACTAACTAATAGGCACGAATCAGCGAATAGCACACACGTACACAGATAAATACTCGAGACAATAAGAAGACCTGTCCTGATAGTCAAGTAGCTTGTCACTTGTTTTATTGCTAGTTTTATATGAAGTGTATAGTTCGATGCAACGCACCGAGATTAAGTCCTTTCTCGTTGGTTCTAATCTTATCGGCGAGTAAACCCTTAATGATTACTTATGACTATCCTATTTATCTTTCTTCCTACTTTTCTATAGACGATAGAATGCATAGGCGATCTAATAAATAGGCGAGGACAGAGGCATGGCGACCCGATCAACGCTCAGCTAGACACAGAGGTTATCAATGCACTAATAAAAGTCACCAAAGACATCAACATATAAACTTAAATTAATGGGAAAGTAGTTTTAAGGGAGTGCAACCTTTCCGTTGTCACATTACACAAGCCACCAATCCTGATGAATTAAAGTTTACTAATACAATAAAACAAAACTACTTAATGAATTGAATACATGCAGGACCTTCTTACAGCTCTTGTATCTTCGTTCAAGGTGTGTCTTGTGCTGCTACTTCGACTGAATTCGTCCTAGGGTTTCTGTCTTCTCGTACTTAGCTAAATGTCGAACCTCTGAAATTCGTCTGGTCTTGGGGTATTTATAGTTTCTGTCTGAGGGTAAGATGCGGCGCATCTAATAAGTAGATGTGGCGCATTGACTTAACTTCGCGTGGGGTCCAAGATTAATTGTTTTGCTCCATATTCAGGCCAAAATCGCCAAGTTTCACATAATACTTGTTTTTACCTGAGAATTACAAAAGTAAACATTAACGTATCAATTCTCACAGATAATATAATAAAACAAGTCAAATAAATAGGATAAATGATAGTAATAAAATGTACTTATTTGAGTTCATCACTCTCCCATTTGGACAAAATGCTTGAACGGTGTGAAAACACCAATCTTGTTCTAAATTGGGAGAAGTGCCACTTCATGGTTAAAGAGGGCATTGTCCTCGGCCATAAGATTTCCAAATCCGGGATTGAGGTCGATCGTGCCAAAGTCGATGTGATCACAAAACTACCTCATCCCACTACCGTTAAAGGAATCCGAAGTTTCCTTGGTCATGCTGGTTTCTACAGACGATTTATTCAAGACTTCTCTAAAATCGCCCGGCCTCTTACCCATCTTCTTGAAAAAGATGCTCCGTTCTTCTTCTCTCCCGAATGCATCAAAGCATTCGAGGTTCTTAAAAAGAAATTGACTGAAGCTCCGATATTGGTTGCTCCCGATTGGGACTTGCCCTTTGAGCTAATGTGTGATGCTAGCGATTATGCTATTGGTGCAGTCCTGGGGCAACGCAAATCAAAGTATTTCCAGCCGATACACTATGCTAGCAAGACAATGATCGATGCTCAATCTCACTATACTACTACCGAGAAAGAGTTGTTGGCCGTTGTCTACGCTTTTGAAAAATTTAGACCATATCTTGTTTTATCTAAAAGCATAGTGTATACGGACCATTCTGCTCTCAAGTATCTCTTAGCTAAGCAAGATGCTAAGCCGAGATTACTTCGGTGGATTCTTCTACTCTAGGAATTTGATATTATCATTCGTGATAAAAAAAGGAGCAGAGAATCTGGCCACTGATCACTTATCCAGACTTGAAAATCCCCATCAAAGTGATCTCGAGAACAAGGAAATCACCGAAACATTTCCTTTCGAGACACTTGGGATGGTATCTTTAAAGAATGACCCGAGTACCCCATGGTTTGCCGACTATGCAAATTACCATGCGGGGAATTTTGTGGTAAAAGGGATGTCGTCCCAGCAGAAAAAGAAATTTTTCAAAGATGTTAAACATTATTTCTGGGACGACCCCTACTTATTCAGAATATGTGCCGATCAAGTGATTAGACGGTGTGTACATGGCCAAGAAGCCGTTGACATCCTCACGGCTTGCCATAATGGACCCACGGGGGGACATCATGGTGCGAGCTACACCGCTAAAAAAGTCTTTGATTCTGGTTTTTATTGGCCGACAATCTACCGCGATGCCAACAACTTGGTAAAGTCATGTGACTCTTGCCAACGTCAAGGAAAAATCTCGCAAAAAGACGAAATGCCTCAAAATGCAATTCAAGTCTGCGAGATTTTTGACGTGTGGGGCATCGATTTCATGGGGCCATTCCCGTCTTCACGAGGGAATAAGTATATACTCGTGGCCGTCGACTACTTGTCGAAATGGTTTGAAGCGAAAACGCTCCCCACTAATGACGCCCGAGTTGTTGTTAAGTTCTTGAAAAATCTCTTCTCCCGATTCGGAACCCCTCGGGCTATAATCAGTGATCGCGGTACTCACTTCTGCAATGATCAATTTGCAAAAGTTATGCTCAAGTATGGTGTCACCCACCGACTTTCTACCGCGTATCACCCGCAAATAAGCGGTCAAGTCGAAGTTTCGAATCGTGGATTGAAACGTATTCTTGAAAGAACCGTTGGTGAAAATCGAGCCTCGTGGGCCGACAAATTAGATGATGCATTATGGGCTTTCCGAACAGCTTACAAGACACCCATCGGGTGTACTCCATACAAGCTGGTTTACGGAAAAGCCTGCCATCTGCCCATCGAGCTCGAGCATAAGGCATACTGGGCCTTAAAACATGCCAACTTTGATCTCAAGACCGCGGGTGATCACCGTAAGCTCCAAATTAATGAATTAAATGAGCTTCGGGATCAAGCCTACGAGAACTCTTTGATCTACAAAGAGAAAACAAAGAGGATTCATGACTCTAAGATTAAGAACCGCATTTTTAATGTTGGTGATCGAGTCCTCCTCTTCAATTCTCGATTGAAGATCTTCTCGAGCAAACTCAAAACCCGCTGGTCTGGGCCGTTCACCATCACTCAAGTTTTTCCATATGAAACCGTCGAGTTAGCTCAAAACGACGGTCCTAACTTCAAGGTGAACGGTCATAGGTTGAAGCACTATTTTGGAGGGGACATACCATCCATGGTTGTCCCGGATCTCCAAACTTTCCCCAAGGACAAATAAATTTGGGGACGAGTCAAGCTACGTGACTCGTTAATAAACAAAGCGCTTCGTGGGAGGCACTCAATGCTTATCCATCTATCTTCTATCTATTTTCTTAATAAAAATGAGGAGGGCAACCTCTTCCATATCTTGTGTTTCGTGGTTTTCTGTGATGTGTCCAGGATTTTCTCGAATAATGAAGACTCTCATGCTCGTGGTTTATCTTCTCTCGACTCGAGTTTCATCATTCGTTGCTCATTCGATACCCTAAAATCTTATCGTTTTACGTTTATCTTTGGCATAATTAATAAACGGCCTTAGATTTATGTAGGAGAACCCTTACCTTTAATACATTGAGGACAATGTCTCGTTTTAGTCTGGGGGGAGGGGGGTGATCTTTCGATCTGCTTTTTGCCTTGCATTTTTTGCCGTTTACTCTCGCAACCCCATTTTTCCTCCAAAATTGAAAAAAATTGAAAAAAAAAAAGAGAAAATTTTAAAAATTTTGTGCAAAAATATAATAAATTTTGACATTTTGTTGACTTTCCGCTGGTGAGAGTAGGAATAAAATTCTGACTTGATCGAGCGTGTTGAGCCCTAGCTTGTCCCCTTAACCTTTCTTGGCTAAGCATTCGCGGATCTTATTATTTAAGATTTTAAATTTGCGAAGAACGAGAAATGATAGAGTTTATTTAGAAGTTAGATGCTAAGCGTGGAGTAGATGGTTCTCTTTAGAGCTCATCGAAGTTACTTGTGGCCTTTTGCTCCCACAAAATTGTTTCACCATATATAATTGTAAGAATAATTAAAGATGTTAGGTTTTGCCGATGATTAGTTCTTGGTCTTCTTAAAAGAATCCTTGCTTTAAAAATTGGGTACACATCAAGGTTACTTAATAAATACGTTTAATAATAATAAGTTAAGTGCTCTAAGCTACGGATTCGAGATCAGGCCTTGGATCCTTATTTCCGGAAGGCGTTTAGGTCTTGGCTACCCTCTTGCACCGGCCCTTGGACCTCTAGTTCAGGAATGTGTGAGGTCTTGGTCTAACCACCTTGGATCCTCATTTCAGGAATGTCTAGAGTCTTGGAATACTCCGTTGTAATGGCCCTTGGATCCTTTATTCCGGAAGGTGTAAGGTCTTGGAACTAAACCGTGAAGCTCCGTCGTTTAGGGTACGCAAGTGAAAAGTTAGTGAAATTAAAATAAATAAATAAATAAATAAATAATAATAATAATAATAATAATAATAATAATAATAATAATAATAATAATAATAATAATAATAATAATAATAATAATAATAATAATAATAATAATGGTGATGAATGAAAAATAGAAAAATGCAAAATATAAATAAAAACCTTGATGTGGACCTCATTTTCAAAGCAACGGTTCTCGAGAGAAGATTGAAAACTACTTAGCGTCTTAATTTAGTATCTTTATCGGACTAAAAACCTATCGAAACGAGAAAATATGAAGCAATTCATTTCTCACCAAAAATAAAATAAATAGAGGCATCTAACTTTCATGGGTAGTGTTGGCATCTAACTTGTAAATAGACAATGATTTCGTTTTTTAAGCTTAGTTTGGGGACTCGTGAAAAATCAGGGACGACGAATTTTATCCGTATGGTCACTTTTTTATCAGTCGTGTTTCCTACTCGTTGACCCTAAAAGTTATTGATAGATAATGATTGTCAACAAAACCGTCATATGATTATGAGAAAAATACAAAAATAGAATAAAAAGAGAAAATCGGGGAGTTTTTAGAACTTAAAGATTTCTTAATCTCTTTTGAAAATTTTGCTACTTTTCAAAGTTAGTAAAAAGAGATTGGAAATTTTTTGTTTCAAAAACGTGTTTTTATAACATTGCGTGAGGACACTGCAATATCTTAGTCTGGGGGATTTTTGGTATGTGCTTAAACACATACCTTTTTCTTGACCGTCAAAAGACTAAAATAACCAAAAACTAACCATTAATGCCAAAGATATGTTGTTTTTGTGTTTATGAACATGCAGGTACGGATATCAAGAAAATGGACGAAATAATCAAGAAAACCGGAAAACCCGAGCACGAGAAACGGAAGAGAATTTAAAGTCAAAGAGAGGAAGCATCTTCTATATTTGAGCCTAATATCACAATTCCAGCCCTTGGATTATTTCAGAATTACAAAATCAGTCCCTATAAACACTTTCCGGATTTGGCAGTTTTGATCCCTAAAAGATAAATCCAATTCCAAAGTTAATCCTATCACTAAATCCCAATCCTTAAATAAAACACCACTACATAACCAACCCATTTCACAAACCAAGCCCACCAGCCAAAAATAACCCACAAGCCCACACCATTCTTAACCCCAACCCAGATCCACCTACCCAAACCCGAAGTCAAAATACCCAAAACCAGTCAAACCCCTTCATTAAACAATAAAAAATAAAACCCGCCCATAGTTACTGTTCTTCTCCTCCCCCACTTACCTCGTACCTCATTAATTACCTAGGAAACCTCGTGCTTGGAATCCTTCTGGAAGGTCTGACATGTCAGATGTTGTCATTATTCGTCTTATGTGGCAAAATGAAGTTATCTGATTGGTTAAGAGGACGTGGATTGAGGATAAGGATGGATCCAAGGGCTGTGATCGCAAGGGATGTCGACATCAAATGATTCAAGGGCTAAGATTGAAGGATGAGAGGCTCTAGATCCTTCTTCGAACGGCTATAAATTGAGCTCCTCAGTCACAATGAAAAATGTTAGCATTTTAGGGTTTTATTATGTCGAAATTAGGTTTATGTTTGTCTTTAGTATAATTAAGCATAGTGGTTTGTAATTCCAGTCAGTATTCAAGTTTTAATAAAATTATTTCAGTTTGCCTTAAATTTGTGTTTGAAGTTCATTCTTAGTTTTACCTTATCTTTCACTAATAAGCCAATAAGCTACAATAAGCTGTTACTGATTTCAAAAGCTTTTCACAAGCTTATATAAGCTTTTAGTTTGTTTGTTTCATTAATTTCTTTTTATATTCAAAAATCTAAAAAAAAAATAAGAAAATCCTTAAAAATACAAAAATAAGCTAAAATAGGTGAAATAAGCTCTTATAAGTTCTTTTCAGTTTTTATAAGCTTAAATAAGTAGAAAGTAGTCTTTGATAAAATCTCAATATTTTAAAACTGTTTTACCTCATTTTCTAAAAAAAAAAAAGTCAAAGAAAGTCAATAATAAGCTAAATTCTGACTTAGCTTATTGATCAGCTTATTTTCCTTGGATAAGCAGTTTTTAGAGCTAAAATAAGTTACTTATACATTAGTGGGTATGTTTTACAGCCTAAAGTGATCTATTCCTTTGAAATTTTTTTAAAACAGTCAACAAAATGGGTGTTTGGAACAGCTTTCATCATGGGTTAAAATGGGTCAAAAGGATTGTGTACTGTTCATATACCATTAGCATAAGTTTGATTTTGCTCATAAACATTAGAATAAGTTGTTTAATAGGAATTTTTAGCTTAGATGAAGGATTTGATAGAATCAGTTTGATATGTGGGAGTTTAAGTTCTAAATTGCTCATATAAGCCCTTGATAAGCCAGAACTTATCTGGCTCCTATTTTTGGCAAACTTAGTTGAAGTCTAATGTTTAAAGTTGATTTTCAAATTTTGGTGGAAGTCCATTAAGTATTGAAAGGTTTTTTTGGTCTAAAATTTAAGACTGCTACATCAGAAACCTCTACTGCTTATGCAGTCCCCATTGTGCCTACTCAGTCTGTTTTTCCCATTTTTAGATCATTCATTACAAGCCCATATAAGCTCAGAACTAGCCCATAATTGTAATTTAAGCTCTTTGGTGGTTCACCTTGATCTGTTTTAGGTTTAATTGCCTCAGCTTGTTGTGGTACAGCTTGTGCACTAGCTTAAACTTGCCCTTTTATTTGACTGATCTCCCTTAAAGATCAGCAGCCTTTATCCCTTTTTAGCTAGTTTAGTGCTTATCTACTTTTCTCCACGCTTATTCTGAGTTGATGTTTCATTTTGATTTCATCTTGCTGATTTTAGCTTTTTTAGAATCCCCTTTTAGCATTAATTGTAGCTTATTTGTCCCTAGTTTTTTTTTGCCCTTAGCTTGTTTCCTTTCTTTTTGTCCACTGATTTGTACTCCCAACTTTTCCCCAGCTTATTTCAGTTTTTCATAAAGTTTGTTTTTTATTAAAATTGCTTATTTTCACTTGCATTTTAAGATCTTAAAAGAAAATTGCAAAAATAAAATTAAAATTACAAAAAGCAAGGACTGGGGTTCGAACCCCAGTCTCCTAGCTCACACACACTCTCTCCCACCATTGCGCCCTTGGGTCTTCTTCAGTTTATCTCTACATAGTTTATTACTTAACCATGTTTCCCATTTAGCTTATATGAATTAATTAGCTTAATCCTAGCTTATTAAAATAAGCTGGAACCTTGTCCCTATTTTTCCTAGGACTGTTTTAGCATAAAGTATTTTTAGAAAAAGTTTCAGAATTATTTTTTGAATTTTACTTTTTTTAATCATTTATTTTCTTTTATTTAGTTTTTTATTCATAAAAATTAAAATAAAAATCCAAAAAAAATAAAATTCTTTTTTTTTAATTTTCTTTTCTTAAATAGAACTTAGAAAAATTAATTTGAAATTTTTAGGATTAGTATTTCTTTAATTTGACGTTTAGGCTCGGTTATTTCCTGTGATTGCACGTTTTTAGTTTTCGTTACATTTTTAATTACGTTAGCTTTAGTTTATAATTTCCCTTGCTTATTAATTTGTTTTTAGTTTATGTTTGCTTATTTTAGTTTAAAAACCAAACTCACTTTTATTCACCATTCACTACACGTTTCACGATCCCGAATCACATATTCCATTCAGCCTTCGTTGGGACAACGAACCGGGTTTTGCATATTTCCTTTGCAATTCCTTTGGACTAATTTGTGTATATCAGTCTTTACTTAACATTTAAAAATCAAAATGATTTATTTTGGAAGTTACATATTTTCCCTTGCGCATAACTGGTAACTAAACTACATGAACTGAGAGAACGATACCACACGCGTACCGACACCAGATTAGTAATGGTTCAAATTTTTAATTCATTATCGGAGTCGGTCAATTTTACTTGAGGTCAGTTTGATAAAAACGACTCCTGAACTATATCTTTTGTGCTCACGACGACTCGAAAATCTAAAGTTACACCGGAGACTCAATGGGACACGGGGCATACTTAAAACACACCTATAAACAAAACTCTATTACTTATCTTTAAATACATATCCCAACCCACTCACTATATATATATATATAGGGTAAAGTTAAAATAAAAAGACAAATATTCGTACACTACGTAAAAAGAATTTTTTTTTTAAAAAAAGTTCGCGAAAAAATCCCAAAAAATTCCACAATAACAGGTATGTTGGTGCAAAAAACTTTTGTGAAAGAAGTTTTTCTGATTTTGAGTTTTTATACGTTTTTTTTAATGCACAAAAAACGAATTTTGATACGCAAAAAAATTTTGATGCACAAAATTTTGAACTTGTTTTAGTTATATGCGCAATGTTATTTTGATTAGAAAAGTCAAAAGAACTTTCGTGCAAAAATGAATTTTTGATACACAAAAAAGCGATTTAATGCACAAACGTATTTTCTCATAATTTTTTTTGGGAAAAAATATCTACTTTTAGAAAAACTTCCTTCACAACTTTTTCATGCACCAACATACCTGATCTTGTGGAACTTTTTTGGAATTTTTCGAGAAAATTTTTGAAAAAAAAAATCTTTTTACGTAATGTACGGATATTTGTCTTTTTATTTGATCTTTATCCTATATATATATATATATATATATATATATATATATATATATATATATATAAAGGATATATACGTTTCTTTTCTCTCTCTCTTTTCCCCACACCAACTGCTCCTCCTGATGGTCAAACGTTACCTCCCTTATCTCTATTCTCAGATCGAAAGCAACAATTGGTGACGCCATAAGTAAGAACAAGACCAGGGTTTTATCTCTTTCCTCCTGTCCAAAATGAAGATCACTGGCACCTTTTTTGTTGAGTCCGAGAGTCAACGCGTTGAGCCAAAGGGATGACGAAGGCGAGGACCATGGTTTCCTTATTTGGCCAGGGGAGCGTCTGATCTTCATAAAAGGAGAGTCAAGCCACTCTTGTTTATGCGCTATAAACCCTACTGGATTCCCAGGCAACCCACCACACATCCAATCATCATCACACATAATTTTAAGGGCGATATCCCAGTGGAAGAGGAAGTGGGTTTGCTTGGAATCGGGTCCAATCCGTGTCAAATCAGTGTCCCTCGTTTGGTATTGTAAGCTCTTGAATTTTTTTATTGTGTTCGACCTCTGATGTTTATTTATTCGATTAATGAAAATCTGTTAATGAATGTTATGGTAAAGAAAGTGTTGATTTGAATTTAAGAATGATGTTTTGTTGTGGCTGTGGTGTGGTAAAGATTAAATCCAAAAATATAAAACTAAAAGTCTAAAACCGAAATTAGGATTTGGCTCACAAACTGGAAGTGTGTTCGATTGTTTAGGTGTTATTTTTGGTCGAATGGTCTAGACAGTTAAATATAGAGTAATGAAGACCTGATACTGAGTTGGACTAGATATTTGAAATATTGAGTATGCTATGTTTGTGGTTGTGTTAATACTTATGCTCGGATTTGATTAAATTTACACGCGGGTCATGTTTGTGTTGTGTTTGCGCTTAGGTCTTATTGGTGTTTGTACTCGAGTGATAACAGTGTGAGTACTGGGGTTCGACTCCTCGTTTGTGTTTTGCGTACCATGGTGCTCGGATTTTTGTTGTGTTGTTCGGCCAAGAGGGTCTCAAACGCCCTCGTAACGAGGACACGTTTCGGTCAAATTCAAGTGTCGAGTTTCCCCCACGTGTCTCACACAAATGGTTATAACACAACCCAACTTATGATTTGAAATCTGGTCGAAACTTGGTTCTTAAAGTTTAAAAAGAATTGTGTGCCCATTTAGTTTATACAGTCCCTCAAATTGTTCTTAACTAAGTCCAAAAACCTGATGAACACCCAAACTAGGCTTTCGTTTTTCTGTGGGGGCAAAATATACCAGTAACACCAACAAATACAGGATATCAATTACATCAAGAAGATAAAATTAGTATCAATAAGGGTTAATGCAAAAGTGCCAACAATAGTTGGAGTATTGCTTTCACACAAAAAAAGGGTAATAGTAATCACAGCAACCAGTAGTTGGAAACTTGGAATATTGCATTATTTTCTTTTATGCTAGTAACAAAGAAAATCATTAAACGAAAACTATATTATGTGCTTTCACTTTTGAATTTTTACATCTCCAAAATAGTTGGGCCGAAGCCCATGCATTAGTTTAAGGGTCCGTTTAGTTTATACAGCCCATTCCGCCAAAACCCCTACATATGTGACGTATAGCATTGTTTTGGAACCCGAGGTGTTGTCGCGACTATCCAAATAATCCCTCTCGGTTAATTCAAACTTTATACTCCACGACTTAGAAAATACTTGACATATATCGACTAAAATCTCGTTCCACATATATATTTTAAATCATGCAACATATTTAAATAACTCGACACAACTTTTATAAACAAATCGACCAAGTTAGTTTTGCTTCACAACTCTTCTATACATTTAACAACAATAAAGAAGAAAGTAAAAAACATGCGTGGCTTTTATCAAAATTTATAAACAAAACATTATATATATATATATATATATATATATATATATATATATATATATATATATATATATATATATATATAACCTCTATAAACTAGTTTTACAATACAAATCGAACCATGATAGTCCTACACTTTAAATATGTCGTTAGTAAATATTTCCAAAAATAACTACTTGTATACTCGTGTAGCCACTATTTTTACACCTTTAAGAATAATGTTCACACATTCCGACATGTCTAGTACTATCCATAATCATCCTTCCGTTCGTCGTCTTTTGGTTGTTGTCAAATTTGAAATCTTAATAGTCCTTGATATTTTTATTGTCATACACTTATGCACTTCCAAGAGCCAACCTACGAAATCATTTTAAACTTAAATGCTGCCACACCAGCAACAACAACGTAAACACTTTAAAACTTTTGAATTAAATTCGTGGAGTCTTGAACTTGGTCTGTGAACTAAAACATGCCTTACTAATTTAGGTCGCGTGTCGGTGCCGTACACTATTGTTACTTAATTTGTTCACTTCAGACGATTACTTCCGAGGTGAGTTCTCGTAGCCCCTTTTTCATTATGTTTTTCCTTGGGGGAAAATGGTACTCAAATGATATTTTAACTGTTTTCATGCTGTGATCAACTATTTCCATGGTTTTGGACAAGATGTGTGTTTTGATTGCAATATGTGCCTTACTGTGTAAATTCAGATTGTGTGACTTAGCTGGAACGTGCGTACTTGTTTTGTGATGCATTGTTGGTACCATTTTGGGGAAGTGCACCCAGTATATCATTTTGGGAAGTGCACCCAGTATACATTTTGGGAAGTGCACCCAGTATCTCATTTGGGAAGTGACACCCAGTCTTTGTGTGGATCAATTATGCGTGTTTGTAGTATGAGGTTCAGTGGTTGCTAGTTTGTAATCTTTGCTATGTGCTCATATTTGTATATCTTGCTTACTATTGTCCTACGCTATCATTCACAGCTTCGTGGTTTAACATCTAAACCTACGAGCTCACCAACTTTATGTTGACGTTTTCTAGTATCCATTTTCAGGTGTTAAGAATGAAGATACCATAGAAGGTGGAGTATTTGCCCGACTTAGCAAGACTTAGTCTAGACCCTCCCGGATTATATCTTGTGGAGTTGCATCCTGATATTAAATAATGATGTTATGTATCTTTGAGACTCATGTGGTTTTGTATTTCGTATTCATCGCTGTTGTGGGAGTTTGTGACTATTATCAGTTCAATGTATTACATTTAGTATTTTTCTATTGTGACACTTTGTGTTCTTTACTAAGAAGTCATACCCCATGAATGCTATTCCGCTGCGCCATTTTTGGGGTGTGACAGATTGGTACCAGAGCCAAGGTTATAGAGAATTAGGTGGTTTAACCTAGACTATAACCTAAGAACCCTCATATAGTTTGCATTATAAGAATTACATGAGTAATTATGTGTATAGTATGACACGAAATGATGATGATAAGTAAATGCAACATGATGCTATCCTAAAAACGCTTGGCCAACGTTTTTACGATAACATGATGCGGCATGGACTTATCAAATTCATGGACTGTCAGATAGGAAGTTGAGTGTAGTAGTACGACACGTATACCGACCCATCCTACCTATCTCCTATCTAATGTCTACCAATGTCCTACCTTGCAGAATCATGCCTCCAAGAAAGTCGGCTCGAGTTAACCGAGGCATTCCACCATCGGGGGGTGGAATGACTGGTGGGCGAAGAGGTAGAGCAGGTGGTCGTGGCACCGAGAACAACGGCAATGACAATGTGAATCCTGACCTTTCCGCCATGATCGCCGAGCAACTACAAGCATTGCTACCCACTATCGTCACCCAAGTTGGTGACCACATCAGTAATCTTGGAAACAACGGAAGCGGGAATGACCATGCAGACGATGGCATTGGTAGTGACCACAACAATAATGGAAACAACAACAATAGTGGCAAGGGATGTTCGTACAAGGAGTTTACAGCATGCAAACCAGTGGACTTTGACGACAATGGAGGAGCGTTGGTATACACAAGATGGATTGAGAAAATGGAAGCAGTAATGGACATAAGCGAGTATGCAGCCCACCAAAGGGTGAAGTACACTGCAAGCTCGTTCACGGGAAAGGCTCTGATGTGGTGGAACATGCAAATCCAGACCAGAGGAAGAGAAGCCGCCATGGGAATGAGTTGGGATGACCTTAAGGCGTTGCTAAAGGAGGAGTATTGCCCAAACAACGAGATGCAGAAACTAGAGCATGAGTTCTACAACCATGCTATGGTAGGTGCTGGTCACACGGCTTATACAGATCGATTCCATGAGCTTGCTAGATTAGAACCTCATATGGTCACTCCTGAATCCAAGAGAATTGAGAAGTACATCTATGGTTTGGTCCCTGAGATTCGCGGGATGGTAAAAGCGACTGAGCCCCCTACCCTCCAGAGCGCGATACTGAAATCTGCAACCCTGACGGATGAGATGATCAGAAATGGAACATTGTCTAAGAGTGGTGAGAAGAGGAAAGCCGTGAGAGAGCCAAGTAAGCAAGATGGAGCAAATGGTGACAATAAGAAGGCGAAATGGGGAAAAGGATTTGTGGCAACTAGCGCTGTCAAGAAGGAGTATCATGGTTCTTTCCCCAATTGCATCAAATGTAACTACCACCACCTGGAGACTATACCCTGCCTAGTGTGTTTCAGCTGCAATCAGACGGGTCACTTTGCAAGGAATTGTCGAGCAGTAGTCATGCAGGCGACTCTAGTTAATGTCAATTACCCAAGGACATGCTTCAAGTGCGGGAGCCCGGATAATTTCCAAAACATGTGTCCTAAGCTGAATAGGGCACAGGGGCCAGTGCAGAATAACCAGAAGCAGGCTGTAGTGACTAATGAAAACACTGGAAACAATGGCAACCCAGCTCGTGGGCGGGTATTCGCGACGGACGCTGAAGAAGGACGCTAGAACCCGAACCTCATGACGAGTAAGTTCTCTTTAAACGGAGATTAGACTATCGTACTGTTTGATTCCGATGTCGATTATAGATTTGTTTTCACCTAGTTCATGCCTCTGTTAAAGGTGAAGCCTAGTGTCCTAGCTCTCAGTTATGAGATTGATATAGAGTATGACCAAAAAGGTAGAAACCGATAAGACGGTTCAAATCTTCACCACCTGGTAGTAAGATCTTGGAATGCGGAAATGCCACCTGTTCATTTTTGAGCAACCCCGAACTTTAACTAAAATTTTCTTTTCCTTAAAAAAAAAAAAAAGTAAATTTTTTTAACAACTTTTAACTTAATTTCATGTCAGTTCTTGTTTGATGAGATGTGAGATTAAGTTTAAAGTTGCTACTTAGCTTAAAATTTTTAAATGATTTTGCTCAAGAATGGACGAGGCATTTCGTGAGGTCTAATCACTCGATAGTTGCTATAAAAGCGCCTATTTCAGTGCACTTAGTAGGACGAGCAGAAACCCAAAGATACCTCGCGTGTTTAGGACTTCCCTGTAGTACTTCTTAAAGACCTAACAGGATTTACCCTTCCTTGAAGAATTGAGATGCTCATCAACTTAAACGACACAAATTTCTTGATACGCGATACTTCTAGAAGAAAGATTCTGAACCCGTATATCACAAGTTGCAAGTGCAGAAGACTGACAACCCTAAAACCACGTTAAGAACGATATACAGGCAAGTAGAGTTTTCAAGATGAGTCCTTTGGTTTGATCGATGCCTCCGTAGTACTCAAAGATAAGAAATCTAATTAGAGCGGCTGATGAACTCAAATAAGTACATTTTATTACCATCATTTATCCTATTTATTTGACTTGTTTTATTATATTATCTGTAAGAATTGATACTTAATCAATTACTTTTGTAATTCTCAGGTAAAAACAAGCATTTGGTGAAACTTGGCGATTTTGGACTAATTATGGAGCAAAACATGCAAGAAGTTAAGAGTCTACTGAAATGTACAAGATCAAGAAAATCTGCTCCAGATGCGCCGCATCTCACTTATTACATACGGCGCATCACTATCAAGATTTCACCAGATACGATCCAAGATACAAGAGGACATACGCCGCATCCAAGAATGAAGATACGCCGCATCTTCTGGCGGTGTACGAATATTCTTGAATATATTAATCTTGGACCCCACGCGAAGTTAAATCAATGCGCCGCATCTACTTATTAGATGCGCCGCATCTTACCCTCAGACAGAAACTATAAATACCCCAAGACCAGACGAATTTCAGAGCACATATATTATATACGAGACCGAAGTACAGAAACCCTAGGACGAATTCAGTCAAGGCAGCAGCACAAGACACACCTTGAACGAAGATACAAGAGCTATAAGAAGGTCCTGCATGTATTTAATTCATTAAGTAGTTTTGTTTTATTGTGTTAGTAAACTTTAATTCATCAGGATTGGTGGCTTGTGTAATGTGACAACGGAAAGATTGCACTCCCTTAAAACTGCTTTCCCATTAATTAAAGTTTATATGTTGATGTCTTTGGTGACTTTTATTAGTGCATTGATAACCTCTGTGTCTAGCTGAGCGTTGATCGGGTCGCCATGCCTCTGCCCTCGCCTATTTATTAGATCGCCTATGCATTCTATCGTTTGTAGAAAAGTAGGAAGAAAGATAAATAGGATAGTCATAAGTAATCATTAAGGGTTTACTCGCCGATAAGATTAGAACCAACGAGAAAGGACTTAATCTCGGTGCGTTGCATCGAACTATACACTTCATATAAAACTAGCAATAAAACAAGTGACAAACTACTTATCTATCAGGACAGGTCTTCTTATTGTCTCGTGTATTTATATGTGTACGTGTGTGCTACTTGCTGATTCGTGCCTATTAGTTTAGTTTATTATTTAATTGCAACCAATCGTGCCAGTCTCTCAGGCTGAAACCCCCTTGCGTTAGATTAGGTTGTATAGGTAACTTAATATATTAAAATACTGATTAGAATAACTAGATAATACGTTCCACTCTTAGTGATCGACACTCTACTTACCATTATATTCATACTGACCGGGTACACTGCTCGTTAAGTGTGTGTGTTATTGATAAGTCGGCTAAATATAAATTTAAAACTTGAGTAGGCATTAATACTGCTAAACCGCAACGACACATCGCACACATCAAGTTTTTGGCGCCGCTGCCGGGGAGTGAATTGTTATTATCTGTTAATTTGATTAGTATTTTAATTAGGTTTTTAATTTTTAATCTAACCGCTAACTGTGTTGTATATTAGGTTAAATTGAATTCATTGTATTATTTTGCATATTTTTTTTGTTTTGTGTGTTATTTGTTTGCTTTTATTTGTGTTTATTTTCGTTTGTGTTTTTATTTGTTTTTATTTTTCGTATTTTCTGTGTTCTGCTATCGTTGTACTGAGCTTATTTAAACGATACGGCGCATCTGATTTCTCAGATACGGCGTATTGCGTTTAATTTTTATAAAATACAACGCGTTTAATTAATTCGATACGACGCATCTTTTCCCCAAGATACGGCGTATCTGTTTTTAAGGAAATTTTTTTTTTCTAAACGTTAACGCCATACGACGCATCTGCTTTGGAAGATACGGCGTATCTATTATTTTAATTAAAAACAGTTTTCGAATTATTAAACAGATACGACGCATCGATCTCTGTCGATACGGCGTATCTTCTGAATCAAAAATCTTATATTTTGAAACGTAACGAAAATACGGCGCATTAACTTTTGTTAATACGACGCATTAATTTTAAATAAATATCGATTTTTGATAAATAAATTGATACGGCGCATTCTAATTTCTAAGCGGCGTATCTATTTTCTGAATAAAGTCTGATTTAATTTTAACGATTGTAAGATACGGCGTATCCAACTTTTTGGATACGGCGCATCGTCTGCAGATATCAGTTATTTTTATTCTTATATCCGTTTCTAAATTCGTTAATTTCTCTTCTAGCGAACAAATCCTACTGAAAATTTTACCTATGATGACAGGCTTTGCTATGGAAGACATGTCAGTGAACGGATATCTTGCTAAGGAACTCTTGCTTTCGGATTCCTTCGAAGTGAAAGTTTTTGATGATGTCAACTTCAATGTGCTCATGATTGATGCAGATTTATTTTCTTGGGAAACCCCTCTTGAAGCTACTTATAAGGAATTCAAGCGCTTATGCAATATTGAAGATGGGATATTCTCGTATGATTTACTAATGAGCTACACTGAAGATGAGTTGGTACTCTTATGGCCCATCATTGAATCTAAAGGATTGACTTGGACTACTATCAAAGAGAATGATGGGAAATTTAAAATTGAATTCATGAACTCAAGCAATAAAAGCTGTGGTGGAGGCAGTACCCAACCTATGCAAATTTCTTACATGCCTTATTCCGAACAGTACTGGGGATTAAATGAGAACTATCTGGACGATGAAAGAATTTATGCTATGGCGGAGTTACTATTTCATGGCAGGTTGGTAAGGTTGATGGACATCTCCCTCGAAGAATGGCTTGAACTTAAATATGGTAGTCCGAAATTTGCCCCTGCAAATGAAGTTAAGCGAATTATGACTTCATGGTTGACACGGAGTTTTAGGGAGCAATTTAACGAGTTCATGGAGATAAGAAGGAAAATGATTGGAAAAGCTTGCTTTGACGTTGACCACGATCCTAACAATGTTGATTTTTCAGATTGGTTAGCTAGTAAGTTCAATAACCATAAGAGCATGGATCGAGCTACTAAAGATGCGTTATGGGTATACTGGATGAGAGGTGAAGACGAAGAAGTAGAGAGCGACTATGGGTCGTCACTTCATGATTCAACGATCAATGAGGGCATTGAAGAATTATTCAGAATAGACATTGACGTGTTCGATTATGAGACACCCTTGTGCAAACAATTCAAAGAATTTAATTACCTTCTTCAAGTCGACGATGATGTGCTAACTGGAGATCTACCAGGATTCAAGACTTATGATGATTTCAAAAACACCTGGTATTACGAACGGAATGACCGAATACCATGGGTTTGGGATAAACCATGGGAATTTGAGCACATTAATCACACCTGTACACCTTTCGTTTTCAAAGATGGGAGTAGTGTTTGGCCGACCTGTGATTATAAGAGTGACGGAACCTGTAATGGGGGAAGTATAATTGGGATGAAACGGGTTGGAAACGATGTAACCTTTGAAGACTATGAGTGGTATGATAATGTTGAAGACTGCCCACAAAAAGCGGAGGCTTTGCAAGAAAAGGGTAGAATTGAATATTTGAAAGGGCTAAAGGGAACATCGAATACTACTTTCTGGGAATGGGTGCATGAACAATTTGATGATTACACGAAGCTTAGTCGACGGTTACAATGGGAATTGGAAAAAGAGTGGGAGGCAATTCAAGATGATGATAACAATAAGTCATTAATTGATGAACTTGATGACTATTTGATTAAGGATCCTTATTTTAAGTTTGTTGATAAAGACGAGGAAGAATTCACCAAAAGAAAGTGTCAACTACTTGGGATCCCTTATAATGAGCCACCCATGATTATTTCTGAAAAATTTAAAATCATCAAATACTCTTTGGGACCTGATGAGGAATATGTTGCGACGAAGACCAAGAGTTATACTAGATTAAGTCGAACGGAAGAAAACGTTGCAAAGCTATACGGGAACATCTTTCGGATGAAGGAAGAAGGATGGACCGTGACAAGGACTAAATGAAGAGCTGAACGTGAGTCTAACTTGAAGACTCTGGAATAAAGACAAGTGCTGGCCGGGAGACAACCGGGAAAATTTTTATTATTCTGTTAAGTGTCGAGTCAGTCAGGCCCGCAGAGGATACGGCGCATCTCAATTCTGAGATGCGACGCATCTCCTGCAATGGTCATATCTTACTTTATTTTTCTGAATTTTTACTTTCGACTTTAAAACTTTTTATCAGTTTATTTTAATGCGGCGCATCCCTGGTTAAGGATGCGACGCATCTTCTATTCTGATCCGTATTTATTCCAGGCTCGATACGGCGTATCTTCTTCCATAAGATACGGCGCATCGACTGACCTGATGATTTTCATTTTTATTTTTATGATTTATTTTTCCTAACTACTAATGTATTATGCAAGTTTGAACCTTTCTTAACTTAGGTGTGTTTTAAAGTCTTGGTGGTATTATAGATTCCTGCATTTCCTGTGGATACATCAAATATGAAGCTTAAACGTTCTCATCCGCAAGAAAGATGATTTTTGCTCTTATACAAATAATGGAGGATCATACCGAGCAAATCTCAGGGGAGTTTTTCTGTTCTAATTCTTTTATTTTCCAGTTTTTAACCTTTTATACAAACAACGAGGACGTTGTTTAACTTAAGTGGGGGGATTGGAGAATTAGAACACTTAACACTTACTTGTCCTAAACTTTTTCAAAAAATATGCTTAAAATGCGCTTAATATATCAAAATTTAAAATTTTTTAGCATGTTTTTGTTTAAAGTCTAAGTTGCATAGCTGCACACATAACGTTATTTTCAAAAATTGTGATTTTTCAAAACTCACAAATCTATGAGTGTGCCGGTGACTTGTAAACTTTAGAACTTGGCTTGTATACTATTCGAGACCACCATAATAAGTATTATTTATATAATTGGAATGACTTGCCTAAATTGGTAAATTTCTAGGATTACACCCAAATAGCCTATTATATGTTATGTGTTATTAGCTAACTACACTGGTTAGTTAACCCTCGTATAAACCCTTTTGTTACTCTCACTTTTAGAGTAAGATGCCCCTAGAAAAACATTCAGAGCCATTCCTTTCGTTTCTTACACCTTTGTCAAAATGTTTCGTTACACCCTTACACCTTAGCCTACCCTATAGGTTAAAATCCGTGGTTGGTTAATTGCTTTAGGCAAAGTGTGTTTCCTTACATTACCTGTGTTCGCGTGCGTAATTCATTATCTATGGTTAGGTCGGGAAATTGCACAATGCAATTGGAGTGAAAGTAAATATTGTATATCTTTGAGTCTTATTTTTCGTGTGTTTACTACTTTCACTATTACCGTTATTTCTGAAGTCATGAAAAGTATGTAAAAATTATCCAGAATTATCATTATAGTGATGTGGTGAAATTTTACACATCTTTGTTTATTAAAAAAAAAAAAAAAAAAAAAAAAAAAAAAAAAAAAAAAAAAAAAAAAAAATCGAAAAAAAAAATAGAAAAGAAAAAGAAAAAGGAAAAGTTGGATGTTTGTTTTGACCAACTTATGTAAAGTTTTGTATTAAGTGGTCGATATCACCACTAGTTGTTGTATATTGTATCTATGGATTGAATGGGAGTTGGCAGTTATGGGAACACCAACTAAGGTTTATTCTTTGATTAAGATCTTGTTGAGTATAATTCGTGTCTACCTAAAAGCGTGTGTTTCAAGTGTTAAAGCGTGAGTTATTCTATGATATGAGTCTTATTCATGGGATGGTTGGGATAGTGATTAACCACACTTAGGATTTTAATCTATCTGTTTTGTTTATTTTTCATTTTACACCAATTTATATCCCAAATATTATCCATACCCTGTATTATTCTTTATCCAACCAAACCTTTGATTTATTGAGATTAGGGATTTGAGCAATCTTAAGTATCGTAGTCGTGGATTCGGCTATGTATTTATGATTTTGTCGCCCTTTTTGATATATTATTATTGGTAAAGTTTGGACATATCTTTAGCCTATTCGAGTTAAGGATTTGAGCAATTGCAAGTATCGTGTTCGTGGATTCGATCATGTATTTGTGATTTTTTCGCCTTTTCTGGAATTTGAGATCGATAGAGATTAAGGAGAATAATTAACCCTTTAAGCCTAAAAACCCTTTTTGCCGCTTTAGACTTGTTATTCCTTGGCTTTAGTGGGGGAGATGTGTATACTTGCCAAGCTTATGATAGAATATTCGTCACGACTGGACAGTTAAACGATTAGATTTGCTTTTATCAGAATATTTTATTTTACTTCTAATTCGTTAAGTGTTTGGTTGTGTGATTATGACAAAAATGAATACATGCTTAAATATAAAAATAAATCCTAATATCTTTTAGGATACATTTTCATAAGATTAATTCTAAGGTTTACTTGGGGACAAGTAAAGTTCAAGTGGGGGGATATTTAATGAACTCAAATAAGTACATTTTATTACCATCATTTATCCTATTTATTTGACTTGTTTTATTATATTATCTGTAAGAATTGATACTTAATCGTTTACTTATGTAATTCTCAGGTAAAAACAAGCATTTGGTGAAACTTGGCGATTTTGGACTAATTATGGAGCAAAACATGCAAGAAGTTAAGAATCTACTGAAATGTACAAGATCAAGACAATCTGCTCCAGATGCGCCGCATCTCACTTATTACATACGGCGCATCACTATCAAGATTTCACCAGATACGATCCAAGATACAAGAGGACATACGCCGCATCCAAGAATGAAGATACGCCGCATCTTCTGGCGGTGTACGAATATTCCTGAATATATTAATCTTGGACCCCACGCGAAGTTAAGTCAATGCGCCGCATCTACTTATTAGATGCGCCGCATCTTACCCTCAGACAGAAACTATAAATACCCCAAGACCAGACGAATTTCAGAGCACATATATTATATACGAGACCGAAGTACAGAAACCCTAGGACGAATTCAGTCAAGGCAGCAGCACAAGACACACCTTGAACGAAGATACAAGAGCTATAAGAAGGTCCTGCATGTATTTAATTCATTAAGTAGTTTTGTTTTATTGTGTTAGTAAACTTTAATTCATCAGGATTGGTGGCTTGTGTAATGTGACAACGGAAAGATTGCACTCCCTTAAAACTGCTTTCCCATTAATTAAAGTTTATATGTTGATGTCTTTGGTGACTTTTATTAGTGCATTGATAACCTCTGTGTCTAGCTGAGCGTTGATCGGGTCGCCATGCCTCTGCCCTCGCCTATTTATTAGATCGCCTATGCATTCTATCGTCTGTAGAAAAGTAGGAAGAAAGATAAATAGGATAGTCATAAGTAATCATTAAGGGTTTACTCGCCGATAAGATTAGAACCAACGAGAAAGGACTTAATCTCGGTGCGTTGCATCGAACTATACACTTCATATAAAACTAGCAATAAAACAAGTGACAAACTACTTATCTATCAGGACAGGTCTTCTTATTGTCTCGTGTATTTATCTGTGTACGTGTGTGCTACTTGCTGATTCGTGCCTATTAGTTTAGTTTATTATTTAATTGCAACCAATCGTGCCAGTCTCTCAGGCTGAAACCCCCTTGCGTTAGATTAGGTTGTATAGCTAACTTAATATATTAAAATACTGATTAGAATAACTAGATAATACGTTCCACTCTTAGTGATCGACACTCTACTTACCATTATATTCATACTGACCGGGTACACTGCTCGTTAAGTGTGTGTGTTATTGATAATTCGGCTAAATATAAATTTAAAACTTGAGTAGGCATTAATACTGCTAAACCGCAACGACACATCGCACGCATCAGCGGCATACATGAGGAGCGCCTTACCTATGATATTGAAACGTGACAGACAATCCACATCGCGATTTTGGTAGACGCTATAGGGTGCATTGTGAACATAGTTAGATTGTAGTACGACCTACCCTTCCTAGACCGATGATCAGGGTAAGCACACTATCCGACATTAGAAAATATACTCAGGGTACGCACTATTGATTTTGGAAGAAACAGGAATGCGCATCACTCTTAGTTGAATCTTCTCTTTTGATATCTACTAGTTGTTTATTTGAAAGCGATCCAAAAATTGAGCCAATCCTTAAAAAATGTTGAGTTTCTTTTCTTACAACTTGATATTTAACTTAATTTCATGACAGTTCTTGTTTGATGAGTTGTGAAGTTAAGTTATATTCAAGTTGTTACGTAGTTTAGAATTAGGTTTAATCTCATGACAGTTCTTGTTTGATGAGTTGTGAGATTAAGCTCAAATCAAGTTGTTACTGGGCTTAAACTGTGGTTTAGTTTAATCTCATGACAGTTCTTGTTTGATGAGTTGTGGGGTTAAGCTAGATTTCAGTTGAGGCTCAACTTAAACTACCGAAAGGATACCTAAGGTTTTTGACGGCTTTACTCAAGGACGGGAAAGCTTGCTTGACTGTGTGATTATTATGTGGTTTCATTTGTGTGATTTATAGAGGTTAGGAAGTATTGATAGTACCAAATGGGAAGTAGCACCCGGTACTATTTGGATTGACACCCACACCCTTACCTTCCTGTGTGCAACCTAATTGAAGGGTGAATACTATTCGAACAAGCTAAGACCCTTAGTCAACTGAATTTTGAGGACAAAATTCTGTTAACGGGGGTAGACTGTAGCAACCGTGAATTTTCCAGGTCTTTACTTAACATTTAAAAATCAAAATGATTTATTTTAGAAGTTACATATTTTCCCTTGCGCATAACTGGTAACTAAACTACATGAACTGAGAGAACGATACCACACGCGTATCGACACCAGATTAGTAATGGTTCAAAATTTTAATTCATTATCGGAGTCGGTCAATTTTACTTGAGGTCAGTTTGATAAAAACGACTCCTGAACTATATCTTTTGTGCTCACGACGACACGAAAATCTAAAGTTACACCAGAGACTCAACGGGACACGGGGCATATTTAAAACACACCTATAAACAAAAGTCTATTACTTATCTTTAAATACATATCCCTACCCACTCACATTTAATTATACATATATATATATATATATATATATATATATATATATATATATATATATATATATATATATATATATATATATATATATAAAAGGATATATACGTTTCTTTTCTCTCTCTTTTCCCCACACCAACTGCTCCTCCTGATGGTCAAACGTTACCTCCCTTATCTCCATTCTCATATCGAAAGCAACAATTGGTGACGCCAAAAGTAAGAACAAGACCAGGGTTTTATCTCTTTCCTCCTGTCCAAAATGAAGATCACTGCCACCCTTTTTTTCGAGTTCGAGAGTCAACGCGTTGAGCCAAAGGGATGATGAAGGCGAGGACCATGGTTTCCTTATTTGGCCAGGGGAGCGTCTGATCTTCATAAAAGGAGAGTCAAGCCACTCTTGTTTATGCGTTATAAACCCTACTCGATTCCCAAGCAACCCACCACACATACAATCATCATCACACACAATTTTAAGGGCGATATCCCGGTGGAAGAGGAAGTGGGTTTGCTTGGAATCGGGTCCAACCCGTGTCAAATCAGTGTCCCTCGTTTGGTATTGTAAGCTCTTGAATTTTTTTATTGTGTTCGACCTCTGATGTTTATTTATTCAATTAATGAAAATCTGTTAATGAATGTTATGGTAAAGAAAGTGTTGATTTGAATTTAAGAATGATGTTTTGTTGTGGCTGTGATGTGGTAAAGATTAAATCCGAAAATATAAAACTAAAAGTCTAAAACCGAAACTAGGATTTGGCTCACAAACTGGAAGTGTGTTCGATTGTTTAGGTGTTATTTTTGGTCGAATGGTCTAGACAGTTAAATATAGAGTAATGAAGACCTGATACTGAGTTGGACTAGATATTTGAAATATTGAGTATGCTATGTTTGTGGTTGTGTTAATACTTATGCTCGGATTTGATTAAATTTACACGCGGGTCATGTTTGTGTTTGTGTTTGCGCTTAGGTCTTATTGGTGTTTGTACTCGAGTGATAACAATGTGAGTACTGGGGTTTGACTCCTCGTTTGTGTTTTGCGTACCATGGTACTCGTATTTTGTTGTGTTGTTCGGCCAAGAGGGTCTCAAACGCCCTCGTAACGAGGACACGTTTCGGTCAAATTCAAGTGTCGAGTTTCCCCCACGTGTCTCACACAAATGGTTATAACACAACCCAACTTATGATTTGAAATCTGGTCGAAACTTGGTTCTTAAAGTTTAAAAAGAATTGTGTGCCCATTTAGTTTATACAGTCCCTCAAATTGTTCTTAACTAAGTCCAAAAACCTGATGAACACCCAAACTAGGCTTTCGTTTTTCTGTGGGGGCAAAATATACCAGTAACACCAACAAATATAGGATATCAATTACATCAAGAAGATAAAATTAGTATCAATAAGGGTTAATGCAAAAGTGCCAACAATAGTTGGAGTATTGCTTTCACAAAAAAAAGGGGTAATAGTAATCACAGCAACCAGTAGTTGGAAACTTGGAATATTGCATTATTTTCTTTTATGCTAGTAACAAAGAAAATCATTAAACGAAAACTATATTATGTGCTTTCACTTTTGAATTTTTAAATCTCCAAAATAGTTGGGCCGAAGCCCATGCATTAGTTTAAGGGCCCGTTTAGTTTATACAGCCCATTCCGCCAAAACCCCTACATAAGTGACGTATAGCATGTTTTGGAACCCGAGGTGTTGTCGCGACTATCCAAATAATCCCTCTCAGTTATTTCAAACTTTATACTCCACGACTTAGAAAATACTTGACATATATCGACTAAAACCTCGTTCCACATATATATTTTAAACCATGCAACCTATTTAAATAACTCGACACAACTTTTATAAACAAATCGACCAAGTTAGTTTTGCTTCACAACTCTTCTATACATTTAACAACAATAAAGAAGAAAGTAAAAAACATGCGTGGCTTTTATCAAAATTTATAAACAAAACATTATATATATATATATATATATATATATATATATATATATATATATATATATATATATATATATATATATAACCTCTATAAACTAGTTTTACAATACAAATCAAACCATGACACCTTTAAGAATAATGTTCACACATTCCGACATGTCTAGTACTATCCGTAATCATCCTTCCGTTCGTCGACTTTCGGTTGTTGTCAAATTTGAAATCTTAATAGTCCTTGATATTTTTATTGTCATACGCTTATGCACTTCCAAGAGCCAACCTACGAAATCATTTTAAACTTAAATGCTGCCACACCAGCAACAACAACGTAAACACTTTAAAACTTTTGAATTAAATTCGTGGAGTCTTGAACTTGGTCTGTGAACTAAAACATGCCTTACTAATTTAGGTCGCGTATCGGTGCCGTACACTATTGTTACTTAATTTGTTCACTTCAGACGATTACTTCCGAGGTGAGTTCTCGTAGCCCCTTTTTCATTATGTTTTTCCTTGGGGAAAATGGGAAAATGGTACTCAAATGATATTTTAACTGTTTTCATGCTGTGATCAACTATTTTCATGGTTTTGGACAAGATGTGTGTTTTGATTGCAATATGTGCCTTACTGTGTAAATTTAGATTGTGCGACTTAGCTGGAACGTGCGTACTTGTTTTGTGATGCATTGTTGGTACCATTTTGGGGAAGTGCACCCAATATATACATTTTGGGAAGTGCACCCAGTATATCATTTTGGGAAGTGCACCCAGTATCTCATTTGGGAAGTGACACCCAGTCTTTGTGTGGATCAATTATGCGTGTTTGTAGTATGAGGTTCAGTGGTTGCTAGTTTGTGATCTTTGTTATGTTCTCATATTTGTATATCTTGCTCACTATTGTCCTACGCTATCATTCACAGCTTCGTGGTTTAACATCTAAACCTACGAGCTCACCAACTTTATGTTGACGTTTTCGAGTACCCATTTTCAGGTGTTAAGAATGAAGATACCATAGAAGGTTGAGTATTGGCCCGACTTAGCAAGACTTTGTCTAGACCCTCCCGGATTATATCTCGTGGAGTTGCATCCTGATATTAAATAATGATGTTGTGTATCTTTGAGACTCATGTGGTTTTGTATTTTGTATTCATCCCTGTTGTGGGAGTTTGTGACTATTATCAGTTCAATGTATTACATTTAGTATTTATCTATTGTGACACTTTGTGTTCTTTACTAAGAAGTCTGTAACCACTCGTAAAATTTCTCATTTAAACATGTTACTTTACTGAATTATTATCCTTTTTCCACGGGTAATTTTTTTTTCTTTTATTTGAATGTATCTCCTATCTTATGTGACGTAGCTCACATCCTTGATATACGTGCTCCCACAAGATCTGCCTAACAAACCTAATGTTTATTTCATAAACATAATGAAAATATTACAGAATACCATTTACCACTTTACGATAAATCCTTAACAAACGTACAAACAAAACATTCATTATTTGAATAGAGTTTCTAGGAAACCCTAAAATTCATCACAACACCAAATATGAACAACTAAACCTCAGAACATAAAAGTACAACTTATCTAAGTTAATGTACAAGTTACCAAAGCATCAGAAACCCTAAATCCATTTTAGCTCCCGGTAAAACCCTAATTTCACATAACTGTGATTTTATATATTCATTTCACAAACCCTAAGTTATCTATGCAATATTTTTACAAAATATTAAGTTTACAAGTTATTTAAGCTAGAGTACAAGTCCTTTATGCATGAAACCATTTATTTACAAAATCTTTATTAAAAATCCCATTTATATTTATTTTAAAGCATAAATTACAACCCATTTATGCGTAATTTTTATAAATTATTTTTCCTAAACTCCTTAATTATTTTTACAAGTCTTTTAACACAAAGTACAAGTGCCTAATGCACAAAAACTATAAATTCCATTTAATTACCTTTTAACTTAATAAAACTTAACAAATAAATTTTATAAATTAATAAATGGTTAAAAACAATATTTTTTCTCATACTTTAACTTATAGTACAAATCCTATTAAGCATGATTTACAACTCTCATAAACCTAAAATCATTTTCTTTTCTATTTCATTAATATTTCGAATTACATATATATGTAATAACTATAAATATTTTCTAAATAACAAAACACCTAAACTAAATTAGTTCCCATCTTTAGACCTTAAATACTACCCTCTAAAGCACAATGTGCAAACACACCCAAAGCCTATACGCCCCTCCTCTCTAAAAGTCTGGTTCGAAATCTAACTACACAACCAAACTAAATTTACATCTTGATGATACAATGAACCTAGCCAAAGACACACTCCTCTCTTCTCTTCAAACAAACCCTCCACATGTACACCTTCATCTTCAAGAACACACCTCATTGGTAGTTAAAACCATTGGCCATAACTCGAACACATCATCTCCTTCATCCCTTTTCCCTCCTTAACCCAAGTGGCATACTTCTTCAATTTCTGTCAGCCATTGCTCCCTCACTTTGTCCCCTCCTCATGTCCCACAAAAACCCTAGTTTACTTTCTATAAATAGCAGTCACAATTCACCCCTCATCTCACCATCATTCGACCAATACTCAAACGCAACCCTTACCCACTCACTACTAATCAATACTCTCACAAACACTTCAACAACAAAACCCTATTCGAAGTCAGGAAACTAGGAGGAACTTCTGGTCATTCGGTTCAAGCCATATCATTCATAAAACCCTAGTCGACACCAACTCTAAGTAAGTAATCCAAACCTATTTTAATTCAGTTTTTATTTATTTTATATACTTACAAACATTACATAATAACAAATAAAATCAAAAACCAAAGTATATTTCTTTTTCCTAGTTCCTGTTCGATCAGTTAATACAAACGCACCCTAACTATTCGTATATTTGTAATAACAAATCCAAGATTGATAAAACATATTAACATATATGTAGAATAACCACACCATGCATAAAAATAAGTTATACAAAGATTAAAAACCCTAAAACCTATCGGGTCATGTTTCTGTGGTTATGTCGACAGAAACTAAGTCCTGGGTGCTTAACTTTCGCCCTATAAACCAACCATCAAACGACCTTATTAATTTCTGATTTTTGGCACACCTTAAGTTCACCCAGCTACCATTGTTTAGGAAAAAGAATCAAAGAAAATGATCAAGTTTCCATTAAGTTAATGAGTTCCAAATTCTGCTTCATATCGCTAAAAGTAGAAAGTAATATTTCCAGTTATTTAGTTTTCAACATATGTCGACCAGCTGCCCTACTTTCAACCTTGTTTTCAAACCTCATATGGATTCTAAAAATTCTGCCCTTTTGGCATGACAAAGTTTAATCAACAAACTTGTTTTAGAAAGAAGAATTAGAGAAAATGATCCATTTTTCATCAAGATATCGAGTTTTGAAAATTGCCATGAGTCGCTAAAATAAGAAACTTGATTTTCAGTTATTAAGCTTTCATATTTGTCGACCCAACCACCCAACTTCTGATCAGATTCTCGACCCTTATAAGCTTTCTAAAAATTCTCATATTTTGGGATATTAAAGATGACCTAGCTAAGTCTTTTTAGAAAGAAAAATTATGTAAAATAACTAATCGAGTTGAAAGTTATTGAATTTAGAAAACCTCTCTATCGCTAGGCCTAGAACTCAAATTTCCAGATTTTATTTTAAAATTCATGTCTTAATTTCATCCCACTCGCCCGACTTTTGAAGAATATTTCGAACATCAAATTGATTTCATAAAAAACGAAACTTGGCATGTCCAAAGTTGACATGGCTAACTTTTCGTAAAAACTAAGAACACGTAAAATGATTGATTTTTCGTAAAGTTATTCGAGTCCAAAACTCTAGCTAAAGTCATTTATTACATATGTTCTATTTTCAAGTAATAAAAGTTATATGGGCTGATTTTGTAAACATTTTGTGTTAAGGGTTATTTTTGACAATAACAAATAAACAAGGTAGAAAATGTCATCTTTGAAACTTAAGGGTGGAAACTATCATTTGACCAAACCTTAGGGATTAAAGTATAACTTTTCCTAACTATTATTTTTATCATTTCTATTTTATGTTCCGATCTAATATTAACATAATATGTTATTTTATTGACGAACCAACGAACGAACAAAAGATATATTTAAGGAACGAATGATCAGAAATATAAGAATGAATAAATAAGATAAAAACCTTATTTTGAAGAGACTTCATGTTGTCTCAATCCAATATTTAAACAACAACCAAACAACGAAACGAAACGAACAAATAAACATATAATCATCTGAAAATGATTACTGAATATTGGCATAACAACCCAGGTTTCTTGTCCGGAGACGTTTATCAACTTTCTTTCATTTTATTTTCCATCCAGATTGTCAAGGTGAGTTCATAACCCCTCTTTTTACATGTTTTGAATTATTTTTGGGGGAGATACATGCTCAATTATCTGTTTTTACTTTCATAAGCAATTCTAAACTTTTACATATTAACGTGAGTTTCATAGCCCTCTTTTCATATTTTGAACTCTTTTTGGGGGAGATACATGCTCATAACATTTACAAACATTGTTTGCCTTATATGATTTATGAATCACTAATGGACTTTTTCCCGTATTAAACACAAGAAATTTCCCAATGTTACTCTTATTTTTATTGCCTATGCTAAGTTACCTTAAGCCAAAAAGACCTCCCATCATGGACCTCTAATCACCCGCGACTTAGGGTGAGCGCGAATATTGTGGATAGATCTATTGGGCTGACAACCCCTTTGTGTTACCGTAACGTAACCCAAAGCATTATATTTGAGATGAATAAAGAGATGTGGCTATCTCCTACCCGGGGGCAAGGTTACCTACATTTAATTATGGGGTAATTATTACATCATTAGCTCATGACTGTTGATGTTCTGTTAATGTTTTGTGTGCCATGAGACTTAGTGCAATAAAAATACATCTTTCCCTAATAATAATTGTACGTGTGGCAATTATTATATTTAATCTTGTGTTTAAATGATTTTCCAACTGAACTGGACGACGTATTTCGGAATAACTGAAACGGGCTTATTTCTGAATAACTGAACGAATGTATTTCTGAACAACTGGAACGAGCATATTTCTGAACAACTGAAATGGACTATTTACATTTACGAAACTCTATGAACTCACCAACTTTATGTTGACATTTTAGCATGTATTCTCAGGTTATTGGAAGCATGGCATGGCACGGGATTGGCTATGGACTGTCTATGTTATCATTCAACAAATAACATATTTTATTAATGTATTTTGGAAACACCTGCTGGGACCTGCATATTGTAACTCTGATATAAATGAATGATAACAATTTTATCTAAAAACGTCTCTTATCAAGTCGTTTTCTATCATCATGACTGTGAACCGTGAAGTAGCACCCCAACTTATATTTCCGCTGCGAATATCAAAAACGGGGGTGTTACAAAGTCATACCCCGTGAATGCTATTCCGCTGCGCCACTTTTGGGGTGTGACAGCTTGTGCATGATACTATAACCCTAAAAGTTTTCTCTCTTCTTCCTCTTGTAAAACCGGTCGACTACACCTTTAGAGGGGGTGTCGATTTGTCTTTTATTAAACAAAATTAGTTTTGGTTTAATACGTGTCTTTACACTAGCATCTAACGTTAGTTGGTTATAGTACGTGTGTACAAGACCTTGGTAATAAGTTACTTTAGTTATTCCATCTTGGATTGTGAAACAAAACGGTAAAGGGTTTCACGTTAATCCTTTTATTTGATCAAGAGAAGAAAAGAGAAGTTTGATTTCTTGTTTAGCTAGAAATCGAAGGTACGCATGTTCTTTTATTTTAGTTAATTAATTACTAGTATTTAGATCCTGTTTTCCGCTGCGTGCTTGATGTACATATTTATGTGTTATATAAATTGTTATGATTCACATATTCCAACACATAGATGAGTTGGAATGGGCGGCAAACACAAATCTTTGAGGGGGAGGATAATTTTTTATTTTTCGTTATGTATTTCATGTCCCGTTTGAGCTTAAATGTGTGCCGCGGTATCACGGTTTAACGTTTTTAGCAAAACGTGTAGTATACAGTTTTGAGTGTGTTTTTATAAAAGTGATATAAAAATAGTATTTCTTACTAAAAAAATATTTGTTTGACTTTTGCCATGACTAACTGAGTGTCGGTACGCGTGTGGGCTCGTTTTTCAGTAAATGCGAGAAAGCTTCTCGGTTTAACACATAACTAGTCAGAAGGTATCAAGAAGTGAATATTTTGTATTTTCTGACCACAATAGGCAGTTTTAGTGGTCATTGTAAGCTATAGTGCGCGGGACAGCTTCCCGAATAGTTATGCAAGCTAATGAATGCTTAATTTAACAGTTAGGTAATAATAAATTAACATTTATTATTAAAATATTAGTGAGAAAATTACCGTTTGTCACAGCCGAGGCCTTTCATCTAATAATTATTTAGGTGAGAGATCTTTTTAAAACATCCTCATACTTAATGTAGCCGTAATGATCTCCATTACTTTCACGTTACTTTATAACATCTTGTTCTTCTACCATCTTTACCCGAATAATTACTTTTCACTATTTAGCTATACCTCTTAAAAAAACTCAAAATAATAATTTACATTTAAGAGTAAACTGCAAAAAATCATCCATGTGGTTTGTAGTTTTTGGCACTAATCATCCCTAGCGATGTTGTTGGCATTAATCATCCCGGAGTGGTGAAACATTTGGCGGAATACACCCCCCCCCCACTACTAACGTTGTTAGTTTTATCCGTTAAATACCCCACGTGCATATCACGTGAGGGCAATTCACCATGTTTTTTTCAACCACAAACGCATAACAAATATCAAAAAACCAAATCTAGAAGCCTAAACAAACAAAGTCATATCTTGGAACCATTACCGCCTCAAACGTCCAAGATCTGGCTGACTGAAACCACCCACCGTCGCTTTTTGCAGTTTACTCTACATTTAATTATACGATAATAAGTAATTATGATAGACAATAAATATCTAATTAGATATCCAAATCCGAATAAAGCATTGATCTATTACTTGAGATGACGTGATTGAATATTTAAATCTTAATTATTCACAAGTGGGATATATGTAGCCATACTTTGTCGGTTGTTATTCACGTTGGCTCCAATAAAATAACGTTAATAATGTATTTTCGACAGTTTAATAACGTTCAACTATTAATGTCTGTGTGTTTTAAGATTGGATTGGGACCACTTTATGAACTGATGATTGATCTACAAACATTTGATTAATTTTAAATCCAGTATCTCATTAACATTACTATAATCCATCACTCATTTATATGAGCAACGATTTTTAAAGGGGTATAGTGGTATACTATACAAACCCTCCCTACCCTATGTGTACTTATGTTTATCATTTTTGTCTTCTATCTGCCTTTTTTTTCTTTTTATAAGTGTCCTTTTTTTTGTCTTTTTTTTTTTTTTTTGTCTTCTACTTTGTAATATCATTCAGTTATTTTATTTTTATTTTTTTTCCTTTACTTGCATTCACAAAAACTTGCATTCACAAGTTCACGGATGAGTACTTATGTTATTTTTATTTTTATTTTTTTACATAGTCTTTTAAGTTCACGGGTGGTCCTTTTTTGCACTATTGAATATTCCCTTTTGAGATTATAAACCACTAGCAGTGATCAAACTTGCATTCACAAAACAAAAAATAACATTGATCAAACTTGCATTCACAAAACAAAAACTAGCATATCAATACTCGCCTGCAGAAAGAAACGATGAATACATCACCGTTTTACACGACTGATGTATAATTTTACGCTATTACACATATTACTTTTAAAAATGTGTAACGTTTATAAAAAATGATAAATCGAGATATTTAATACAAATAACATAACATAAAAGACATAACAAATAAACACTAAAAAAACAAAACAAATAAATACTTCCAAAAATATATATATATATATATATATATATATATATATATATATATATATATATATATATATATATATATAAAAAGGTACACCCTCCCTAGTAGGGAGGGTTTCCTTTGTATATATAGGGGGGGTTTTGGTTAACTCACCCCTTTTTAAATGCTTGCGTGCTATGACATGTTTGAAGAAACATTATATTTTTTATAGCTTAAGGTTTCTAGTGTACCTCTAACTATAAAATGCTTTAAAGGCATAAGTGTGTTATGACCAATGAGGAACACAAAATTGACTGGTAGTTCGACTAGAACCCAAAATGTCATACCTTTCGTGTTCAACGTGATAATTAATGTGACACAATATCCATAAATACAAAGAACAAAAGTATGAGTTAGGCTTAGTACTTTGACTATACATTCGTATTTGAATCCACATTAAGGAGCCTACAATTCAAAGAATCAAAGATGATAATGTATCTTTTCTGACAAACTGGTGAATGTTTATTGAATGAAACTGTGGTCCTAAAAGATGAAATATGTCATTCTGGTTGCTCGTTCGCTTGTCAACGGTGGTTTTTCTACCTGTTGGCATATCTAACGAGATAGATACGTGGTATTTTTTATTTTTTATTTATTTATTATTTTTTTATTATTATTATTATTATTTTATATCAACAATCAATCGTCAAGCTTTATGTTCTACCCTCTAAATGGACAACAATGCATTTATGGCTACCAAATTCATATTTCTAGCGTAAAATTGAAAAGGCATAAAACTGTTAGTTAATGATGGTCGCATTACACTGTTGAAATATATAATAGAAAGAGAAGTAAATGAATCATGGGCCCAAAACATCAATGAGCCAAAGCTAAACATAAACTAAACATATATAATTCATATTAATAAAACCAAGAACTTAAATGAATAAATTCAAAGAATTAGAGCATATTTACACAAAGTATAACTTATACTTAAATTTAATCATCATATCATTTACCAAATATTTTAAACAAAAAATTTCAATCAAGTTCACTTTGAACCGAAAAAAAATATTTGTTTAGAGTGATGATGGATTGGGTCAACTATTTGTTCTGGCCCATTATATCATTTTATAGGAAATATGTATGGTTTTTTTAATGTTGCATATAACGCTTTCATTTCTTGATCAAATGACACTTGTAATCTTCTATAAGAAGAATGCAGAGATGTAGTACTATAGTGTAAACACCAACCGTGACGCAAACAATATGTTATACTACATGTATATTGTATCAAATGTGTGATAATCATATAGACCATAAAGACAACTATACTAATACATGATCGTTATACTCAAAAAGCACTAATCACCGTACCCATACAAAATTCAAGGTTTTTTTTTTTTTTTTTTTTTTTTTTTGAACGGCTTGTTAGTTATTAGTGGTTCAGGTAGCAGTGACATCCAATTGGGCAGTATGCTGACCCTGAACTCCGCCTGTACTTCCTCCTACTCCGCCTGTACTTCCTCCATACAAAACTCACGTTTGTGATTAACCAGAACCGATTAAGTAAGTGAATTTACAGTAAGATGGCAAGATTGCTACTACTCTAGTAAACACTAAACGATGCTTGCGGCCACATATTCATTCATTCTAGTTAGTTAGGAGCTAAGCCATGCCTTTAATTATTCCCAATATTTAGGGGGTGCTTGGTTGGGGGATAAGAGGGTGGGTAATGGCAAAGATAATGAATAATGATGCTTGGTTGGAGGGGGGGTAATATAATGATTACCCGGTAGTGGGTAATCAACAATTATAGAGTAAATTGGGGGGGGGGGGGTAAGGGATTGATTACCCACCATCACCCATTCCTTTGCATTCCCTTTACCTTTTCTTTTCCCTTTCCCTTTCCCCAATAATAACCAGGCACACCCTTAGTAGTGAAGATAGTATACTTATCAACTTTTTGAGCAACTATATTCATTTTTGCAACAAATTAATGTGCCAACAAAACAAACAATGAGGGTGCCACGTTGGCAATCCCCATCACACACACAACCTTTGCAAACAAAAACACTTGGTGAAATGGATTATAAATGTGGTTTTTTTTGTCTACAAGGTCTCTTCTTTAAGTAGTGTATTAAGGTTACAACTTTGTTCGATTATAAATGTTCCTATTTATCATGGTATATATGACTCTTTTCATTAATTTGGTATGGCGCCTTAAACACATGTGACTTAAAATTAAAATTTATAATTTAAACTGATTTAAAATCTAAGGCTGGACACAGTCGTTGACCCCAGCGACCTGGGTCACTGGCTGCCACGTCAGCTTTCTCTCTTCGGCGACCAGAAGCGACCAACCTACCACAGTCGATGACCGATTTTTTTTTAATCAAACATTTAAAATATACTTAAAATTCATTAATAATAAAAACATTACAATACTAAAAAAAAAAAAAAAAAAAAAAAAAAAAAAAAAAAAAAAAAAAAAAAAAAAAAGGGTAAACTAATCATCTAAATTGTATTTTGATGTGGGAGTGTTTTTCTTTGACATTATGAGAAGTGGTTTATGGATGAGAAGTTGAATATGAATTGTGTTTGAAATTGTGTGTTAAGATGTGTGTTTGAGGTAGGTATTTATAAGATTGAAAAAGTTTTTTTTTTTTTTTTTTTTTTTTTTTTTTTTTTTTTAAATACCCAACGGTTTGATTTTTGGAATTGTGCAAGTGATTTAATACTCGGTCGATTAAGCGATCAATATTCACTTTCACCCAAAAGCGACCGATACTTTGCAACCCATGCGACCGACCAAACTATCGGTCGGTTTGTGATTTTCGAAGCGACCGACCGATTAAATTCGGTGGGTTGTGTCCAGCCTAAAAGGACTCTTCTTTGCTTGGAACAAAAGTGCGATTTTCTCAAAGTCATGACTAATGCTTCCCTATCTTGACTGTGCATTGCTTACAAAATCTAAGTTGGTGTTTAATGCTAATAAGTAATAACTGTATTATAACTGATAAAAGCATAGACGCCCATTCGCAAAGGTAAATAAGGTTTGATTGAAATTAGGAATTTTGGATTAATTCCTTTACAGTTAGGATGCTTTGAAGTTAGATGCCTCATTTGGGCTTCTGGGAATATGGCCGCCAACGGATGGTATTACTCTTGATCAACAAAGGCTTTTGCTGCAATTAAGCACAACACACTGCGTTTGAGAAAAAATATATCCGTAACACGATATTAGAATTTAGAAAGCAAAAATGCTTGATCATAGATACCTTGAAAAATGTTAATATACAATAAATTTTCTCACAAGCATGTTCACAAACACGTTGTATTGTCCTATTCCTTTTATTCCAATGTAAGTCAATAAAATGAACCAAAGTAACATCGGATATGTAATAGACAATAAACGGGATCGAAACAAACCTTCACTCCTTGTCCGTAGCACCTCACTCAATGTTTAAGCATTGGCTGCAACTCATCTCTGAATCAACAACCGTGAACCCTCACAAAGTTCGATAATCCTGTGGCTGAAATAACCGTTTTTGAGGATGAGAATAGAGAGAAATTGAAGCATCGAAGAATTTGAATTTGAGGATGAGATGCAGGCTGAATAAAAGCCCACTCTGCTTCCAAAGCACCTCCCTCATTAACCAAGTTGCAGGCAAAATATTTAAAAGAGTAAAATACATCATTAGTCCCTTTGGTTTGGCCAGATTTCATTTTTAGTCCGTTTCTGAAAACATTCACCTGGCGAGTCCCCAACGTTCCTGAATATTACGCCGCAGGTCCAATTCCGCTAACGACGTTAGTTTCAGATCGTTATCTTCAGTTTCATACTTGGCACACGAGAGTATGGTGGTCTTTTCACTGTTTATGTCATTTCATTCTATTTGTTTAATGTTTTTGTTGTTCTTTCATGCTTTTTTATTCTTATTTTTATTTTTTACTGTAATTTTTTATTTATTGTTGTTGTTGTTTGTTGTAATGTTCGTTATCCTTTATCTTATCACAATTTTACACTTTTAACCCTTCAACTTATATAAAATTAAAAAGCACCCTAAATTAAATATGATCTATAATTAAAAACACCGACTATACCAATCAATTCATAGGTTTTTAATTCAGTTATGAGTTAACTACATTTTTGGATCTTTGTGGTTTGTTGAGTATTTCACTTTTGGCCTAATTTTTTTAAAAAGTTTTGAATTCGGTAAGAATATGAAACATTCGTTCCAGGTTTGGTCTAATTTTAACTGTCAACGTTAGTTTGACTACGTTGACCGTTAATTAAGAAGTACTTTCATACACCAAACCCTTCAACCTCTTTCCTCATTATCACTTTCTGAAACAATTTATAACTACCACCAATGTAGGATCCTACGAAAATCCATTGTAATAATCCTCATTGATTAATGATAACCTCAGATTACTGTTTAATAAAACCCATTTTTACGGGGGAATTTAAAATTTTCTCTTATTATTATTATTATCACGTTACGTTTCACGATATATATTAAGTAGTGACACGTACCTCGAAACACGATTCTCACTGAATCCAAATCTCACCAATGATGATAAGTATTCATAAAACTCCTACACTAAACATATTTAAATTCTCCCTAATTACATGTAATTAATCCTAATCAACTTCACTAATTATACCAAGTTACAAACCAAACGGACTTCCCTAATCCTCAGCCCATTACACGACACCAGGCCCAACACCAAAGCCCATGCACTCTTTTATTATTCCATGTAGTACTCGATCCCATACCATCTCCAAATCAACTCGTGTGCTCTCGAATATGAAACGCAACCCTCGAATATTTTTACACCACGTTAATCACTACCCACTAGACTATGATCGTGCCAAATCTCAGAACTAGATATCAAATATCTCTATGAATTTCAAAGCCAAACCATTTGTCCCATTTCACACCCAAAACGTATAGACAAAAGTCTCAAAACGCAACCATTTCGAATCTCGATTCTTTCTACGTTCCACTAATGATATTTTTAACTTAATATAACGTGTAGAAGAAGAATTAGACAACAAGAACAAGATGAGGCTCGCTAGTTCCATTTTTGCACTCGCTAGAAAACAAAACGTGTATATATATACTCCAACAACTAAAGATAAGATTTATCTCCCTTATGAGATCTTCCCAAAATCTTATATTGTCAGTAAACCAGCTTAGGTGTCCTCCTGATGAACTCAAATAAGTACATTTTATTATCATCATTTATCCTATTTATTTGACTTGTTTTATTATATTATATATGAGAATCGATACATTAATGTTTACTTTAGTAATTCTCAGGTAAAAACAAGCATTATGTGAAACTTGGCGATTTTGGACTAATTATGGAGCAAAACAAGCAAGAAGTTAAGAGTCTACTGAAATGTACAACATCAAGACATTCTGCTCCAGATACGCCGCATCTTACTTATTACATACGGCGCATCACTATCAAGATTTCACAAGATACGATCCAAGATACAAGAGGACATGCGCCGCATCTATAAATGGAGTTACGCCGCATCTTCTGGCGGTGTACGAATATTCCTGAATATATTAATCTTGGACCCCACGCGAAGTTAAGTCAATGCGCCGCATCTACTTATTAGATGCGCCGCATCTTACCCTCAGACAGAAACTATAAATACCCCAAAGTTAGACGAGAGAAAAAGTTCGACAGTTTTAGAAGACCGAAGTACAGAAACCCTAGGACGAATTCAGTCGAAGTGGCAGCACAAGACACACCTTGAACGAAGATACAAGAGCTGTAAGAAGGTCCTGCATGTATTCAATTCATTAAGTAGTTTTGTTTTATTGTATTAGTAAACTTTAATTCATCAGGATTGGTGGCTTGTGTAACGTGACAACGGAAAGGTTGCACTCCCTTAAAACTGCTTTCCCATTAATTAAAGTTTATATGTTGATATCTTTGGTGACTTTTATTAGTGCATTGATAACCTCTGTGTCTAGCTGAGCGTTGATCGGGTCGCCATGCCTCTGCCCTCGCCTATTTATTAGATCGCCTATGCATTCTATCATCTGTAGAAAAGTAGGAAGAAAGATAAATAGGATAGTCATAAGTAATCATTAAGGGTTTACTCGCCGATAAGATTAGAACCAACGAGAAAGGACTTAATCTCGGTGCGTTGCATCGAACTATACACTTTATATAAAACTAGCAATAAAACAAGTGACAAGCTACTTAACTATCAGGACAGGCCTTCTTATTGTCTCGAGTATTTATCTGTGTACGTGTGTGCTATTCGCTGATTCGTGCCTATTAGTTTAGTTTATTATTTAATTGCAACCAAACCGTGCCAGTCTCTCAGGCTGAACCCCCTTGCGTTAGCTTAGGTTGTATAGCTAACTTAAGATATTAAAATACTGATTAGAATAACTAGATAATACGTTCCACTCTTAGTGATCGACACTCTACTTACCATTATATTCATACTGACCGGGTACACTGCTCGTTAAAGTGTGTGTGTTATTGATAAGTCGGCTAAATATAAATTTACAACTTGAATACTGCTAAAACCACAACGACATACCGTGGGTATAAATTAGAGCACTCGCACGCACGCATCAAGTTTTTGGCGCCGTTGCCGGGGAGTGAATTGTTATTATCTGTTAATTTGATTAGTATTTTAATTAGGTTTTTCTTTTTAATTTTTAATCTAACCGCTAACTCTGTTGTATATTAGATTAATTTGCATTCATTGTATTATTTGCATATTTTCTGTTTTTGTGTGTTTTTTATCTTCTTTTATTTGTGTTTATTTTGGTTTGTTTTTATTTGTTTTTATTTTTCGTAATTTCTGTGTTCTGCTATCGTTGTACTGAGCTTATTTAAACGATACGGCGCATCTATTTTCATAGATACGGAGTATTGCGTTTAATTTTTATAAAATACAACGCGTTTAATTAATTCGATACGACGCATCTTTTCCCCAAGATACGGCGTATCTGTTTTTAATAAGAAATTTTTTTCTAAGCGATAACGCGATACGACGCATCTGCTTTAGCAGATACGGCTCATCTATTATTTTAATTAAAAACAGTTTTCGAATTATTAAACAGATACGACGCATCGATTTTTATCGATACGGCGCATCTTTCTGAATCAAAAATCTTGTATTTTGAAACGTAACGAAAATACGACGCATTAACTTTTGTTAATACGACGCATTTAATTTTGAATAAATATCGATTTTTGATAATTAAAACTGATACGGCGCATTCTACTTTATAAGCGGCGTATCTATTTTCTGAATAAAGTCTGATTAAATTTTTAACGATTATAAGATACGGCGTATCCAACTTTTTGGATACGGCGCATCGTCTGCAGATATCAGCAACTTTTATTTTTCTTATCTCCGAACGGAAAATACTCTGACCCTTACACTAGGAAGCTTTTACTTTGAAATCTTCTTGTCTTTAATTTTCAGGAAAAATGTTCGATATTTTCCCAAACTGGTTCGGAAAACCCCGAAGAAACCTTACCATGGAAGAGTTTGCACTACAAATCGCTCAAGCCAATGAAAAAGAACATCATGATGCAAGAAACTTTATTAATGAATTCAAAGGCAGTCATGAGCTATTACTAAAGGAACAAAATAACATGATTTACGGATAGGCAATTGAAGTGCACCAATTGTCAACGGTGCTTAACAAGGTTCTTTTGGTAAAGCAATATTTGAAAGGGATTACAACTAGAGGCGGAAAGTCAACCTTTCAAACCGGAGAGACACCCGAGGATGACAACACAAACAAGATTTCCCCTGAATCTGTATCATCTGAACAAGAGCAACCAAAAGAGATTAGTCCAGAACCTGTAATCCGAGAAGAACCTTCTGATAAACTCAAACGATCAACACTACCTTTTCCACATAGGGTAAGGAAAGAGAAAGAAGATGCCTATCAAAAGAAGTTCCTGGAGAATCTCAAGCAGCTGCAGCTAAGCATACAATTTATGGAAGCCCTAGTGCAAATGCCAAAATATGCTAAATATCTGAAGAGCTTGCTTACAAACAAGTCTAAACTTGAAGAAGCCTGCACAGTAACAATGGGGGAAAGAAGCTCAGCGGCATTGCTCAACAAACTTCCGTCTAAAGAAAAAGATCCAGGGAGTTTCACTATTCCTTGTCAAATTAAAAATTTACATATTGAAAATGCTTTAGCCGACCTAGGAGCTAGTATAAGCCTTATGCCCTCTTCTATGTATGAAAAATTAGGTCTTGGTGAACCAAAACCTACTAGGATGTGCTTAGAACTAGCTGATAGATCCATACAATACCCATTAGGAATAGCCGAAAATATATTAATAAAAGTTGATAAATTTGAATTACCTATCGACTTTGTTATCCTCGATATGCCTGAAAATTCTAGAACTCCTATAATATTAGGACGACCATTTTTAGCCACTGCTAGGGCCATAATTGATGTTTTTAATAAAAAGATAACTCTTACCATAGGAAAAGATGAGGTTGAGTTTAACATGGAACAATCTATGAGTAAAGATAATTCCGATGACGATGAATGCTATAATATCGATGTTTCTGATGACACGATTAATCAATTTACTCAGAAATTGTTAAAAAGTAATTTGCTTGATTTTTTTATGCTTAAAAATTTAGAAAACACAATTGCTATAGAAGATCAAGTTGATGAGAATGCTATTGAAAATTATTTGGCTGCTGACTCTGCTGTATGTAACGCCATACGGCGCATCGAAAATATCGATGCGGCGCATCTATCTGATGACAGCAGCAATATAATTAAAGAACAAGTTTATTCCGCTAGTGCTACTGAAATTGATAATGTTAAACCTGTGCTTAAGAATCTCCCTTCTACTTTGGAATATGCCTATTTAAATGGGAACACTAATTCGCCCGTTATTATTGCATCTGATTTAACGCCAAAAGAAAAAGAATCCCTTTTGCAGGTACTATATAAACGAAGAGGACCATTAGCGTGGAGTATGTCTGATATTAAGGGAATTAGCCCGTCATTCTGTACACATAAAATCCTCATGGAAGATGAATTCAAACCAACCATCCAACCCCAAAGGCGTTTGAATCCAAAAGTCCAAGACGTGGTGAAAAATGAAATCGTAAAATTACTTGACTCCGGACTTATCTACCCAATTTCCGACAGCTCGTGGGTCAGTCCTATCCACGTTGTACCAAAAAAGGGAGGAATGACGGTAGTACTCAATGACGACAATGAGCTAATCCCTTCAAGAACTGTTACCGGATGGAGAGTTTGCATCGACTACCGCAAACTCAATGATGCTACGCGAAAAGATCACTTCCCTCTTCCATTTATTGATCAAATGTTAGAAAGACTATCAAGACATGCTTATTATTGTTTTTTAGATGGTTTTTCAGGTTTCTTCCAAATACCAATTACCCCTGAGGATCAAGAGAAGACGACTTTCACCTGCCCTTATGGAACCTTCGCCTATAGGAGAATGCCGTTCGGACTATGCAACGCCCCTTCTACTTTCCAACATTGTATGACGGCTATCTTCCATGATATGGTAGAAGACTTTATGGAAGTCTTCATGGACGACTTCTCGGTGTTCGGTAACTCATTTAGTGATTGTCTCTTTAAACTTGATAAAATGCTTGCTAGGTGTGAAGAAACTAACCTTGTTCTTAATTGGGAAAAATGTCATTTTATGGTTTAGAGAGGGAATTGTGTTAGGACATAAGATTTCTGGGAAAGGTATAGAAGTCGACAAAGCAAAAATTGATGTAATTGCCAAACTACCTTATCCCACTAATGTAAAAGGTGTTAGAAGTTTTTTAGGGCATGCTGGATTTTATCGTAGGTTCATAAAGGATTTTTCAAAGATATCTAGGCCTATGACCCAATTATTGCTAAAAGATGCGAAGTTTGATTTTTCTGAAGATTTCAAAAAGGCATTTGACATACTTAAAGAAAAACTAACTTCTGCACCTATTATAATTTCGCCGGATTGGAATCTGCCTTTTGAACTAATGTGTGATGCTAGTGATTATGCTGTTGGAGCTGTACTTGGCCAAAAGATAGATAAGAAATTTAAGCCAATTTATTATGCTAGCAAAACATTGAATAATGCCCAAGAACATTACACCACCACGGAAAAAGAACTTTTAGCAGTAGTTTTTGCATTCGATAAATTTAGGTCATATCTTATATTGTCAAAAACTATGGTTTACACTGACCATTCTGCTTTGAAGTATTTGTTCAATAAACAGGATGCCAAGCCAAGGCTCATTAGGTGGGTTTTATTGCTCCAAGGATTCGATATTGAAATTAAAGATAAAAAGGGTGCCGAGAATCTAGCAGCTGACCACTTATCTAGACTTGAAAACCCTGACATGGAGGTGCTTGATGAAAGGGAAATCGCTGATGACTTTCCTGATGAGCACCTTATGATGGTAAGAATTAAGAGCAATAATAATGAACCATGGTATGCCGACTATATAAACTTTATTGTTGCAAATGAAATTCCAAAAGGGCTAACATCCGACGAGAAAAGAAGGTTTCTAACTCGCGCTAGCGAGTATATTTGGGATCAACCTTATGCCTTTAAATTATGTCCTGACAATATTATACGAAGATGCGTAGATGGTGATGACATCCCAGCAATATTGGCACATTGCCATTCAGGGCCGACGGGGGGACATCACGGTGCAGTTATCACAAGAAGAAAAATCCTTGATGCGGGATTTTATTGGCCCACTATGTTGGATGATGCAAAAGATTATATAAAAAGATGTGATGCGTGTCAACGATCCAGGAATATAACATCAAGAAACGAAATGCCGCAAAACTATATCCATGTATGTGAAGTTTTCGACATATGGGGATTGGACTTCATGGGACCGTTTCCTGAATCTAAAGGTAATAAATATATTTTGGTTGCTGTTAATTACGTATCAAAATGGGTTGAAGCGCAAGCATTACCAACAAACGACAGCAAGGTAGTACTTAAATTTTTGCAAAGTTTGTTCTCTAGGTTTGGAATTCCTAAAGCATTGATTAGTGATAGGGGAACACACTTTTGTAATCACCATCTGGGAAGAGCCTTGCAAAAATATGGAGTATATCATAGGGTTTCCACTGCATACCATCCTCAATCCAATGGGCAAACTGAAGTAACTAATAGGGCTATAAAGCGAATTCTTGAAAAAACGACTGGATATAATCCGAAAGGGTGGTCTGATAAGTTAAATGATGCTTTATGGGCATTTCGTACAGCCTATAAGACACCAACGGGATGCACTCCATTTCGTCTTGTATACGGAAAGCATGCCACCTACCGGTCGAAATTGAACAAAGTGCATATTGGGCTTTGACGAATTGTAATATGGATATGGAAGCTGCAACGAAGAACCGTTTCATGGAACTTAATGAACTCTATGAACTAAGAGATGAGGCCTACAAAAATACTAAGATCTACAAAGATAGAACTAAAAGATGGCATGACTCGAGGTTACATGGGGATAAAACGTTTACTATTGGAGAGAAAGTGCTGCTATTTAATTCCAGATTAAAGATGTATCCTGGTAAACTTAAATCAAGATGGACGGGTCCGTTCGTTGTCAAGAAAGTGTATCCATATGGAACTATTGAAATATGCGATAAAAATGGTTATATATTCAAAGTAAACGGGCAACGAGTGAAGAAATACTTTGATAATAAAATTGAGGATACTGAGAACGAGGTGGTGGAGTTTGAACCTGAAGTATTGGAATAAAGAGCTGAACGTGAGTCTAACTTGAAGACTCTGGAATAAAGACAAGTGCTGACCGGGAGACAACCCGGAGAAAATTTTTAATATTCTGTTCTGTGTCGAGTCAGTCAGGCCCGCAGAGGATACGGCGCATCTCAATCCTGAGATGCGACGCATCTCCTGCACTGGTCATATCTTACTTTATTTTTCTGCATTTTTTATTTTCGACTTTAAAACTTTTTATCAGTTTATTTTAATGCGGCGCATCCCTGGTTAAGGATGCGACGCATCTTCTATTCTGATTCGTAATTATTCCAGGCTCGATACGGCGTATCTTCTCCCATAAGATACGGCGCATCGACTGACCTGATGATTTTCAATTTTTATTTTTATGTTTTATTTTATTTTTACTAACTACTAATGCATTATGCAAGTTTGAACTTTCTTAACTTAGGTGTGTTAAAGCCTTGGTGGTATTATAGATTCCTGCATTTCCTGTGGATACATCAAATATGAAGCTTAAACGTTCTCATCCACAAGAAAGATGATTTTTGCTCTTATACTAATTGAGGATCATACCGAGCAAATCTCAGGGGAGTTTTTCTGTTCTAATTCTTTTATTTTCCAGTTTTTAATCTTTGTTACAAACAACGAGGACGTTGTTTAACTTAAGTGGGGGGATTGGAGAATTAGAACACTTACTTGTCCTAAACTTTTCAAAATATGCTTAAAATGTGCTTAATATATCAAAATTTAATTTTTTTTAGCATGTTTTTGTTTAAGATCTAAGTTGCATAGCTGCACACATGACGTTATTTTCAAAAATTGTGATTTTTCAAAAATTCACAAATCTATGAGTGTGCCGGTGACTTGTAAACTTTAGAACTTGGCTTGTATACTATTCGAGACCACCATAATAAGTATTATTTTATATAATTGGAGTGACTTGTCTAAATTGGTAAATTTCTAGGATTACACCCAAAAAGCCTATTTTATGTTATGTGTTATTAGCTAACTACACTGGTTAGTTAACCCCCGTATAAACCCTTTTGTTACTCTCACTTTTAGAGTAAGATACCCCTAGAAAAACACTCAGAGCCATTCCTTTCGTTTCTTACACCTTTGTTAAAATGTTTCGTTACACCCTTACACCTTAGCCTACCCTGTAGATTAAAATCCGTGGTTGGTTAATTGCTTTAGGCAAAGTGTGTTTCCTTACATTACCTGTGTTCGCGTGCGTAATTCATTATCTTTGGTTAGGTCGGGAAATTGCACAATGCAATTGGAGTGAAAGTAAATATTGTATATCTTTGAGTTTATTTTTCGTGTGTTTACTACTTTCACTATTACCGTTATTTCTGAAGTTATGAAAAGTATGAAAAAATTATCCAGAGTTATCATTATAGTGATGTGGTGAAATTTTACACATCTATGTTTATGTTTTAAGTTAAAAAAAAAAAATAAATAAAAAAAAAAAAATAAATAAAAAAAATAAAAATCGAAAAAAAATAGAAAAGAAAAAGAAGAAAGAAAAAGTTGGAAGTTTGTTTTAACCAACTTATGTAAAGTTTTGTATTAAGTGGTCGATATCACCACTATTTGTTGTATATTATATCTATGGATTGAATGGGAGTTGAACGTTATGGGAACGACAACTAAAGGTTATTCTTTGATTAAGATCTTGTTGAGTATAATTCGTGTCTACCTAAAGCGTGTGTTTCAAGTGTTAAAGCGTGAGTTATTCTATGATATGAGTCTTATTCATGGGATGGTTGGGATAGTGATTAACCACACTTAGGATTTTAATTTATTTGTTTCGTTTATTTTTTATTTTACACCTATTTGTATCCCAAATATTATCCATACCCTATATTATTCTTTATCCAAACCTTTGATTTATTGAGATTAGGGATTTGAGCAATCTTAAGTATCGTAGTCGTGGATTCGGCTTTGTATTTATGATTTTGTCGCCCTTTTTGATATAATATTATTGGTGAAGATTACTTGGTCCTATCTTTAGCTTATTCGAGTTAAGGATTTGAGCAATTGCAAGTATCGTGTTCGTGGATTCGATCATGTATTTGTGATTTTGTCGCCTTTTCTGGAATTTGAGATCGATAGAGATTAAGAAGAATGATTAACCCTTAAACCTACAAACCCTTTTTACTGCTTTAGACTTGTTATTCCTTGGCTTTAGTGGGGGAGATGTGTATACTTGCCAAGCTTATGATAGAATATTCGTCACGACTGGACAGTTAAACGATTAAATTTGCTTTTATCGAAATATTTTATTTTACTTCTAATTCGTTAAGTGTTTGGTTGTGTGATTATGACAAAAACGAATACATGCTTAACTATAAAAATAAATCCTAATATCTTTTAGGATACATTTTCATAAGATTAATTCTAAGGTTTACTTGGGGACAAGTAAAGTTCAAGTGGGGGGATATTTGATGAACTCAAATAAGTACATTTTATTACCATCATTTATCCTATTTATTTTACTTTTTTATTATATTATCTGTGAGAATTGATACGTTAATGTTTACTTTTGTAATTCTCAGGTAAAAACAAGCATTTGGTGAAACTTGGCGATTTTGGACTAATTATGGAGCAAAACAAGCAAGAAGTTAAGAGTCTACTGAAATGTACAACATCAAGACATTCTGCTCCAGATACGCCGCATCTTACTTATTACATACGGCGCATCACTATCAAGATTTCACAAGATACGATCCAAGATACAAGAGGACATGCGCCGCATCTGTAAATGGAGTTACGCCGCATCTTCTGGCGGTGTACGAATATTTCTGAATATATTAATCTTGGACCCCACGCGAAGTTAAGTCAATGCGCCGCATCTACTTATTAGATGCGCCGCATCTTACCCTCAGACAGAAACTATAAATACCCCAAAGTCAGACGAGAGAAAAAGTTCGACAGTTTTAGAAGACCGAAGTACAGAAACCCTAGGACGAATTCAGTCGAAGTGGCAGCACAAGACACACCTTGAACGAAGATACAAGAGCTGTAAGAAGGTCCTGCATGTATTCAATTCATTAAGTAGTTTTGTTTTATTGTATTAGTAAACTTTAATTCATCAGGATTGGTGGCTTGTGTAACGTGACAACGGAAAGGTTGCACTCCCTTAAAACTGCTTTCCCATTAATTAAAGTTTATATGTTGATGTCTTTGGTGACTTTTATTAGTGCATTGATAACCTCTGTGTCTAGCTGAGCGTTGATCGGGTCGCCATGCCTCTGCCCTCGCCTATTTATTAGATCGCCTATGCATTCTATCGTCTGTAGAAAAGTAGGAAGAAAGATAAATAGGATAGTCATAAGTAATCATTAAGGGTTTACTCGCCGATAAGATTAGAACCAACGAGAAAGGACTTAATCTCGGTGCGTTGCATCGAACTATACACTTTATATAAAACTAGCAATAAAACAAGTGACAAGCTACTTAACTATCAGGACAGGCCTTCTTATTGTCTCGAGTATTTATCTGTGTACGTGTGTGTTATTCGCTGATTCGTGCCTATTAGTTTAGTTTATTATTTAATTGCAACCAAACCGTGCCAGTCTCTCAGGCTGAACCCCTTTGCGTTAGCTTAGGTTGTATAGCTAACTTAAGATATTAAAATACTGATTAGAATAACTAGATAATACGTTCCACTCTTAGTGATCGACACTCTACTTACCATTATATTCATACTGACCGGGTACACTGCTCGTTAAAGTGTGTGTGTTATTGATAAGTCGGCTAAATATAAATTTACAACTTGAATACTGCTAAAACCACAACGACATACCGTGGGTATAAATTAGAGCACTCGCACGCACGCATCAAGTTTTTGGCGCCGTTGCCGGGGAGTGAATTGTTATTATCTGTTAATTTGATTAGTATTTTAATTAGGTTTTTCTTTTTAATTTTTAATCTAACCGCTAACTCTGTTGTATATTAGATTAATTTGCATTCATTGTATTATTTGCATATTTTCTGTTTTTGTGTGTTTTTATCTTCTTTTATTTGTGTTTATTTTGGTTTGTTTTTATTTGTTTTTATTTTTCGTAATTTCTGTGTTCTGCTATCGTTGTACTGAGCTTATTTAAACGATACGGCGCATCTATTTTCATAGATACGGAGTATTGCGTTTAATTTTTATAAAATACAACGCGTTTAATTAATTCGATACGACGCATCTTTTCCCCAAGATACGGCGTATCTGTTTTTAATAAGAAATTTTTTTCTAAGCGATAACGCGATACGACGCATCTGCTTTAGCAGATACGGCTCATCTATTATTTTAATTAAAAACAGTTTTCGAATTATTAAACAGATACGACGCATCGATTTTTATCGATACGGCGCATCTTTCTGAATCAAAAATCTTGTATTTTGAAACGTAACGAAAATACGACGCATTAACTTTTGTTAATACGACGCATTTAATTTTGAATAAATATCGATTTTTGATAATTAAAACTGATACGGCGCATTCTACTTTATAAGCGGCGTATCTATTTTCTGAATAAAGTCTGATTAAATTTTTAACGATTATAAGATACGGCGTATCCAACTTTTTGGATACGGCGCATCGTCTGCAGATATCAGCAACTTTTATTTTTCTTATCTCCGAACGGAAAATACTCTGACCCTTACACTAGGAAGCTTTTACTTTGAAATCTTCTTGTCTTTAATTTTCAGGAAAAATGTTCGATATTTTCCCAAACTGGTTCGGAAAACCCCGAAGAAACCTTACCATGGAAGAGTTTGCACTACAAATCGCTCAAGCCAATGAAAAAGAACATCATGATGCAAGAAACTTTATTAATGAATTCAAAGGCAGTCATGAGCTATTACTAAAGGAACAAAATAACATGATTTACGGATAGGCAATTGAAGTGCACCAATTGTCAACGGTGCTTAACAAGGTTCTTTTGGTAAAGCAATATTTGAAAGGGATTACAACTAGAGGCGGAAAGTCAACCTTTCAAACCGGAGAGACACCCGAGGATGACAACACAAACAAGATTTCCCCTGAATCTGTATCATCTGAACAAGAGCAACCAAAAGAGATTAGTCCAGAACCTGTAATCCGAGAAGAACCTTCTGATAAACTCAAACGATCAACACTACCTTTTCCACATAGGGTAAGGAAAGAGAAAGAAGATGCCTATCAAAAGAAGTTCCTGGAGAATCTCAAGCAGCTGCAGCTAAGCATACAATTTATGGAAGCCCTAGTGCAAATGCCAAAATATGCTAAATATCTGAAGAGCTTGCTTACAAACAAGTCTAAACTTGAAGAAGCCTGCACAGTAACAATGGGGGAAAGAAGCTCAGCGGCATTGCTCAACAAACTTCCGTCTAAAGAAAAAGATCCAGGGAGTTTCACTATTCCTTGTCAAATTAAAAATTTACATATTGAAAATGCTTTAGCCGACCTAGGAGCTAGTATAAGCCTTATGCCCTCTTCTATGTATGAAAAATTAGGTCTTGGTGAACCAAAACCTACTAGGATGTGCTTAGAACTAGCTGATAGATCCATACAATACCCATTAGGAATAGCCGAAAATATATTAATAAAAGTTGATAAATTTGAATTACCTATCGACTTTGTTATCCTCGATATGCCTGAAAATTCTAGAACTCCTATAATATTAGGACGACCATTTTTAGCCACTGCTAGGGCCATAATTGATGTTTTTAATAAAAAGATAACTCTTACCATAGGAAAAGATGAGGTTGAGTTTAACATGGAACAATCTATGAGTAAAGATAATTCCGATGACGATGAATGCTATAATATCGATGTTTCTGATGACACGATTAATCAATTTACTCAGAAATTGTTAAAAAGTAATTTGCTTGATTTTTTTCTGCTTAAAAATTTAGAAAACACAATTGCTATAGAAGATCAAGTTGATGAGAATGCTATTGAAAATTATTTGGCTGCTGACTCTGCTGTATGTAACGCCATACGGCGCATCGAAAATATCGATGCGGCGCATCTATCTGATGACAGCAGCAATATAATTAAAGAACAAGTTTATTCCGCTAGTGCTACTGAAATTGATAATGTTAAACCTGTGCTTAAGAATCTCCCTTCTACTTTGGAATATGCCTATTTAAATGGGAACACTAATTCGCCCGTTATTATTGCATCTGATTTAACGCCAAAAGAAAAAGAATCCCTTTTGCAGGTACTATATAAACGAAGAGGACCATTAGCGTGGAGTATGTCTGATATTAAGGGAATTAGCCCGTCATTCTGTACACATAAAATCCTCATGGAAGATGAATTCAAACCAACCATCCAACCCCAAAGGCGTTTGAATCCAAAAGTCCAAGACGTGGTGAAAAATGAAATCGTAAAATTACTTGACTCCGGACTTATCTACCCAATTTCCGACAGCTCGTGGGTCAGTCCTATCCACGTTGTACCAAAAAAGGGAGGAATGACGGTAGTACTCAATGACGACAATGAGCTAATCCCTTCAAGAACTGTTACCGGATGGAGAGTTTGCATCGACTACCGCAAACTCAATGATGCTACGCGAAAAGATCACTTCCCTCTTCCATTTATTGATCAAATGTTAGAAAGACTATCAAGACATGCTTATTATTGTTTTTTAGATGGTTTTTCAGGTTTCTTCCAAATACCAATTACCCCTGAGGATCAAGAGAAGACGACTTTCACCTGCCCTTATGGAACCTTCGCCTATAGGAGAATGCCGTTCGGACTATGCAACGCCCCTTCTACTTTCCAACATTGTATGACGGCTATCTTCCATGATATGGTAGAAGACTTTATGGAAGTCTTCATGGACGACTTCTCGGTGTTCGGTAACTCATTTAGTGATTGTCTCTTTAAACTTGATAAAATGCTTGCTAGGTGTGAAGAAACTAACCTTGTTCTTAATTGGGAAAAATGTCATTTTATGGTTTAGAGAGGGAATTGTGTTAGGACATAAGATTTCTGGGAAAGGTATAGAAGTCGACAAAGCAAAAATTGATGTAATTGCCAAACTACCTTATCCCACTAATGTAAAAGGTGTTAGAAGTTTTTTAGGGCATGCTGGATTTTATCGTAGGTTCATAAAGGATTTTTCAAAGATATCTAGGCCTATGACCCAATTATTGCTAAAAGATGCGAAGTTTGATTTTTCTGAAGATTTCAAAAAGGCATTTGACATACTTAAAGAAAAACTAACTTCTGCACCTATTATAATTTCCCCGGATTGGAATCTGCCTTTTGAACTAATGTGTGATGCTAGTGATTATGCTGTTGGAGCTGTACTTGGCCAAAAGATAGATAAGAAATTTAAGCCAATTTATTATGCTAGCAAAACATTGAATAATGCCCAAGAACATTACACCACCACGGAAAAAGAACTTTTAGCAGTAGTTTTTGCATTCGATAAATTTAGGTCATATCTTATATTGTCAAAAACTATGGTTTACACTGACCATTCTGCTTTGAAGTATTTGTTCAATAAACAGGATGCCAAGCCAAGGCTCATTAGGTGGGTTTTATTGCTCCAAGGATTCGATATTGAAATTAAAGATAAAAAGGGTGCCGAGAATCTAGCAGCTGACCACTTATCTAGACTTGAAAACCCTGACATGGAGGTGCTTGATGAAAGGGAAATCGCTGATGACTTTCCTGATGAGCACCTTATGATGGTAAGAATTAAGAGCAATAATAATGAACCATGGTATGCCGACTATATAAACTTTATTGTTGCAAATGAAATTCCAAAAGGGCTAACATCCGACGAGAAAAGAAGGTTTCTAACTCGCGCTAGCGAGTATATTTGGGATCAACCTTATGCCTTTAAATTATGTCCTGACAATATTATACGAAGATGCGTAGATGGTGATGACATCCCAGCAATATTGGCACATTGCCATTCAGGGCCGACGGGGGGACATCACGGTGCAGTTATCACAAGAAGAAAAATCCTTGATGCGGGATTTTATTGGCCCACTATGTTGGATGATGCAAAAGATTATATAAAAAGATGTGATGCGTGTCAACGATCCAGGAATATAACATCAAGAAACGAAATGCCGCAAAACTATATCCATGTATGTGAAGTTTTCGACATATGGGGATTGGACTTCATGGGACCGTTTCCTGAATCTAAAGGTAATAAATATATTTTGGTTGCTGTTAATTACGTATCAAAATGGGTTGAAGCGCAAGCATTACCAACAAACGACAGCAAGGTAGTACTTAAATTTTTGCAAAGTTTGTTCTCTAGGTTTGGAATTCCTAAAGCATTGATTAGTGATAGGGGAACACACTTTTGTAATCACCATCTGGGAAGAGCCTTGCAAAAATATGGAGTATATCATAGGGTTTCCACTGCATACCATCCTCAATCCAATGGGCAAACTGAAGTAACTAATAGGGCTATAAAGCGAATTCTTGAAAAAACGACTGGATATAATCCGAAAGGGTGGTCTGATAAGTTAAATGATGCTTTATGGGCATTTCGTACAGCCTATAAGACACCAACGGGATGCACTCCATTTCGTCTTGTATACGGAAAGCATGCCACCTACCGGTCGAAATTGAACAAAGTGCATATTGGGCTTTGACGAATTGTAATATGGATATGGAAGCTGCAACGAAGAACCGTTTCATGGAACTTAATGAACTCTATGAACTAAGAGATGAGGCCTACAAAAATACTAAGATCTACAAAGATAGAACTAAAAGATGGCATGACTCGAGGTTACATGGGGATAAAACGTTTACTATTGGAGAGAAAGTGCTGCTATTTAATTCCAGATTAAAGATGTATCCTGGTAAACTTAAATCAAGATGGACGGGTCCGTTCGTTGTCAAGAAAGTGTATCCATATGGAACTATTGAAATATGCGATAAAAATGGTTATATATTCAAAGTAAACGGGCAACGAGTGAAGAAATACTTTGATAATAAAATTGAGGATACTGAGAACGAGGTGGTGGAGTTTGAACCTGAAGTATTGGAATAAAGAGCTGAACGTGAGTCTAACTTGAAGACTCTGGAATAAAGACAAGTGCTGACCGGGAGACAACCCGGAGAAAATTTTTAATATTCTGTTCTGTGTCGAGTCAGTCAGGCCCGCAGAGGATACGGCGCATCTCAATCTTGAGATGCGACGCATCTCCTGCACTGGTCATATCTTACTTTATTTTTCTGCATTTTTTATTTTCGACTTTAAAACTTTTTATCAGTTTATTTTAATGCGGCGCATCCCTGGTTAAGGATGCGACGCATCTTCTATTCTGATTCGTAATTATTCCAGGCTCGATACGGCGTATCTTCTCCCATAAGATACGGCGCATCGACTGACCTGATGATTTTCAATTTTTATTTTTATGTTTTATTTTATTTTTACTAACTACTAATGCATTATGCAAGTTTGAACTTTCTTAACTTAGGTGTGTTAAAGCCTTGGTGGTATTATAGATTCCTGCATTTCCTGTGGATACATCAAATATGAAGCTTAAACGTTCTCATCCACAAGAAAGATGATTTTTGCTCTTATACTAATTGAGGATCATACCGAGCAAATCTCAGGGGAGTTTTTCTGTTCTAATTCTTTTATTTTCCAGTTTTTAATCTTTGTTACAAACAACGAGGACGTTGTTTAACTTAAGTGGGGGGATTGGAGAATTAGAACACTTACTTGTCCTAAACTTTTCAAAATATGCTTAAAATGTGCTTAATATATCAAAATTTAATTTTTTTTAGCATGTTTTTGTTTAAGATCTAAGTTGCATAGCTGCACACATGACGTTATTTTCAAAAATTGTGATTTTTCAAAAATTCACAAATCTATGAGTGTGCCGGTGACTTGTAAACTTTAGAACTTGGCTTGTATACTATTCGAGACCACCATAATAAGTATTATTTTATATAATTGGAGTGACTTGTCTAAATTGGTAAATTTCTAGGATTACACCCAAAAAGCCTATTTTATGTTATGTGTTATTAGCTAACTACACTGGTTAGTTAACCCCCGTATAAACCCTTTTGTTACTCTCACTTTTAGAGTAAGATACCCCTAGAAAAACACTCAGAGCCATTCCTTTCGTTTCTTACACCTTTGTTAAAATGTTTCGTTACACCCTTACACCTTAGCCTACCCTGTAGATTAAAATCCGTGGTTGGTTAATTGCTTTAGGCAAAGTGTGTTTCCTTACATTACCTGTGTTCGCGTGCGTAATTCATTATCTTTGGTTAGGTCGGGAAATTGCACAATGCAATTGGAGTGAAAGTAAATATTGTATATCTTTGAGTTTATTTTTCGTGTGTTTACTACTTTCACTATTACCGTTATTTCTGAAGTTATGAAAAGTATGAAAAAATTATCCAGAGTTATCATTATAGTGATGTGGTGAAATTTTACACATCTATGTTTATGTTTTAAGTTAAAAAAAAAAAAAAAAAAAAAAAAAAAAAAAAATAAATAAAAAAATAAAAATCGAAAAAAAATAGAAAAGAAAAAGAAGAAAGAAAAAGTTGGAAGTTTGTTTTAACCAACTTATGTAAAGTTTTGTATTAAGTGGTCGATATCACCACTATTTGTTGTATATTATATCTATGGATTGAATGGGAGTTGAACGTTATGGGAACGACAACTAAAGGTTATTCTTTGATTAAGATCTTGTTGAGTATAATTCGTGTCTACCTAAAGCGTGTGTTTCAAGTGTTAAAGCGTGAGTTATTCTATGATATGAGTCTTATTCATGGGATGGTTGGGATAGTGATTAACCACACTTAGGATTTTAATTTATTTGTTTCGTTTATTTTTTATTTTACACCTATTTGTATCCCAAATATTATCCATACCCTATATTATTCTTTATCCAAACCTTTGATTTATTGAGATTAGGGATTTGAGCAATCTTAAGTATCGTAGTCGTGGATTCGGCTATGTATTTATGATTTTGTCGCCCTTTTTGATATAATATTATTGGTGAAGATTACTTGGTCCTATCTTTAGCTTATTCGAGTTAAGGATTTGAGCAATTGCAAGTATCGTGTTCGTGGATTCGATCATGTATTTGTGATTTTGTCGCCTTTTCTGGAATTTGAGATCGATAGAGATTAAGAAGAATGATTAACCCTTAAACCTACAAACCCTTTTTACTGCTTTAGACTTGTTATTCCTTGGCTTTAGTGGGGGAGATGTGTATACTTGCCAAGCTTATGATAGAATATTCGTCACGACTGGACAGTTAAACGATTAAATTTGCTTTTATCGAAATATTTTATTTTACTTCTAATTCGTTAAGTGTTTGGTTGTGTGATTATGACAAAAACGAATACATGCTTAACTATAAAAATAAATCCTAATATCTTTTAGGATACATTTTCATAAGATTAATTCTAAGGTTTACTTGGGGACAAGTAAAGTTCAAGTGGGGGGATATTTGATGAACTCAAATAAGTACATTTTATTACCATCATTTATCCTATTTATTTTACTTTTTTATTATATTATCTGTGAGAATTGATACGTTAATGTTTACTTTTGTAATTCTCAGGTAAAAACAAGCATTTGGTGAAACTTGGCGATTTTGGACTAATTATGGAGCAAAACAAGCAAGAAGTTAAGAGTCTACTGAAATGTACAACATCAAGACATTCTGCTCCAGATACGCCGCATCTTACTTATTACATACGGCGCATCACTATCAAGATTTCACAAGATACAATCCAAGATACAAGAGGACATGCGCCGCATCTGTAAATGGAGTTACGCCGCATCTTCTGGCGGTGTACGAATATTTCTGAATATATTAATCTTGGACCCCACGCGAAGTTAAGTCAATGCGCCGCATCTACTTATTAGATGCGCCGCATCTTACCCTCAGACAGAAACTATAAATACCCCAAAGTTAGACGAGAGAAAAAGTTCGACAGTTTTAGAAGACCGAAGTACAGAAACCCTAGGACGAATTCAGTCGAAGTGGCAGCACAAGACACACCTTGAACGAAGATACAAGAGCTGTAAGAAGGTCCTGCATGTATTCAATTCATTAAGTAGTTTTGTTTTATTGTATTAGTAAACTTTAATTCATCAGGATTGGTGGCTTGTGTAACGTGACAACGGAAAGGTTGCACTCCCTTAAAACTGCTTTCCCATTAATTAAAGTTTATATGTTGATGTCTTTGGTGACTTTTATTAGTGCATTGATAACCTCTGTGTCTAGCTGAGCGTTGATCGGGTCGCCATGCCTCTGCCCTCGCCTATTTATTAGATCGCCTATGCATTCTATCGTCTGTAGAAAAGTAGGAAGAAAGATAAATAGGATAGTCATAAGTAATCATTAAGGGTTTACTCGCCGATAAGATTAGAACCAACGAGAAAGGACTTAATCTCGGTGCGTTGCATCGAACGATACACTTTATATAAAACTAGCAATAAAACAAGTGACAAGCTACTTAACTATCAGGACAGGCCTTCTTATTGTCTCGAGTATTTATCTGTGTACGTGTGTGCTATTCGCTGATTCGTGCCTATTAGTTTAGTTTATTATTTAATTGCAACCAAACCGTGCCAGTCTCTCAGGCTGAACCCCCTTGCGTTAGCTTAGGTTGTATAGCTAACTTAAGATATTAAAATACTGATTAGAATAACTAGATAATACGTTCCACTCTTAGTGATCGACACTCTACTTACCATTATATTCATACTGACCGGGTACACTGCTCGTTAAAGTGTGTGTGTTATTGATAAGTCGGCTAAATATAAATTTAAAACTTGAATACTGCTAAAACCACAACGACATACCGTGGGTATAAATTAGAGCACTCGCACGCACGCATCACCTCCCATCCACAGTAGCCATCAATGATTGATGTGAAAGTCAAGAATAGTCAAAGAAACGTGTGTAATTCTATCTCTACATATCCTACCTCTTCTAACAGCCTCCCCTACTCACTTTTCATTCATATCACTCTCACTAACAACCCTAAACTCCCAGAAAAACGTTGCCTCTTCTTGAGAAGCTAACGGTTAGAGAAAACCAATATGTGAAAACGTATTTTGTGTCTAGCGAGTAGACTGTTTTGCCTTGTGCTTCCGTTCGGGTTCCACAGCTTCTTCACCACCTTCAAAGGTGTAGTAAGTACCTAATACCTTCTCTTGTTTTCATATCTCACGTACACACTTCACTCATGCATGTTCTCGTTTGCATTCGAACGTATAACTTGTTTCTGTATATTTCTTACGTGCATTTTAGTTGGTGTAACCCACCAACATGTGTCGAACCTCCATCATGAGAGGCTTGGAAGTCACAACTCACATCACGTTTATATTCTAGTTACATGCATGACTCGAATCCATTTTGAACCTTTAGGTTCACGTATAAAGGTAGAAAACATAAAAAGTTCCAAGTCTTTTAATAACCAAAAACTATCCCAAATCGCTATATAAAGGACTCGGTAAAACTCAAATCCATCTAACGACCCATTTATACTTTTACACGAACTCTTAGACACCATGACTGACTACCACTTTCATATAGATAACTTGTGAAAATGATCACGTCTCGACCCTCTAAAATGGCCAAGTTGGAATGACCAACTCGTATATACCACAAACACTTAAAAAATATTCCAAGTCTTTGGACTCTTTAAAACGACCCAGCTCGACACCTTTATGGACTTGTATTTTCGAATGCCCACAAATAACCCATGAACATTTTTCCTCAGTTCGAATCCCCACATGGCCAACTTTAATTTTCATGTTTTGAGTTTTATATGAAAAGCTCTTAAAAGCCCTTAAAAACGTCCAAAGTATAAGCTACTTGACCGGTTTTCGACACTTAGAAAATAATGATTGCTTTTCAGTTATAATCTAGCTCGATATGGCCAACTCTTGCCCCGTTTATTTCAAATTCGTACAAGTAACACCTATATATTTTTGCATAAATCGATACAACACCTAACAAACTACACTTTTTGTATTTTGAGTTCATCCTCAGAAACTCATTTCGAAACTTGAAATCAGCCATTTTATCGACAGAAACACTAGTACTATAATTCATTTTCAGAAAATATAACCAAAACTATTTCCGGTAATGGACTAAACTAAAGCCCATTAAGCTTTGGCGTTAGAACAGCCCACCAGGCCCATATAATATATTTTCAGAATCATGAAGACAACCCAAGTCCAGGCCCAAAACGGTTTACATGCCTTCGCCTCTAAAATTCTAAATTGACCTTAAGTTGATTCGTTAATTGGCCCATTAACACAAAAATAAGCTCTTTTATGGAATAAGCAATTGAAATAAGTTATAATGAACTTAACAAAGTTATAGAAATTTTCAGAATATTTTTCCCGTTATTTTTATGCAAAAAGGACTAAACATGTAACGCGTTTTCACGTTAAGGGACTAAAACTGCCAAACCGAGAAACACAAGGACTAAAACGGTGAAAACAGAATAATTAGGGTATAATTTGACATATTATTGAATCGCAAGCCTTATTTATACTTTTGGACAAATTATGGACTATTATTGGACATTGGACTTAACGAAGGACTAACGATGTGACACAAGCGCAGTTAGGGTAAAAAGTGTAAAAGCTGGAAAAGGACAAAGACCAACTGATTTTACTTGACATTCTTATTTCAATTTCCATTTTTCACCCATCACTTCATATGCATTTTCATACTTTTAGTTACATATTATTTAAATTTTCGTTATTTATTATAACTATAAATTTAACGACTTCACTTTGCATATTATTTCATCGTAGTTCGAGGAAGTAATATTTTGGAATCAATTGACATGAGAGTCAAGATAATATTATATGTAACATTATTTTTGAACTTCAGACATTTTAAGCATATCACACTCACATCATCAATCAGATCTTTATCGATCTCTCATCTCACACTAGTTAATCATTTGGTTAGACTCTCAGACCTTCCTATTTATCAGGTTCTATTCTGAAGCCATTACCATAATCTCATTTGAACTTACTCTTTACCATTCCCAGTATTGCCCAAGGTGAGTCGTGGCCCCTACTCTTTTAATACTTGTTTTTAATAACTCTTTTGGGGGAGATACATGCTTCAACTGTTTTAAGTTTACTTTTATACTTTGAAAACTCTCATGATTTACTCAAAATCATCAACTATGCTTTACATGTTTTGAATCACCCTTTGGAAGGGATATATGCTCGTTATACTTGCAAATTGCTTGCTTAGCTGAAACACTGTATTTGAAAGATAACATTTTCAAACTACTTGTTGTAACATGATACTGAGACTCATTATATGCATTCATATAGCAATTGAATGTACAGCTAACTTTACTACGATATTTCTACATTTCACTGGAAATAATTGCCAAGACTAAAGTACGCATATTCTATGAACCCCTGAAACCTATATTGCCTAAGTTTACTATATTGCCATAAAGTCCCTCGATCATGAGCCATTAATCACTGCGGTGAGCGCGAATATAGTGAACAACTTCGAAACCTGTTAGAGGCTGACGACCTGTCCCACTAAATACTTTGACGGAATGCCTTATGGTTAGTCGTATTTAGTCGCGACGCACTATATTTGAGAAAAATAGGAAGTTGGTAAAATCACCTATTACATGAGGGCAAAACCCATCAATAACCTTATGTGGACTCCGCCGTTTTACGGTACTTTGTTAACGTTTTGCGTGTCATGAGGCTTAGGGCAATATAACTTTATGAATATATGAATGATTCATATATATTTAGATACAACTGTATTAGTATATCACCAGACCTTGATTTTAGACTTCAGGCATAACATCATTATACTCACTACATGCTAGGATTATGATCCTATACTTGTACTTGATTTATCTTATTAGTGACATACTTGCGATTTTTAACCAGTGCACTCATTTATGGTTTCATCACTTTTAGCAACATATTTCAATTATCACTTCACCTTTGAAATTATTGAAAGCCACTGTTCATTTGTACTTATACTTATTTCAAACATCACATAACACTCTTGAAACTTATTAAATTAAGTTGTTTTCCATTAAACTCCACGAACTCACCAACCTTTGTGTTGATATTTTAAGCATGTTTATCTCAGGTAATTAATGAAGCAGGACAAGACACGGAGCGGGTATCATATACTCTGATAAATAAAATGGTGTAAAATTAAATATGTCATTCCTTTCAAATTATTACGCCTTTTTAACGGGATTTTCAAATCAAATATTTCACCTTTATATCAAAAGTATGATTTTAAATGACATATAACTTTCAAAACGCCTCTTCCGGACCGTTTTCTGAAATTTTAACTTCGATCCTCACCGTAACACCCTAATTACTTTTCCGCTGCCACAAAACAAATTAGGGGGTGTTACAACCAACGAAACAGTAACCCGTTAATAAATAAATTCCCTCAATTTAAAGAAAAATCCCCAAATTTTATAAAAATTAAAAACCCAAACCCTCTAATTTGAGAAAATCGTTGTTAGGTGATGATTTATGTTTATTGCATTGGGATGATGTATTTTCCTTTTCTTGGACTATTATGTATTTTTTGGCTTTAATAAAATAGGCGTTTACAAGACCATCAGTCTCCATTTTTTTTGTTTGTTTCACTGCAATATCATTTAGCAGCGGACTTGACTGATATCTATAAAAGGCGATGGTCGGGTGTTCACTATGTGATTTTAGAACAGAACCAGTTAATAACAATTCGTTACAAAATCTTCAGGTGTATATATATATATATATATATATATATATATATATATATATATATATATATACACATATATAGGGGGACTTTCTTACGAGAACCATTTTATCTGCGAGAACTGAGAGAACCACAAAAAACATACATGCACGCCTTTTAAAATAAAATAAAAATACATGCAAATCATCAATAATCATAAGTATCCACCTATGTTCTTCAATATCATCATGAACTCATCCTCTTTTTTCACAAAAACCTTACACAAGGCCGCAATATTGTCGTTGCACGCCTTATAAGAACATACATGCACACCTTCAAAGAAAAATATTGTATTTCCAATTTCTTATCAAATTCTTTAGAACAACTATGTTTTTAAAAAAACATATATGTTGTTTTTAGAACATATGTGCAAAAATACAATTATTGAAGGCGTGCATGTATGTTTTTGGTGGTTCTCTCAGTTCTCGCAGATAAAATGGTTCTCGCAAGAAAGTCTCACTATATATATATATATATATATATATATATATATATATATATATATATATAGGGTAGGGATACAATGAGAAGGGGCTTAAAATGAGAAGGGTAGGAAGGATTGTGGGAGTGACATGTGTCATCCCCATGCCACATCATCATGCCGCATCACGGTTACTGCATCGTGATGCAGTAAAAATTTTGGCGGGAAATTTTTTTTTCCCGCCAAAAAAAAAAAAAATTTTTTTTGGGCAAAAAAAATTTTTTTTTTCCCGCCAAAATTTTTACTGCATCACGATGCAGTATAAATTTTTACTGCATTACGGTTACTGCATCACGACGCAGTATATTTTTTTACTTCATTACGGTTACTGCATCACGATGCAGTATAATTTTTTACTGCATCACGGTTACTGCATTACGATGCAGTAAAAATTTTGGTGGGAAAAAAAAATTTTTTTGCCCAAAAAAATTTTTTTTTTGGCGGGAAAATTTTTTTTTTCCCGCCAAAATTTTTACTGCATCACGATGCAGTAAAATTTTTGGCGGAATGATGATGTGGCAAAGTGACACATGTCACTCCCACAATCCTTCCCACCCTTCTCATTTTAAGACCCCTTCTCATAATATCCCATCTATATATATATATATATATATATATATATATATATATATATATATATATATATATATTACTTAAGTTGTTAGTATTTTCCTTTTGTTTAACCATAGGTTCAAATTATAATTTAACATCAATTTAAAATTGTTCGAATTACACTTTTTTTTATTTATTAATTTTGATATTTGTTGTGTAATTTTTTAATTATTTTGTGCTTATTTAAATTTTGTTGAAGTGCGTTTATTTGAAACACGCTAATTAAGAAGGTACTTTCATACTAACAAAATACAGTATGAAAGTTTAAAAAAAACCTCTATCCTCATTATCAAACAATTTCTAACAACCACCACCAAACAGCAACGAAACCTATGGTGAACAGTCCACGGGTTTTATACTTTAGTTATAAAGTTTTTTTTTTTTTTTTTTTTTTATTCAGCTATTGAAACGATGTCTTTTAAAATTTCAAACTGATTTTTAGCTTTGCTCAAAGATTATTTTTGTTCTCAAGATGATTAATGTTCCAAATGAGTTTTAAATTTGAGACTTTAGTTTCAAAAATGATTTATGGATATGTGGTTTTTGGAACATCATCATTTCTAGACACATTTTCTTTGTTATTATTAATCAAAATAGGTGAAAGATGTTCTAATACTTCTTCCGAGTGTGAAAAATGTTCATTATTAAGCTTATTTCTCCTCATTTATTCACTAGGATACATAAGTTTTGGCTTTAATAGATATTTTCACTCATACAAAATAGGTTTTGTCTTTTGAACTTGTTTAAGATATTTTGGATTTGTATACCCTGGACCTCGTTTCCCATAGTAAAACTTGTATGGAGTCGGTATGATCATATGGACAATTTGAAAAGTATGATCAGTTTTGTAAAGTTTGTCTTTGATCATTTTGATTTTCTCTAAGCACTCAAACTTTTCTTCTTCGAGACTTGAAATATCTTATTTATATTTGGAAGTTTTGTTTCATAAAACAAAAAATTCTTTCGTTAAGCCTTGAATTTTCAGTTGATGTTCGGTTTCTTGTTTTTCCAAATCTTCTAAATATCACTTCATTAGCATCACATTTTTTTCCTCGATCTACTCGTCATTCGGAAATTTTTTAGCTCTAATGGATCTTTAGAGATAAATATTTGAAAGAATTTCAAAACTTTGAAATTCAACCACAGTATCGGTTTCTCACTTTCCAAGAAAAGTTATTATGATTAACACTTGTTGTCACGGTTTGACAAAAAAATACCTCGATAGCAGGGCCGTCTTTAAGGATGTGCAAGGTGGGCGACCGTTCCGGGCCCAAAAATTTTAGAGGTTTCAAATTTTTCCCGTTAACAATTATGTGCATATGCACGCGTACGGAGAAAAAAAAAATATTTGGATGAGAAAATGTTTAAATGAGTAATATGTTGAACATTTAGATAACTAATTTCATTATATCTTATAAAGGGTGACACTTTATATATAGCATTGATTTTCGAAATGCCTCAATATGTAATATCGTCCGAGGATCTCAAAAATTTCAAAAATTCATGGACGGCCCTACTCGCTAGTTTACTCAACAAACCCAAAATTTTAACTCAAAACTTATTGGTAGTCCAAAATCAATTAAATCCGAAAATATTGACCAACAAAAAATTATACTAAACCAAACTCGGCCCTAGATATCTCAATCAAAACTTTCGGTTATGGGTGTGTTTGACTACAGCCCATACACTACCTAGTTTATTCGGAGACTGAATGTTTGAAAACTGGACGCATTTGAGTTTTACATTATCACACTTTCGTATGTCTCTACATTCCAAATCGATTATTTTTTAAACACATACACACATTTCTATAATTGTTGCAAAACTATCACATTGTTTTTATACCAAACATTTCACATTTACCTTCAAAAACGCTTCTAAATTACAACATCAACAAAATCAAAAACCAAAATAACAAAACCAAAATAACAAACTCACAAAGAAAACACAAAACAATATCCACTCCACAATCACAATCCTCACCTCTCCATCCAACGGCTGAGATCATCTCATTCTTGATCCGTGTGACACAAATGCCACCAATCACAGACGACTACACGGATCACTCCCACTTATTTCATTACATTAAATCTCAACCGTTCATTCATTTCTTCTTCTCAATATATAACCTCCAAAAGTTTCACCAATGTTTTGAAACCCGGCTCGACCCGGGGGTCAACCTGTTGAACCGGTTCTGGCAAAAAATGGATCATATTAAACCGGGTTTTTAATTCTCGAAACCTGGTTAGACCCGCCGGGTTTAGAGTGACCCGGGTCAACCCGGTTTCTTGAAACCCTGCTGGGTTTGTTTTTTTAAAATAAAACAAGTTAATTATATATATTTGCGACATAATTTTATTTTTAAACGTTATCTTTGTTGCTAAATGTTTTTCTAGACTCAATATATGGATTTTTCATGATTTATATATATACTTCTTTTTCGTATTGTTGAAAAATAAAGTCTTTGTTTATTTATAGAAAACCGGGTTGACCCGGTGACTTGACCGAGTCGAACCGGTAACCTGGTGACTCGACCGAGTCGATTAAAAACCCGGTTTTCAAAACATTGAGTTTCACTCATTCTCACACACTCTTTGTTACAGAAAAACTAAAGTAAACTAACTTAGTGTGAGAATGGTTTCATCTTATAAAATTTGAGACCAAAACATAAATACCAAACCAAACAACAACAATATTAGATGTGATACTATTACTTTCGTTGCACTCATGTCATTCTTATACCGATAGTGATTCAAAAATGGATACCAAACGCACCCTAAGTATCCTAAAGAGTTAAGAGGTAAGACACTATACTTACGAGGTAAGATAGTTATGTAATGCTTTGAAGCCATAAGTGTGCATGAACAATAAGGGACGCAAAATGGACTTGTAGTTTCACTAGAGACTCAAAGAGGCAAAATGCTAAATTGTTGACCTTTAACCGTTATGATCAACTGAATTGGTTTATCAAATTGGGTTATTGGAGATTTAATTAGTTCTTTTGATTCGAGTATATCAATTAAACTGTTTTGGTTTTTGTGTTAATCCAATAAAATCAAAGGTAAAATGCTAAATTATTGACCTTTAATCGTTATGATCAACTTGAACATAAATATATATCTAACAATGAATTTTATATATCTTGCCATTAAAAAAGCACGAATTTTATCAAAAACTATTACCATGAAAAAACTAAAGTAAAACTAACTTAGTACTAGCTCAATAAATTCGAATTTTAAGCTACAATATATCGAAAGTGAACATAATCAAAATAACATAAAAAATTTGTTTCACAGAATTTGGATTAGAAGGTATAAAATGCTATTATTAAATGTTCCAACCATTTATGTGTGTAAGAGTAAAACTGTAACAAATAACTAAATTGTAACTTTTTGATGGGTTGGGCCTCCAAATTGAATCCAAAGTAAATACTAAAGCTTAACATAACTAACTGGGCCTGGTAAAACATCACCCTAAGCAAACACATTTCCAACTGAAACATTCATAGAACCCTTCAACCACCACCACCAAATACCAACGAAACAGTAACCCTCTACTTTGAAGAAATGAGAGATTGGAGGTTACATCAATCGGTCTATTGGAGGTTTCTCAGGTGAAATGTTGAACTCAGGGGGGTTGGTTTAAGCTTATTTTGGGCTTATGATCTTATTTGGTTCGGCTTATATCTCATAAGCTCATCTTTATCCGGCTTTTTTCTACCTTATGAGCTTATTGTCAATCTTTAAGTCATAATAAGCCCACAAGTCTAAAATTAAGCTGGAAAATATGGGCGTATGAGATATCAGTAGAGTCAAATAAGCTCATAAACCTAAAAATAAGCTTAAACAAACATCCCGTTATTTAGCCCCAGTTTAGTTTCTATTTGTTTCTGCTTATCGTTACAACTACAACAGCCGTCTGCCTGGAGGGAACCCTTATCGTCCTCTGCAACTCTCTGCCACACCGGCTTATTCAGGTGGCCTATGATAGGAACTGGTATGTGTTTTTTGGTTGATTTTGGCCATTTTATTGTTTAGCTTGTGTTGTTTAGAAGTTATGGTGTTCTATGATGGAGTACTTATTTTGTTCGATAATCTTATTCGGTTTGTTTGGGTCAACCCGGACCCGAAATAGGGTCGACCCGTTTGACCTCAATACGTTTTTATTTATTTATTTATTTACTTATTTTATTATTATTATTATTATTATTATTATTATTATTATTATTATTATTATTATTATTTTTTTTATTTTTATTTTTTTAATATGGTTTATTATAAATTATCTATCTAAATTAGATGGGGTATTCTTTAAAAAAAATACGCAACTATACGTGAAAAGTTTTTACGTAGTGAACTAAAAATTTTCCCAAAATATTACGTAAACTCTTGAAAATACCTTTAAAAACGCATCAATTGACCTGCGCAGCAGGTTACCAGTTCTTTTAACTAATAAAGACAAAAAAAAAATTTGTAATGACCATTTTACCCCACCTTCTTTAGAAAATTGCAGCCACCGTCCTTACATTAAATTACATAAATAGTCCCTGTTGTTATGCTAATTTTTTTTAAATATTAACTTCGAAAATAAAATTTTTCTTAAAAAATTAATTTCAAAAAAAAATTATTTGGACGTTGGACGCAATTTAGTTTAACGAGAGGGACCATTTATGTAATTTGTGGGGGTAGGGGTACATGTGGGGGAAAAAAAATAAAAAATAATAATAAAAAAACACCTGCTGAGGTGGCGAAAACCGGTTGGCCATGTCAATTGATGCGTTTTTAAAGGTATTTTCAAGAGTTTAGGTAATATTTTGGGAAAATTTTTAGTTCACTACATAAAACCGGTTTTTACGTATAGTTGCGTACTTTTTTTTAAAAAATACCCCAAATTAGAACTGTGGTGCAGACAAACCATTAGAATCCCAGAATTCCCCTACAGAAGAAGAAAACAATGATCAGGTCTGTATTGTTTTTATCCAATGTTTCATTAAGTTATGTTTTTGCATACTTGTAGTTCCTATGAATGTAAAGCGGAAATACTTTCTAGTAAATTTCTTTCTTTACCGATTAACTTTCTCGTTTGTTTATAATCTTGCTTTGAATTATGCTATAATGAAGCACATGGTCATCCGTCTATTTTTTATTAATATGTGTTTATGTATCTACTGTTCCAATGAGTACTAGGACATGTTTAAGAAGGTCCAGAGTTGTCCTGCTCAGTATGGGTCTGAAAGTCAGTCATGTCGTGGTCGTCTTCGTCTTCATGTTGCTGCGGTTATCGAGTTACTTTGCTTTGTGATTTGTGTTGTCATATTGTAGCATATAAATTTCGTGATTTGTGGTCTTCAGAGATTTTTTACATTCACATGCATGTGTCACCCAGTGAGTTGCTGGGCTAAGTCTTATATAGGGTGTTGTACCTTTTCAACTGTGCGTCGTCTTATTTATTAGATACTTATCATCGAGTTGCATATGGTTCCATGTATGTTGCATGAACAAATAGGATTGTATTAATATGATTTGAAGTAAAAAACCTATCTCAAATAGGTGTCGTTTGTTTGTGCGTGCTCATTGAGGTCTTACACGAGTCTTTAACGAGTAGTCTAAAGTTTGTGGTAAATTCATGGCATGGTTTTGTTTTGGAATGGATTATAGTCCTATACACCCAGAACACTTGAACGAACTCTCCCAGGGTGCGGTATAACTTTTCTAATATGTGGTTTAAGCGTGAGTGTCTGGCTAAGGTAAAGCTGACATATTTTATGCAACCGGTATTTTCGTTGTATATGGTTAAAAGCATGTATTGTAGCCGGTGAGTGGCAAGCCGTCATTGTTTTATCCTTTTTCACTAGCATCAACCATCAAACACAGATTAGTAGTACAATGTTGGTAAATAGTAAAGAAGTTGCATTTGAGTTTATACATTGTTTTTTTAGCAAAAAATTAACTTTTTTTTTCCTCCTGAAATGGTGAACTTATTAAGCAATTTACATGGAATTCAAAGCAGCCTATCATGAACATGCTCATATGGCTGATACAACTTGTCAACAGAATATACAAAAGATACAATACACCACTATTCAGGATTACACTGATTCTAAATTCACCATTCTTCTAGACATAGCAACTGGATGCTATCATCTAGGCAACCATGGAGAAATTGTTGTCAATCTATCTCTCTATGAACAATTGAATAAGAGTAATAATCACACTAATTTTATTGATATACAATCGTTGGTTTACAGACTTGGTTTACATGGGTACTTATACTTTTCCAACCGACACAACTATACAACACACCGATTCATTAATCGGCATAACTAACTATAACTGTTTTTCCTAACCGAAAATAACTTCCATTTGACTTATATACATATGTTTGACTTTCATGGATTAGTAAATTAGTATCCAATACTCCCCCCTAATTTATTAATCCATGTCTTCGATATCTTCAAGCTTCATCATCTTTATCTTTGAACTTTGGCTTGTTTCCACTTCCTTTGTCTTGATCTTCTATGTCTTGAACTTTCACATTGATTTGACTTCTTTCTTCCTTGTCTTCAATCTCATCTCGATCATCTTTATTACCTTTGTCACCATCTTTCTTCTCTTGTATCATTTCATAATCTTGAATCTCTAACAATCTATCTCTTATATCACGATCTTCTGGTTCAAATTTCTTGTTGCTTGACTTGATGTCTTTCTCAATCTGGCTTTCCTTCTGAAATCTTGATGGCGTCTCTTGATGCTTCTTGCATTCGTCCTTGTCAACACTTGATTCTTCTTCTGGATGTTTCTTATCTGAAACAACTTCATGGTTCTCTTTCTCAAACTGTTCTCCTTTTGTCTTTAACTCTTTCATCTCTTTGCTTGTGCAATCTCTCATCTTCTTGAGGTTCTCTAACTCTCTCTGCATTTGTTTCTCAAATGCCATTTCTCTATTTCTCATTTTCTTCTCAAACTCTTGTTTCTCCATCTCTAATTCTTGAAGCATTTCGAACTTCCAAAACACTAATTTACACTTCAAGTCAATTTCTATTTCTGATCTCATGTCTTCTAACTTTTCTTTTGGAATTTCATCATTCTCAATGACAATTCCTTTCTTTCTCGATTCTTCCTTTAAGGATGTTATCTCTTTTTCATCCTTACTAGTAACCATCAATAACGCTGGTTCATCATCTTCGAGCACAAGGTTTACTTTTTCTTCTCTACGGTTTGGTTTTGGACAATTTGCAGCAAAGTGTCCAAACTCTTGACAATTATAACATTGTATTTCTCTAAGATCTCTTCTTGGATAATTTTGATCTCTAGGGCTTCTCCCCCCTCTATTATAACTATCTTCATTCCTATTATCTCTTACGAATCTTCCTTGGCCTCTTCCTCGTGTCTGATTACCACCTCCTCTTCTATAACTTCCATAGTTGCGTTCATAATTTCTGTCATTCCCTTGACGTGTGAACAATAACTTCTCACTGTTATCTTCATCACTTCCTTTTCTAAACTTAAGCCTTTCTTCATAAGTCTTAAGTTTCCCGATAATTTCCTCCAACTTTACAGTCTTAAAATCAACAACCATTTCAATGGTTGCTACTACTGGTACAAATTTATCTGGCACTGCATTAAGTAATTTCCGTACTTTTGTTTGTTCATCAAACATCAATCCACATGTAGCGGCCTTTGTAATAATACTCATCAACTTCCCTGAAAATGAATCTATTGATTCATCTTCTTTCATCACGATTCTCTCAAATTCTGATTTCAATTGTTGCGAGTGTGCCTGTTGGACGTCTTCTGTCCCAACGAATCTGGCCTTTAAAGAATCCCAAATTTCTTTTGCTGTTTCACATCCCGCAACTTGCATTTGCAAATCTTCTGGTAATCCTTAAAATAGATATGCTGATGCAGAACTATCTTTTTTTACATCAATCTCTTTTGATGTACTTGTTCCTTCTACTAAACCCCATACTCCATTTGCCAATAGTATCTTTTTCATTCTTAATGCCCATAATGTATAGTTCGTATTGTTTAGAACTGGACATTGATATGATGATAATGATGAGGCGAAAACAATACTTTCGTTTTTATCTCCCGACATATTCTCTTTCCTAATGATCTTCACCTTTAGTTTCTACTAAAACAAATATAACTCTAACAATAGTCGAACTTAAATTTTTCTGCCTAATCCACAATAATTCTCAAATTCTAAATTTTTCTAATCTATTCTTCTAATAGATAAAATAAAATTAACAAGTATTAAAAAAAGTAATAATAAAACCTGTTAATGTTTATTCCTTGTGCTATCTCTTAATTTTCGTGGGCCTCCTTTCTTAAACAAAAGACCGTTCCTTTTTATCCCCAAATAAAATCCTTCACAGCTTCTTCTTCTTCCTTTACACTCAATTAGGGCAAAACTCTCCCCTGGTAATCCTTCTTCTGATTTTCTTCTAACTCTGATTCGGTGGTGGTGGTTTCCTTTTTTTCTCTTTCTCTTCTGATAATGACGGTTACTCTCTTCCTTTGTCTTCTCCGGCAAACACACGGCGGCAGTTAACACAACCGGTATGTTTCGGTTACTCTCTTCCTTTGTCTTCTCCGGCAAACACACAGCGGCAGTTAACACAACCGGTATGTTTTTTTCTCTCTTTCTCTGATTCGATCTTTACTTAATTGGTTTCTCCTTGATTGATTCCCTGAATCAATTTCTTCTTTGTCTCTCTTCTCTTATCTTGGAACGATTCCCTGAATCGGTTTTCTTCTTGATTGATTCCCTGAATCAATTTGTTCTCTTTCTCTTTTCTGGAACGATTCCCTGAATGGAACGATTCCCTGAATCGTTAGTCTTCTTCTCTGTTCCCTGAACCTTTAGCTCTGATGCCACTGTTGTTAATCTATCTCTCTATGAACAATTGAATAAGAATAATAATCACACTAATTTTATTGATATACAATCGTTGGTTTACAGACTTGGTTTACATGGGTACTTATACTTTTCCAACCGACACAACTATACAACACACCGATTCATTAATCGGCATAACTAACTATAACTGTTTTTCCTAACCGAAAATAACTTCCATTTGACTTATAGACATACGTTTGACTTTCATGTTTGACTTTCATGGATTAGTAAATTAGTATCCAATCATGGACAAATATCCTTCCTTGACTACATTTCCACTGAACAAACACCCTACCTAGTCTCGGTTGTAGCCCATACAAATGAAACTCGAGGCTCTTATTCAGGGCATCATCAAGAGAAGAGATCAAAACTCCTGCTCCTAGGGGTGTTATTCGGGTTGACCCGGTCGGGTTCGGGTCAACTCGGGTTGGGTTAATTCGGGTCGGGTCAACTCGGGTTGACCCGAGCCCAAACTCGGGTTAATTCAATCCGTTTAAAAATGATACAATTTTGGTGTTCAAACTTGAAATACATAAAAATTAGAAAGAAAAAAAAAATCAAACTCGGGTTGACCCGAACCCAAGTAAGATACATATATTAAACCCGAACCCGACCTTGTTTAGAACTCGGGTTGAACCGATTGACCCGAATAGAAATTTGAACCCGATTGACCCGACCCGAATATCCATATTCGGGTTCGGGTTCGGGTTCGAGTCGGGTTCGGGTCTGGTCAGCTTTCATTACACCCTAACCTGTTCCATTGGGTCAGCTTTCATTACACCCTAACCTGTTCCATTCGTGTTCTATCATGGTATATATGACATTTATTTCGTTAACTTGGTATGCTGCCTTCAACACAAATGTGACTTAAAAGCTACTGTATAATTTAAACGGAAGCACGGACACACCTAAAACCTCGAAGTGTCGGTGTCGGACACGTGTCGGACACGGACACGCCTCGGACACGCCTTGGACACGTGTCGGACACGCATGTGCCGTGTCCCACGTGCGATTTGATATGGACTCGGTTTTGGACACGGGTAGGACACGTTTTTGGACACGGATGAAGGGCTGGACACGGATTTTTGACCAATAGTCCAATACTTATAGAAAAAAAATAACATAAAGACTTGTTATGACTTATGAATTAACACTTTGCAAGTAATGCACTCTTAAATTTGGCTATGAAACATGGTACTTCATATGATTTTAATGTTTTATACATGTTTTTATACATACATAAGTATATATATATACATATATAATATATAAATTCCCGTGTCCACGCCGTGTCCGTGTCCTATATTTTTTGATTTTGCCGTATCGCCGTGTCCGTGTCCGTGCAACCTAGCTTAAAAGTTACTGTATAATTTAAACTGATTTAAAATCTAAAAGGACTCTTGTTTGCTAAGAACAAAGGTGCCATTTTCTCTAAGTCATGACTAATGCTTATATTTCTTGATTGCCGCATTGCATTAGGGTGTTTCTGTTCTTTACCTTATATTGTAGAGGCCCACGGGTTCTTTTTCGGTAAATGTAGTGTTTTTTTGTGTATAAATTACAAACATACTGTGTCGTTAAAATAATGACTTTTGCAACCTGTAACCTCTGATATTGACATTTTCTTAAGAATTATCATTTTCTTCAAAATCCTTGTCTTGGTTTTTATAAGATTTGTTTGAGACAAAAGTACAAAAACCGTACAATGGCGAAAATGGGACAAATGAATATGTATGGTGGTTTTTCATGCTAATAACTGTAATATAACTGATAAGAGATAGACGCCCATTCGCAAAGGTACATAATGTTTGATTGAAATTAGGAATTTTGGTTTAATTCCTTTACAGTTAGGATGCTTTGAAGTTAGATGCCTCATTTGGGCTTCTGGGAATATGCATTAGCCGGAACTTTTTATGGTCCTGGCTGAAACACCTGTTGTTAGACTAACATGAATAACTGAAGTAGTATTGCTTTTTGATGTTACACTTTCTGATAATTGAACAAAGATGGTCTTTTTGTGCAATTGTCAGTGGTAGTTTCTGTTGTCTATGGGGCAAGGGGGGTCAGTGAACTTCTGCATGATGAAAAACTGCAGAAACTAGGAAATGTCAAAGTAACTATGGTACTTGATCTTTCTTAAAACTTAATTATTTTTGTTATGAAATGCAGAACACAGGGTTTTCTTGCTCTTTTCACTGGTGACACTGGAGAAATACAAGCTGAAGTGAGGGAACAGATCGATACAAAGGTTGCAGAGTGGCGAGAGGAAGGAAAGGCAGAGATCATTCCTGGCGTTCTGTTCATAAATGGAGTCCACATGCTTGATATCGAATGTTTTTCATTCCTAAACCGTGCTTTAGAAAACGACATGGCGCCAATACTTGTTGCCACCAACCGAGGAATCACAACTATTCGAGGCACCATCTACAAATCCCCCCACCGGATTCAAAGACATTCGCAAGATTCTTGATATAAGGTGTCAAGAGGAAGATGTTGACATATCTGATAATACAAAAGTTTTGTTGACAAAAATTGGGGTTGAGACTGAGACATCTCTGAGATATGCCATAAACTTGATCACATCAGCTGCATTGGTTTGCCAGAAGAGGAAAGGGAAGGATGTGGAAATGGAAGGTGTGAGCTGAGTTTATGAGCTGTTTTGGGATGTGAAAAGATCTACACAGTAATTGATGGAGTATCAAAGCCAGTACATGTTCAATGAAGCAGCAACAGGGGAGGAAGATGAATCCAACATGATCGTTTGACAATGTGCTTGTAATTCCTTTTTATTAGTTTCAGTTTCATGTCTGGTTGTTTTTTGAGCCTATTTATGGTGTGAATTTACAATGTAGAACAGTAGAAACAGCTAATCATGTCTGATGGCCACATGAAGAATGTGCTACTTTTTCATCCAGTTAGCGATTGTTGGTCTATGTCTAATCGTTGAGTTGTGTGCGAGATGTTTTTTCGAGTGTTGCTTATGGCAAAAACCAAAACATTGCTTTTGTAATCATATCTAGCACGATAACATCTATATGGGATTATTATAAAACTGGGCAAACATTCCGGGCCAACCTGATCCTTACAAAAAATGTTCTCGTTTTGACCCGTTACACAAGCCACCAAACACGCCCATTTTCCCACCCTTAGGAATATATATTCAAAGAGCAGCCATACCATCCAAGATGTTGCAACATAAGATGTTGATCAAATAACTCTTCAAGAAGACTTGTAGCTTTGGTTGCTACAGTCTATTTGTCGGAGTCCTTCCGGTAGCCAGATGAATGATTTCTTGCCAATTTTCGCCAATATGTCAAGCTAACATGAATACTAGACTAAGACAGTGAAAGGCATAATAACTATCTTAATGGGTCCTGCGTAGCAAAAATGAATACCGAATGCATATAAGCTGCTAAATAGTTATATTCAAAAAACTAAAGCATAACTTTTGTAAACATATTTAGCACGTTGATATCTGTAGGGGATTCTAACAAAACTGGGAAAAATACATTCGGGCCAACCTGATCCATACCAAAAATGTTCTCGTTTTGACCCGTTAAACAAGCGTTAGACCTGCCCATTTTCCCACCCTTACGAACATTTATTCAAAGAGCAGCCATACCATCCAAGATGTTGCAACATAAAGCTGAGGTCCGGTCCAAATGGCACGGCATCCGGATCCTAATACGTATGTATCCATGACTCCTTTAGGTTTTGCAGCGTTATGGAAGTAACTGAGTATATCGCTTTTCTGATGACGTCCCAATTCGACCCACATGATGTCAGCCGGATCATGAGCTTTTTCAAGATGTCGAGTAACTGATAACTCACATCCCGAGCCTTTCGTAGAGTTTTCACTTGTAAGTAATAACTGCTACACTAGTCTCCACAGTATTTCTTTGCTTCCCATTGTTTGTAGATGTTGAGTGAGGTTAGATGATATGATTCAGGCACAAAAAACTTTGCATGTGCATCATCGCTTTTTTCTGTCTGGGCTTATGAACTAAAGAATACAGATGGGATTCAGAGCATAGATACAATCATTGTAACTTCGTTTACACAACTAAATTTTCACATGTTAATAGCAGTTTAGCGAGATGCGGGTCCAACGGGAACTCAGTCATTATTAGCCCAATATCAGTCATACTCCCTGTGTTGTTCAACGCTCCCAATATCCATAGTTGATACATGTAGGTAGAAATGTTCAGTTTAGGTGGTGGGTCCATGAATTCTAAATCAAGTAAATTGTTGATTTTTGACGACATCAGAAGCAAAAGTACGTTCTGCTTTCATGTGTTGGCCAAGTTTTGCATTTCCTTTAAAAAAAACTTTGCCATCTTCACCAACTACTGCCGTATCAGCACCAATCTGCTCTGCAGACTTCTGAACACCAAGGATATAACCAAGCTTTGAACTAGCAAGTTCCCAAAAACAATGACACGATTTACTCATACTTTGTTTTTCATGAAGTTCACAATCCTTTAAAAGCATTATGGGTTATGCTTGTTTTGTAAACACAATCCTCCCGTCTAGAAATGGAGGCTTTGTATCTGAAATAAGATAGCTAAAATTTAGCAGCTGTCTCTTAAATCACAAATACCAAACAACGGAAAATTACCAATTTGACCCGTGTGATATGGGACCTATTAAAAAATGTACCCGTTTTCAAAAGTTTATATCAAAAATGAACCTATATTTAGCAAACTACCCAAAATCTGTTAGCGTTACCAGGTTCCAAAAGCAGTCAGTACAGCAACTAACCAACACTAGTACAGATGGCTATTTCGACCCGTTTTACTTTTGAACTTTTTTACTCATAATTAACATACTGACTACTTATTAATGGAGAGTACCAAAAAAAATTATATAATTTTTTTTCTTCTATTTTACAGAGCTGCAACAAGCCCCTTGGAGCTGTTTTTCTGGCTACATCGACCCGTATAAAATGGTTCAGTCCAGATTGTGTTAAAAAGATATAAACATAGCTTAAAAAACAGATGCAACATGTCGGTTCTGGTCTTTCATAGCTTAAAATTCAGGTCCTACATGTCGGTTCGGGCTATGTAAAAAGATATTAAAATTAAAAATAGCTTAAAACGGGTCAGTTCGGGTCATTTCAATAAAAAAGTAAATATGGCGTGTTAATCATTTGTAAAACTAGATGACAAAAACTTTCAGGATACCCAAACGCTACATACCATGCGTCATCCTGTTTCTCTTTTCTATTCTATGACGCGATGATGGGACATGATCATCCTAAAACATACTAGTATATCCAAGTAAGAAAATAACACTAGAAGTCGAAAATAAACATTTATTTGATAATAAACATCCAAGTAAAAAAATAGCATAACTAATTGGCTTTTTGAATTTTAGTTTAAATAGCATGTTGTATTAAAACAACAATGATGACCATAAAGCTGCACATTAAGGATTTAAGGGCTGTTTGGGCTTGCTTAGACTAAACAGCAATACGCAGTTTTGAGTTTGGGATTCTTATCCAAACGCTTATCTGATGAAAATAGAATTGTACTAACTGTATAAGGAATACAAAAAGTATCATATCAAAGAAACAAAGAATATATAGTTGAACTAAATTTCATACTTTCGAACCAAAAGCCCCAACTAATATATAGAAATACTCCAACCTTTATAAGTCATCTATCTTACAACCTTTATTGATGATAAATATCTTGTTACAAATCTACAAACCAGTACTACCATCAACATTATCAGCAAAAAAACATCTACTCCCCAACTTGGTGTTAACCCAAACACCCTTTGAACCCATAAATCTATAGCTGAAGACAACATAACTATTCAAAACAATACCCATAAAACTTAACCAACTAATACCATTTAAAAAATTATTCCAATTAAGAAAAGACAGATAAACTGCCAAGTATCACACCAAATCCAAACACCAATATGTCCCAGAACAGACTGGCTAATGAACAGAGAGATAAAACTGAGATAATAATGTTCAAAAAACCAATATGCCAAAGAATAAAACCAGCTGAACAAACCAAAAAAAACATTTCCTTGCAAATCCAAATTCAGCATGAGCATAAAAATGATGCTCATACACATCCTCTGCCATCGTTATATCGCCCCATTTTTACTTATGAATGTTTCAGTATTGGGTCCAACCATGTTAACATGAAAATTTTAACTTTTCTCAATAAGAGATTCAAGAAAAGTCAAATTTATAGAACTATAACTCAAAGAATATGAATAAGAGTAGCATTTTCATAAAAAAATCAAACAGTGTGATTAACACAATATTGTGTCAATTAAACAACACTTAATCATAAACACGCTTGACACATACGATACATCACCAGGAAAGGAAACATACTCTTATGTCTCTTAAACATATGCAACAAGAAAATTAAACCACAATTACAAACATCTTTAACAACTTAACATTTATTTAAATACGACATGCACTGCTCCTTGTAACAGTTACTCTCAACTTCACCATACAAGCTTGATGATAGACCTGAAAGATTTGAAAAATAAAACCATGTTAGTGATGGCTTATTAAGAAACTAACGTAAAATCATATTCTGCAAAAGGAGAGAAGAGAGTACCTTATATACTTTGAAGCACATCGAGAATACGCTGCAACTCATTGACAACAATTTCAATTTTCGATCGTTGGGGTGGGGAATCCATAGAGCATGATACTCCAATCTTGATAGCTGCAACCAAACATTCTTTCACTTTCTTTGCATTCGCTTCCGCACTTTGCAATACAATTGCATCATCGTCAATAACATCGATTACATGATTTGGTAATGCCATGTAAGCAAATTTATGAAGGCTAAGATCTTCATTGAACATATTGTCCGTTGGCTTTTTCCCGGTCATCACCTCTAGTAATAATATTCCAAAACTGTAGACGTCCCCACAACTTGTCATCTCGCTCCCGATACCATACTCTGCAAATTAAAATGAACAGTTAGTTTACAAAACTGTAATCTGCAAGTACAAATATAAGCATCATGGAATACAAGAATCATATATTACCTGGAGGTGCATAACCAATTGTTCCTTTAACCCCGGTTGAGCTGTTTTGGTTTAAGTCTGTGCCAAGTATTCGAGCTAAGCCAAAGTCTCCAACATGAGCCACCATATCATCATCAAGTAGAATGTTACTTGGCTTCAAGTCACCGTGAACAATCGTTGTTTGGCAGCGGTTGTGAAGATAATCAAGTGCAGCGGCAACATCTCTAAGAATATTTATTCTTTGAAGAAGGTTGAGTTTTGATGTATGTGCACTTGAATGAAGCCAATCGTGTACACTTCCATTGGGCATAAACTCGTAAACCAGCGCTTTAAAATCATTGCCTCGGAAATCAGTACTTGAACATGAAGTTATTATCTTCAACAGATTACGGTGTCTAATATTACGCCATGCTTCACATTCTGCAATAAAGCTTTTGTGTGCTTCTCGACTTTGAAGATGTAGAACTTTAACTGCAACAGATTTATAATCATTAGAATCGAGGATTCCCTTATAAACAGAGCTGTGCCCACCTTCGCCAATCAAATTTGCTATAGAGAACCCATCAGTAGCCTTGAGAAGTTGATTATACGAAACTTTCAAGAACCGTTCATTCTCTGAAGATTGAGATGGTTGACTGTTGCGTCTCTTCTTCCACAAAAGATACACACAACATAATACGATAAGCAATGTTGGTGCAATCACAATGACTAATATGAAGAAAGGAAACCTTTTTTTCTTTCTACCCATCTCCTTTCATTTGGGTAACTCAAGTGCAACCAAACCACCACAAAGCCTATTGTTCCCCAAAACCGAAAATGCACTTGCATTTGCAAACACTCCTACAACCGGTAATTCACCCTCAAAATCATTAAAGGATAGGTTCAAAAATTCTAAGGAATTCCATTTCTCTAAGAATTGAGGAATTTTCCCTGATAAATTATTTTGAGAAATGTCGAGTACCTTCAATCCTCTCAAGGAACTGAATGAAGGTGGTATTATGCCTTCAAATATGTTGCCTCTAAGGTACAACTCTACAAGGCTAATATACTCACCAAGTCTACTAGTAATGGTACCTGATAATTTATTATAAGATAAATCAAGACCGCTCAACATCTTGAGGTCTTTAATCTCTGATGGAATTGAACCAGACAGGCTGTTATGTGAAAGAATTAAAAAATTGGTTAGTGATGGAAGTTGTAGAAGTTGTTTGGGTATTTTCCCACTTAGTGTATTGTATGAAAGGTTTAACCCAGTAAGTCTTTCACAATTCCCAAGGCTTGATGGAATATGGCCTTCTAATTTGTTGGTTTCTAAATAAAGTTCAGTCAACAATGATAAGTTCCCAATGTCATCAGGGATAGGCCCTGAAAATTGATTGCTATATAGACCAAGACGTTGTAGCTTTTGTAGTTTACCAATGGTAGTGGGGATTTTTCCTTTGAATTGATTATCTCCTAAACCTAAAGTGGTCAAACCAACTAGACTACCTATACTTGAAGGGAGGCTTCCAAATAATTGATTGTCTCCTAAAGCTAGAAAGCTGAGTTGATCAGAAAGATTACCTATTGATATTGGAAGCACACCTATAAGGTTGCAATTAGAAAGAGCCAAAACTACTAATCTGGTGCAGTTTTTCAAAGAATCAACAAACCTCATGTCATCAGCTTCTCCACGTCCATGGAAGTTGTTATAACCTAAGTAAATTTTATAAATATCTGTTAGTTTTGAAAAGTCAATAGTCAACTTCCCACTAAAATTGTTGTCACTCATTTCAAAATATCCTAATTTAGAACAATTAGAAAGAGAAGGTGGAAGAACTCCGGTCAGTTCGTTATTCCTTAACTGAAGCCACTCAAGATTTGGGAGCTGATTACCAATTTCTGAAGGAAGACTACCAGTGAGGTGATTACCAGCTAAGGAAAAATTAACTAGGAGTGAGAGGTTGAAAATGGAACGAGGGATGCTTCCATATAAGTTGCAGTCACCAGAATGAAATGCCGTCAAGCTTTTCCAATGACCCAAGGTATCTGGAATGCTCCCTCCCAATGGGTTTCTGCGACCTGCAGAGTAAGTTTCATTGATGTAATATTCCCCAAGAAAGGTGGGATTCCACCTGTTAACTTATTGTCTTGAATTACAAGACGAGTAAGTTTCGAGAGTAAACTCACCTCCTTGGGTATGCTTCCAGTTAGCTCATTTTGGCCTAGCCAAAGTTCTTCGATGTTAGAACAACCAGACAAATTTGTTGGAATGACTCCACTAAATTTGTTTGTATACAGAAATAGACGACGTAGCCTAAATAGACGACCAAGTTCATGAGGAATGGTTCCTTGAAAGCTGTTGTTCCCGAGATAATGCAATGAATATGACACTGAGAGGTGTTTACCAAAAAAATAAATAAATAAATAAATAAACTTACAAGAGCTAAAAAGAGCTAAAAAAAAAAATAAATAAATAAATAATCATTAAACTTTTTATTAAGAACCAAATTTTCATAAGCTAATAAGAGCTAAAAAAATATATTAAACAGTTGCGTTGCATAAAAGCATATGACACTGAGAGGTGTTTACCAAAAAAATAAATAAATAAATAAATAAACTTACAAAATAGTACTGTAATACAGAGCACCAATGCATGTATATCTATACTTTAAATATAAAAGATAATGCAATGAATGGGTTTTCAAGTGAAACAAAATGGTTATGGCCCACTTTTACCGTATAAAAGTTGGTTGTTCAGAGACACACTTATTAAATGTATGGTGAGATGGCAATACCTACGATATGGATTGTACCATATAAGTGAGCTATTATGCGTTTGCCATGTAACCCCACTGTGGATGCCCTAACCTACATGGCACGTAAATTGTGAAGAGATTGTCACCTGCAAATTCCTTGTCAGCTTAAGCAAGACTAAAATTTGATTGATATAACATTAATTATGCCGATACCCTAACCTACATGATACGTAAATTGTGAAGAGATTGTCATCTACAAATTCCTTATAAGCTTGAGCAAGACTAAAATTTGATTGATATAACATTAATTATGCAACCCAAGTGGCACAACTAGCATCACCTGTCTATCAACATTAATTAATCAACCCAAGTAGCACAACTAGCATCACCTGTATCCACAAATTCCTTCTCAGCTCGATGATAATAACAATTTTTTATGTGTAATCACAAAAGACTTTTAAGAATACTTGAGATATGGAAGACTACACTTATCTTGCATATAAAGTAGTTGCAAGTATAATAATAAAATGTAAAATGATGTAAAAGATAGACACATCTTTTAATTTAGCAGCGTATAAAATAGAAGCATTAAACAAAATTCCAAAGCTAAACCCTTGTTGCTAAACACTTTTTTTTTCAAAAAAGATCGCCACCAAACACTGTTTCTTATTAAGTTTCCTAAGCGCAACTACCGATGTCCGAAACATGGATATATAGTTTCATAAAGTATGTAGTACGGAGTAACAAATAACACCAAACAATTAGTAGAAACAAAATCAATGAACGAATGTGAATGGCAACAACATATATAATAAGTAGATGATGCGATATATAGGTGTGTTGGGTGTGTTGTGTGTATAAGTTTGGGGTTTACATGATCCACTACAAGAAAAAGGGCTTTTGTGGCGACAGGAACATCTTTATTGCATATGTTTCTGCATATGTTTTCAACAATAATGGTACAAAAGAAAAGAAAGAAAAAGTTGTTTGACAATAATTGTAGAATCCCTATGTGGCGAATCTACTTTTACCAATATATCAAGCATCCAAACTTCAGCTACAAATCATCTCGAGCCTCAACGTAATCTTCATAATTTTCATCCTCCCAGTAAAAAAAGGACAGAAACGCGAAAAAAAACGTAAAAAAGGGACGAAAACGGACTAAAATGTAAAAAAAACATATGAAAACGTAAAAAAAGACAAAAAAGTAAAACAAGATCGAAAACGTAAAAATCGGACAAAAACATAAAAAAGATAAAAAAAACGTAAAAAAAGGCATAAAAACTGACAAAAACGTTAAAAATGGTCGAAAACGTAAAAACAGACGAAACTTAAAAAAAGGGCGAAAACGTAAAAAAACAGTCGAAAACGTAATAAAAGTGGCAAAAACGTAAGAAAACGGACAAAAACATAAGAAAACGAATGAAAACGTAAAAAAAAAAAAAAAAAAAAAAAAAAAAAAAAAAAAAAAAAAAAAGACGTAACTAAGAATGACCAAAAAAAATGGTCGAAAACGTAAAGAAACGGACGAAAACGTAAAAAACGGTCGAAAACGTAAAAAACAGACAAAAACGGACGAAAACATTACAAAATGGACGAAATCGGACTAAAACTTAAAAAAACTGACGAAAACGTAAAAAATGGAAGAAAACGTAAAAAATGGTCGAAAACGTAAAAAACAGACAAAAACGTAAAACAAAAATGGACGAAAACATTAAAAAACGGACGAAATCGGACTAAAACTTAAAAAACTGACGAAAACGTAAAATAAGAGACGAAAACGTAAAAAATAGACGAAAACGTAAAAAAAACATATAAAACTGACGAAAACGAACAAAAACAGATATTGAGAAGGAGATGTAGGTTTTGTGAAAGAAGATGCAAAAAGTGAAAGATAATGTCTGAAATTTGGAAGAGGAAAGAAGTGAAAAGAAGCACTTATGTCTGCAAAAAAAAAAAAAAAAAAAAACAAACGTAAACCTCTTCCCTCCTGCAGAGTAAAGAAGTGAAAAGAGAGAAAGTGTGCTTATTGAAAAAAAACAAACGACACCTTACTTGCCATAGGTTTTTCTAAAAGTAGTCCTTTTGCCATCGGGTAAAAGTTTGACTGTTTACATCTCATCACTCTCATATTTCATTCCGATTGGATTGAATATTGTTATTTTTGAACTAAACACCAAAAATGAAAAAAATAAAAATAAAAATTACGAATTATTTTATTTTCATTTATTAGACTTTAAACCAAAGAGAAATAACAAAAGAAGTTAAAAAACCACCCAACCCAATATCCATGTCATGTGACTGCCAACAAAAACAACCTACCCTTAATGCATGTCCACGTCATAAGATCCGTGTGACAAACAACCCACAACCGTTAAGATCAAATTCACCACATTAAATCTCGACGGTTGATTATTTTTTCTTCCCAATAAATCACCTCCAAAAGTTTAAAGAGATTGAATCACATCTGTCGGGGAGACGAATAAGTAAAACTGTTTTTGCCCTAGTGTTTTCTTTGAATTTTAGAGGATCTAATTGATGTAATTAGGGGTGTTATTCGGGTTGACCCGGTCGGGTCGGGTTAATTCGGGTCGATCTCGTTGTATTATACACACGCTAGCTTCATATGCTTAAGTCTTCTGGAGTTAATGTGAACCACAGGTGATTCAATAGATAGCAAATTGTTTTCGTTAGAGATGTATATGACTGAAGCAGCTGATAAGAAATAAACTGTTTTCATGTAAATTTAGATTGCAGGTATAAATTATGAAATGAATGTTCCTATTATTCATGTAGTAAGGTTACAACTGTGTTGATTATAAGTGTTCTATCATGGTATATATGGCATTTTTTTTCCGTTACTGTATAATTTAAACTGATTTAAAATCTAAAAGGACTCTTGTTTTCTAAGAGCAAAGGTGCCATTTTCTCTAAATCATGACTAATGATCGTTTGACAATGTGCTTGTAATTCCTTTTTATTAGTTTCAGTTTCATGTCTGGTTGTTTTTTGAGCCTATTTATGGTGTGAATTTACAATGTAGAACAGTAGAAACAGCTAATCATGTCTGATGGCCACATGAAGAATGTGCTACTTTTTCATCCAGTTAGCGATTGTTGGTCTATGTCTAATCGTTGAGTTGTGTGCGAGATGATTTTTCGAGTGTGGATGTGTGACCAAAACAACTTATATAATATCACGCATGCTTATAGCAAAAACCAAAACATTGCTTTTTTAATCATATCTAGCACGATAACATCTATATGGGATTATTATAAAACTAGGCAAAAAACATTCCGGGCCAACCTGATCCTTACAAAAAATGTTCTCGTTTTGACCTGTTACACAAGCCACCAAACACGCCCATTTTCCCACCCTTAGGAATATATATTCAAAGAGCAGCCATACCATCCAAGATGTTGCAACATAAGATGTTGATCAAATAACTCTTCAAGAAGACTTGTAGCTTTGGTTGCTACAGTCTATTTGTCGGAGTCCTTCCGGTAGCCAGATGAATGATTTCTTGCCAATTTTCGCCAATATGGCAAGCTAACATGAATACTAGACTAAGACAGTGAAAGGAATAATAACTATCTTAATGGGTCCTGCGTAGCAAAAATGAATACCTAATGCATATAAGGTCCTAAATAGTTATATTCAAAAAACTAAAGCATAACATTTGTAAACATATTTAGCACGCTGATATCTGTAGGGGATTCTAACAAAACTGGGAAAAATACATTCCGGGCCAACCTGATCCATACCAAAAGTGTTCTCGTTTTGACCCGTTAAACAAGTGTTAGACCCGCCCATTTTCCCACCCTTACGAATATTTATTCAAAGAGCAGCCATACCATCCAAGATGTTGCAACATAAAGCTGAGGTCCGGTGCAAATGGCATGGCATCCGGATCCTAATACGTATGTATCCATGATTCCTTTAGGTTTTGCAGCGTTATGGAAGTAACTGAGTATATCGCTTTTCTCATGACGTCCCAATTCGACCCACATGATGTCAGCCGGATCATGAGCTTTTTCAAGATGTCGAGTAACTGATAACTCACATCCCGAGCCTTTCGTAGAGTTTTCACTTGTAAGTAATAACTGCTACACTAGTCTCCACAGTATTTGTTTGCTTCCCATTGTTTGTATATGTTGAGTGAGGTTAGATGAAGTATGATTCAGGCACAAAAAACTTTGCATGTGCATCATCGCTTTTTTCTGTCTGGGCTTATGGACTAAAGAATACAGATGGGACTCAGAGCATAGATACAATCATTGTAACTTCGTTTATCCAAGTAAGAAAATAGCATAACTAATTGGCTTTTTGCACTTTAGTTTAAATAGCATGTTGTATTAAAACAACAATGATGACCATAAAGCTGCACATTAAGGGCCTAAGGGCTGTTTGGGCTTGCTTAGACTAAACAGCAATACGCAGTTTTGAGTTAGGGATTCTTATCCAAACGCTTATCCGATGAAAATAGAATTGTACTAACTGTATAAGGAATACAAAAAGTATCATATCAAAGAAACAAAGAATATATAGTTGAACTAAATTTCATACTTTCGAACCAAAAGCCCCAACTAATATATAGAAATACTCCAACCTTTATAAGTCATCTTACAACCTTTATCGATGATAAATATCTTGTTACAAATCTACAAACCAGTACTACCATCAATATTATCAGCAAAAAAACATCTACTCCCCAACTTGTTGTTAACCCAAACACCCTTTGAACCCATAAATCTATAGCTGAAGACAACATAATTATTCAAAACAATACCCATAAAACTTAACCAACTAATACCATTTAAAAAATTATTCCAATTAAGAAAAGACAGATAAACTGCCAAGTATCACACCAAATCCAAACACCAATATGTCCCAGAACAGACTGGCTAATGAACAGAGAGATAAAACTGAGATAATAATGTTCAAAAAACCAATATGTCCCAGAAAGCTTATACAAATGCCAAATAATAAAACCAGCTGAAAAAACCAAAAAAAACATTGCCTTGCAAATCCAAATTCAACATGAGCATAAAAATGATGCTCATACACATCCTTTGCCATCGTTATATCGCCCCATTTTTACTTATGAATGTTTCAGTATTGGGTCCAAACATGTTAACATGAAAACTTTAACTTTTCTCAATAAGAGATTCAAGAAAAGTCAAATTTATAGAACTATAAGTCAAAGAATATGAATAACAGTAGCATTTTCATTAAGAAATCAAACAGTATGATTAACACAATATTGTGGCAATTAAAACTTAAGTAGAATTCAACTCCAAAAATACGATTAAGGAGGATTAAACAACAATTAATCATAAACACATTTGACACATACGATACACCACCACGAAAGGAAACATACTCTTACATCTCTTAAACATATGCAACAAGAAAATTAAACCACAATTACAAACATCTTTAACAACTTAACATTTATTTAACTACGACATGCACTGCTCCTTGTAGCAATTACTCTCAACTTCACCATACAAGCTTGATGATAGACCTGAAAGAGTTCAAAAATAAAACCATGTTAGTGATGACTTATTAACAAACTCACGTAAAATCATATTCTGCAAAAGGAGAGAACAGAGTACCTTATATATTTTGAAGCACATCGAGAATACGCTGCAACTCATTGACAACAATTTCAATTTTCGATCGTTGGGGTGGGGAATCCATAGAGCATGATACTCCAATCTTGATAGTTGCAACCAAACATTCTTCCACTTTCTTTGCATTCGCTTCCGTACTTTGCAACACAATTGCATCATCATCAATAACATCGATTACATGATCTGGTAATGCCATGTAAGCAAATTTATGAAGGCTAAGATCTTCATTGAACATGTTGTCCGTTGGCTTTTTCCCGGTCATCACCTCTAGTAATAATATTCCAAAACTGTAAACGTCCCCACAACTAGTCATCTCGCTCCCGGTACCATACTCTGCAAATTAAAATGAACAGTTAGTTTACAAAACTGTAATCTGCAAGTACAAATATAAGCATCATGGAATACAAGAATCATATATTACCTGGAGGTGCATAACCAATTGTTCCTTTAACCCCGGTTGAGCTGTGGTTTAAGTCCGTACCAAGTAGTCGAGCTAAACCAAAGTCTCCAACATGAGCCACCATATCATCATCAAGTAGAATGTTACTAGGCTTCAAGTCACCATGAACAATCGTTGTTTGGCAGCGGTTGTGAAGATAATCAAGCGCGGTTGCAACATCTCTCAGAATATTTATTCTTTGAAGAAGGTTGAGTTTCGATGCATATGCACTTGAATGAAGCCAATCGTGTACACTTCCATTGGGCATAAACTCGTAAACCAGAGCTTTAAAATCATTGCCTTGGAAATCAGTACTTGAACATGAAGTTATTATCTTCAACAGATTACGGTGTCTAATATTACGCCATGCTTCACATTCTGCTATAAAGCTTTTTTGTGCTCCTCGACTTTGAAGATGTAGAACTTTAACTGCAACAGATTTATCATCATTAGAATCGAGGATTCCCTTATAAACAGTGTTGTGCCCACCCTCGCCAATCAAATTTGCTGTAGAGAACCTATCAGTAGCCTTGAGAAGCTGCTTGTATGAAACTTTCAAGAACCTTTCATTCCCTGAAGATTGAGACGGTCGACTATTGCGTTCCTTCTTACACAAAAGATATACACAACATAATGCGATGAGCAACATCGGTGCAATCACAATGACTAATATGAAGAAAGGAAACCTTTTTTTCTTTCTACCCATCTCCTTGCATTTGGGTAACTCAAGCATAACCAAACCACCACAAAGCCTATTGTTCCCCGAAACCGAAAATAAACTTGCATTGGCAAACACTCCTACAACCGGTACTTCACCCTCAAAATCATTAAAAGATAGGTTCAAAAACTCTAAGGAAAACCGTTTATCGAAGAATTGGGGAATTTTTCCTCATAAATTATTTTGAGAAATGTCGAGTACCTCCAATCCTCTCAATGAACTTAATGAAGATGGTATTATGCCTTGAAATTGGTTGCGTCGTAGGTTTAACATTGTAAGGCTAATGCATTCACCAAGGCTACTAGTAATGGTGCCTGACAAACTATTAAAAGATAAATCGAGTTCGCTCAACATCTTGAGATCTTTAATCTCTGATGGAATTGAACCTGACAGGCTGTTGTGAGAAAGATCTAAATAATTTGTTAGTGATGGGAGTTGAAGAAGTTGCTTGGGTATTTTACCTCTGAGTCTATTGTCGGTAAGGTTTAACAGATAAAGTTCTTTACAGTTCCCAAGGTTTGATGGAATATGGTCTTCTAATTTGTTGGAATATAAATAAAGTTCAGTCAACAATGATAGGTTCCCAATGGCATCAGGGATAGGCCCTGAAAAGTGATTTCTAGATAGACTAAGACGTTGTAGCTTTTTTAGTTTACCAATGGTAGTGGGAATTTTTCCTTTGAATTGATTATCTCCTAAATCTAACAAGGTCAAACCAACTAGACTACCTAATATACTTGAAGGTAGGCTTCCAAATAATTGATTGTCTCCTAAATGTAGAAAGTTGAGTTGATCAGAGAGATTACCTATTGATATTGGAAGCACTCCTATAAGGTTGCAATGAGAAAGGCCCAGCCGTACTAATCTGGTGCAGTTTTTCAAAGAATCAACGAACCTCATGTCGTCAGCTTCTCCGCGTCCATGGAAGTTGTTATGATGTAAATTAATTTTATAAATATCTCTTAGTTTTGAAAAGTCAATAGTCAACTTCCCACTAAAATTGTTGTAACTCATTTCAAGAATTCCTAATTTAGAACAATTAGAAAGAGAAGGTGGAAGAACTCCGGTCAGTTCGTTATTTCTTAACTGAAAGAACTCAAGATTTGGGAGTTGATTACCAATTTCTGAAGGAAGACTACCAGTGAGGAGATTATCAGGTAAGGAAAAGTTAACTAGGAGTGAGAGGTTGAAAATGGAATGAGGGATGCTTCCATATAAGTTGCACTCACCAGAGTAAAATACCGTCAACCTTTTCCAATGACCCAAGGTGTCTGGAATTCTCCCACCCAACGGGTTCTTGGCAGCAGAGAACTCTTCCATTGATGTGATATTCCCCAAGAAAGGTGGGATTCCACCTGTTAACTTATTGTCTTCAATTACAAGACTCGTAAGTTTCGAGAGTAGACTCATCTCCTTGGGTATGCTTCCAGCAAGCTTATTTCGAGAGAGCCAAAGGTCTTCGAGGTTAGAACAACCAGACAAGTTTGTTGGAATGACTCCACTGAATTTGTTTCTGTTAAGATAAAGATGACGTAGCCAAGTCAGACGACCAAGTTCATGAGGAATGGTTCCTTGAAAGCTGTTGTTCCTGAGATAAAGCTCACGGAGGAAGCTGAGGTTTCCTACATGAGGAGACAAAGAGCCTTCTAAGCCTTGCGAATCCAGCCGTAAAACAGTCACTCGTTTGTGCCGCTTTCCACATGAAATACCACTCCAGTCACAGAAATGAAAGGAATGGTTCCATGAGATTAGAACTTTGTATGGATCAAGGGTGATCTTTGACTTAAGTGACAGCATCGCGAGATAATCAGTCTCATTACCGCCATAGGTAGCCGAGATGGTGGCGGAAGTAAGACATATTATTGAGAGACCATAAAAGAGAAAAGAAATAAGAGAAGAAGATGATAAGTAAATTATTGATTGTGGTTACTTCATTTTTGGAAACTTACTTAAAATTATAAGAATAAGCATTCGCTTTTTATCCTTAGTTTTGCATGTTAACAGTTTGTGACAGCTGGTGAAATGAATGACTTTTGATTGAGAATATACTATAACTATTCAAAGTTTCTATAGCAATTATTGGTGATAAAGACTTTGAAGAAAACTTGGGATCGGGAAGACTAGACTTATATTGCATTATAGCTTTATTTTAAGGGATAACGGTCCAAGATGTCTATTAGATAACCTTAAACAATATAACAATGGAAGAAACTTACAAAGACTCATTAGTCCACCAATAAGGTCCAGGATTTCTAACATAAGCTGTTTTGTTTTTTTGTCCACCATGCATATGTTTGATTATAAAATGCCTGACTTAAAAAACACAACCAATCAAGAAATGACTTTTGTTAAATTGAAGGTGGGTTGTTATGATTCATACACTTTTAGGATTTTCAATCAAGAAATGAACCAGCTGGGTTTGGTTATAATGTTTATGATGGATTGGGTTCTTGATGCGTTTTATGTTAAGTATTCACAAAAGGAGGACATGATCAAAATTAGTCACAACAGATTCGTGTACCATTTTTTTAGTGCCTAAATATCAAAATAAGAGAATTGAAATATCAGAGGAAGATGATAAGTAACTTAATGATTGTGGTGACTTCATTTTTGGAAATTTACTTAAAATCATAAGAATAAGTATTGGCTTTTTATCCTTAGTTTTTGCACGTTTAGAGTTTGTGACATGCAACCTAATCATCTTGACCAAGACAAAATTTTGTATAATCACCAAAGACTTTTAAGAAAGGTGGGAAGACTTATAACACTAATTATGCAACCTACGGTCCACACACTCCATATCAGCTTGACCAAGAAAATTTGACTTAATCACACGGGACTTTTAAGAAGACTTAGGGATATGGAAGACTACACTTATATTCCATATATCGTAGACAAGTAACTAACGAGTGTCGTTCGTAGCCGCACTTCGTTGCGTACTTCTAATGTTCGTTTACGTAATTGTACGTGAAACGAAGAATTAGGCTGCTGCGCGTTGCGACGGAGCCAATTTATGTTCAAATTGTTTTCTGTAAGTGGCTAAATTATATGCTTGATCTCAACTCGGTTGTCAGAATAAAACTTTTACTAACAATACTAATGAATGATATAGCACACACTAATTTCAAACTGATGTTTAGTTACATATTTCTGGTTATCGATACAACTCACAAATCCAAACAGTTTATACAATTATAAACATTAACTTGATTACATATCAATGTTTGATCGGATTTGGTCAAAATATTAACTTCATAAATACCAGTCCACAATCAAAGTTTAACAACCTCGTTTGACTTTCAATGAAATATTTGCTTTACAGAAATCTGCTCCAAGGCAAATGCCGACCCCACAAGGCTACTCCTCGTCGTCTCCTTATGCAGGTTCTGATGCACCCTCTTCAATGTATATGGGTGTAACACCTTATGCTGCTTCTCCCTTCAATGGAACATCTATGCCTCCTTACGATGGTTCCGCTTATCATTACCACTACAACAGCCGTCTGCCAGGAGGGAACCCTTATCATCCTCTGCAACTCCCTGCCACACCTGCTTATTCAGGTGGTCCCATGATAGGAATTGGTATGTGTTTGCTAGTTGATTTTGGCCATTTTATTGTTTACCATGTACATTGAAGCTATATTGAACAACATGTGTATTCTCTCTTGGGTTCCTAAAATATAAACATGTGATGCTATATTGAACAATCATTTGGTTTTTAAATTTATATAGGGACCTCAGCATGGATTTCTCCCAAAAGAGCCATCTCAAAAGAAAGGTATGTTATATCTAACTTATTCATATACTGCTATACAGACTAGCATATGATTGTAATTTATGATCCGTTTTTCATTTTTTCACTTGCTTCTTAATAGATGGAACACTAGAAAATGACAGGGAATGCCCAAAATGTGGAAATGCCAATTTCTCCTTCAGAACAGTCTGTAACATGAGGAAATGCAACACACCTAAACCACGATCTCAGGTCTGAGACACCATCTTTATACCAGCTCTATTTTTGTCACATTGAAGCTTTTTAGCTATGTTTAATATAACGTGTCATTCTAATTTATTTTTATGGCACTAATATGCAGGTTGCAAAGCCAGCCAAGAATTCCAGTAAGTACTTGTTAGCATTTAAATTATATTGAATTGATGGTCATTTATCCTTTAGTGTGTATGTCAATTCTATGTAACAAAATAGTCTTAGAAAGGGCCTTGTGTTGGACTTAGTTAGAATGTATTTAGTCCATGTATTACTTGAAAAGTCCAAGTACAACACAAGCCCATCAAAGCCCAAAGGAAAGCCTTTTAGGGCAACACTTCCCAACTATATATACCACACTCCCACCACATTAGTAGGTGTGCAAGAGAGAGGGTAAGGTGGGAGTGTGTGTGTCTTGTATTCTTTTCTTTTCCTCCAAGCTAATATACACGTCCCTGTAAGATAATATAGAGAGAATATATTTGAGAGAATAATTGTGTTGTCTCTATTGCTTCAATATTACAGGTACATAAATAGGATATGAGAGAATGTTCTAGAGTTGGGCTTGAGCCCATTACACATTATGCTCTAACACTCCCCCGCAGTTTGAGCGGCGAAATCGCAAAAGCTCAAACTGGAGTAATCTATACTATCTAATAAACAAAGGTTTTGTACAAGTCCCCCTAAGCGCGCAGCATTAAAAACTCAATTAATATTATGATGTGGATTTCCTTATATAGTGTGTAAGTACAACTCTTTTTAAGCAGAAGAAAAACTAACCATCCCTATACACGAGTATAAAACAATCACTTTATTTTTGGAATTTCGTATACACCACTCATCAGTTTTCATATTATTTTTTGAAACAACTACTCCCCATTAATTCCTCCACATCCTCTACACGGTTTGTCAATGCCAGCAAAAAGTTTGAATAATGCTTCCTCTACACGCTGGATCTTAATTTGGGAAACTATCAAAAATCACCCATTAATTGAGCTCCAAATCTTCCTCTACACGATTTGGAGATGCCGGCCCATTTTTATCCCGTTATTGTAAGATCTCATTTTTTTATTATTAATTTTTTTTAAATTTTCGTGTAGATGATTATATTTTATTGTTGCATACTTTCGTTTGTGTTAATTCAATGTATTCATTGTAATATGAGTATAGATTAGTAAAGCCCCTATGGATTCGAATTTAATTGATTTTTATTATGAAACCCTAATAATTTTTGATTTGGGGAAAATCATAAACATTTTGTTTATTAGATTAATTTTTTTATTGAAATCCTAATATTATTTCCTAAATTTTGGTTTTTAAAATAAAAAAATTCAATAAAATAAAATACTTTCCTAATTGTATGTGTTTGATCTATTCTAAATTTACGCTTTTTATTTTTGGGAACTATAATTCTATATAATTTGTTTAAGGAGGAGCGTTTCAATCACTCCAACTCCCATTTTCTCTACACGCTTTCAATAACCAGAACAACCATGGCTACATATGTTTCAGGCTATATCAACGACTTATCGGCAGTTAAGGACAACATCAAACTTCGAGTGCGAATAGTAAGAAGTTGGATGCAGGACGTGTATGGCAGACCAGGACTAAAAAATTTGGAATTAGTGCTTATGGATGAACAAGTAAGTTTGTTATTATAATTATTCTAATGTTGTTAGTTAATGATTGAACTCAGTTACTAATTTTTTCCATTGTTATAATAATTTTCAACAGAGCACTAAGATGCAGGCTACTATGCGTATGGCATTGGTGAATGGGTTTAAGAAAAAGGTTGAAGAGGGTACTGCTGTTACGCTTTCTCGATACAGTCTTGGGGAGATTCAGCCCAAGTATCGCATGGTCAACAAGCCACTTCGACTCAGTTTTTTGTCCAACACAATAATTGAACCGTGTCCTGATTTTACCGGTTCTGTTTATGGTTTTGATTTTAGAGCATTCAACACAATAGCGAATCTGCAGCAGGAAGAAGACGGGCAGTTTGGTACGTATCTCATAAGCTAATTTTCTTTTCATCTTATCTTGAAACTTTTTGGCTTATGTATGCTTATTATTACATGACATCTGCTACATCAATTTTCTAATGTGTTCTGGGTTTTGGAAATGTATATATCTGTGTTAATGACATCATTATATATAAATTTACACATTGCTTAGTATTCAAAATTTTGTACATGTATACGCCTATGTGTGTAAATATAACATGTTGTTTCTTTAGTTGATTAGGTAATATTCTAATGAAAACAGTTTCTGTAATTATTGTATATAAGTAACTTATGTTAGAAGCTGTTTGATGAAAACGTTATAATGAAAACAGTTTATAGGATATCTGTGTGTGTAAATGACATGTGGTTGGTTTTTGTCAATGTCTAATCACTTTATTTCTTTGTTGCATTATGGTTTTATGAATGTCTTTCTACCATCTATGTTATCGTGTAGATGTTATTGGACATGTGGTTGCTTGTGACGACTTAGACAACTACGATAAGAATGGCAGATCAGGCAAGAAGAAGCCGTTGACCATTGCTGACGCAGAGTTAGTATCCTGAAACTGAGTCGTGTTCTATGTACCTTTTTTTAAACTTTATAATTGGAGTTTGTTCTGCTTCTTAATGTCCAATGCTTTACAGTGGTAACGAACTCAGATGCACTTTGTGGGGTGCATATGCACAGCAATTTCAAGATTTTGTCGATACTTGCCTCAACCGTGGGAAGATCATGTTAATTCTTCAATTGGGCATGATGAAAATATGGGACGGTATATATAATTCATTTTACATGTGTTATTTTCCTATATATTATTCTACATAAATCTTATTAAATATGGTTTTTTTATAAATAGGCAAAATGGGAGTTCAAAATGGCTATAATGGGACAAGGCTTTTTCTTTTCAACGGGCATGAAAGCATTCCCAAAGAAGAATTTATGGATGTCGAGTTTTATAGGCTTCGGTCTGCTAACACTTTACAGGATTATACCTTTATTTCAATGCCATGCATCTATTTTGTCCCTCATATCGTTACTTATATATTTTGATTATTTTCAGTCTGTTTGCTGATAAGGATGATGCAATATCTGAAAATACGGCTTCCCGTATTTCGACTCAGTCCAAACATTCAACTAGAGATGAGTTTCTTAATAAGTTGCAGGTCAAAAACATTGTTGAGCTGCTTGATGTTGCTCAGGTTACACTTACTACCGCTACACAACTTTATAAAATATTGCATATCCTTTGGTAACCTAAACTTCAGTTTCTACCATTTTCAGGGTAAGGCGAGCGTAATTGTTGGAACAATTATTGCCATTCACGAAGAGGAGGGCTGGTGGTACCTCGGTTGCCGCAAGTGCAACAAAAAAGTGGTTAAAGAATCTCAGTTTGTAGACCTCGACGCCGAAACCAAACCCAAGTTTAGATATCAGCAAACACCTGATCAATGGACATGCACCAAATGTGCTAAGACCGTTACTGGGATAAAAACTGAGTAAGTGCTTTATCATTGTCTCTTATAAGTGAGATATTAATACGACAGTTAGTTGAAACCATCACCTTAAATTTTTTTTGGATTTGGTTGTTTTATTAGATTTCGTCTTCAGATTAGAGTCCAGGATGAGTCAGGCACGATATCCCTGTCGCTCTTTAACAATGAGGTGCAGGCAATGCTGGGTAGGTCTGCTTACCAGCTGTGCGACAAGTATGGATGCAAGGTAATGTAAACGTTATAACATATTTAAATTATCTACTTTTTTTGGGTTAATACAACATTATGGTCATCAACACATTCTTTTTTGCACTATAGAATGCTGAGGATCAAATCTTTCCAAAAGAGATTACTAACCTGGTTGGTAAGAAATACGCATTTAAAGTGGCTATTGACGAGCTCAACGCCAAAAAACTTTTGCCGGTCTTCACTGTTCTTCGTCTCACGGATGATGCTGAGATTATGAACTCTATCGTTGTCACGGCAACTCCTGTTAAGGTACTGTTTGTTCCAACAAGTTTTTCTATAACGCATTATATAATGTTGTACAACCTATTTATTCTTTAACTATTAATTTTTATATAGGACACTGAGGCGACCAGTTCATCATTCCCTGTTATAACTCCATTGGTAAGTGCATCTTAGTGTTTCATATTATCATGTTACTCTTATCAAAATGCATTTATGCTTAATAACAACTACTATACAGGATCTGGAATCTCAAACTGACGAAAATACTACACCAGTGGAGAAACAAAAGAGTGCAAAACGTGCGTCCGATGGGGACCCTGAAAGTGATTGTTCAAGCATTAAAAAACAGATCCTGGAGATTAAGATGGAGAAAGCCGCAACTCAAGATTAAGATGGAGAAAGCCGCAACTCAACATTTCTTTCTACTTTTTCCATTTTGAATAAGCATTATGAATTTTTTTTTCGTTTATTGTGATTTGGGAGTCCAGCTCACTTTTAGACATATGTTCCTACGTTTGGTCTGGTGGTTTACAGACATTTCTTTCTACTTTTTCCATTTTGAATAAGCATTATGAATTTTTGTTGATTTGAATAAGCATTATGAATTTTTCTTCCTACGTTTGGTCTGGTGGTTTTTGGACAGTTTGGATTGTTATTGTCAATGAGGAAACCCATTTAATACTTTATGACACTTTATAAACTATGGATTACTTTGTCTATGGTACTTTATCATGTGGTTTGTAGGTATATATGTGCAGGTTATACTTGACTTTATATCTATACACTCTATGTTTGTGTTTGCATTACAGCCTTTTCCAATCACCCAAAGAAGGAGATTCGCCAAGAATGTTGAATTTGTAAACAAGCATTTTGTTGTCTTGATGAATCGTCTGGTGATGACAAAGATAAATCCAATGAAGATTGCCAACATTTTGACAATACAGTTGGTTTAAAAGCTAAAAAATTAGTCCAAAATCAAAAGAAACAACATTTTGATGATCTTCAAAACTATGAGAAACAACATTTGTATCACTTTATTAAGGATGAACATAATTAGGAAATAAATGTACCTATATTAACATGATTGTAAATTATATTAACAACCCATCAAACAATAAAATTTTGAATCCATTCCAAAGTTGCCTAAGTATAACATAATTATCCACAATGAACCTATATTAACATGATTGTAAATCATCAACTTGCACACCAAACCTATATCTGTAGGAAAGCAAAGATTATACTTGACAGATCACAACAGAAACATATGTTAATCATAATACTTCCGAATACTGGAAAACAAGTTTAAAATAATTATTAAACCGTAAAGGAGTTTGGTTCAACACAGCCCATGAACTCCATTTGTAACCCTTTAATGCCATGGGTCTATGGTATGGTGTAACTAATCCTACTTTGGTACGAACCCTTATGTTGTTTATCAAGTAAACATGTTTATTCCCATTAGTATAATAATGTGTTGGGCTCTTACCAAACCTCTCAATTTTACATTATTATCACACAAATTTCGGGCCCAACACATTATGCTCATAACATGTTGCCGAAACACATTGACAACCTCTATATTGGAGCACAAATCAACTAATTAGACCCATTTGAAGAATTATGCAACAAGTTATTCAAACTATGTTAAGTAATAATTTTAAACAAAAGTTTTTTTATTTATACAAAACAATATTTGATGTAATCAACTCTCAACTAATATGTAATTTACACATAAAATAAAATATTTTACTAATCAATTCCTAATATATTTTCATCTTCATTTTATATATATATAAGGTCTCTTCATTCACACATCATTGACACACTTTTCTTAACATCTCATTATGGTGAACACTAACTCATCAAAGGTACACATGTATACGTACCAAACCATTTTTTGTTTTGTTCCTTTTGAATTCATTTGTAAGTGGATTGTTTGTAGCTTACTTTAAATTTATTGTTATTTTTTTCCATGTAGCCAAACAACCAACAAGAAGACGCTAAAGCACCCAATCCTATATATGTGACCGGTAAAGAAAAATCGGTTGTCGATATTAGTGATGATGACGTTGTAAGAATTATGAGTATATATCTTTATACGCAACAAACAATTTTTTATTGTTGCTTTTGAATTCATTTGTAACCAGTTTCTTTGTAGCTTACTTTAAATTTATCGTTTTTGTTTATTTTTTCAATGTAGCCAATCAATCACGCTAAAGCACCGAATCCTATAGATGTGACCGGTAAAGAAAAATCAGTTGTCGAGATTAGTGATGATGACGTAGTAAGTATTATGACTATATATTTTCCCGTTAAATTGTATTTGTTTTATTTTGACATAAATAATGTAAACTTTATTATAGATGTAACTTAATTTTTAAATTATGCAGCCTGTCCCACTACCGCGAAAACGTGGTAGGTTGATGAAAGATGGCCATGTTGTAACTAAAAATGTTATTGATATTCCGTCCTCTGACGACGAACAAGGCGAACCATTGTCACAAAAAAAAATGACTCAAATGACGCTGACATTAAAACTAAACCTAAGGAGGTATATTAATTCCACAAAACATATAATTCTTTACATTTGTTGTAATTAAAAATCTTAATATGTAAAACATACTACTGATGGATGTTACTTAACTCTTTCACTTAGGAACTTGATGACGATGCTCCAATAAGTTTTAGTCGGTCAAACAAGAAAAGGAGGACGTCCTCATCAAATGCTCATCAAGTCAACGTTAGTGACAATGAGACGGATGACGAACCTGATAACAGTTTTGAAGACAACACCGTTCACATAAGCGATATTGTTGAAGATCTTACTGATTCGGAAGATGGAATTGGTTTATCCGATCTTGAAACTAATTCTGACGAATCTGAAAATGAGACAGATGATGGAGCTGACTTATCCGACTTCATTGACGATAAAGATGCTCCTTCTGATGATTCGTCTGACGAAAGCGACGATGACGATTTTTGATATTCAAAACATCGTTACTCAACGTGGTCAGCCTTTTCTAAATAATCAAATGCTTTCGTCTTATTTTATTGGTATTTTATGCTGTTTTTTATGAACTCTTTTTATCTATTGCCTTATTTGTTGTTGACATTTTATGAAGCTTTTGATTTTACTTTTACTAATTCATTTATTTCCATTACCCCATTGTTAACAACTCCACGTCTATATATATAGCATGATACAGTTTCTATATATACAATATAATCAAAATAAACATATCTGCAAATATTGTAACATAAATATACAAAATAATAAAAAAAAAAACCCTTAAACCATCAAGGATCACCAACATGTACGTCTATATATACCGTCCCATAACAGTTTACGTTTTATCCATGGCCTCATCAAACCCTAAAAACAATGAACACGCAAAATCACCCGTTAGTGAGAAAAGTTCGAAATTCAAAGATCCAATCATTGCTGGCAACAACCCTGAAACCCAAGCAAAAACTGAACATGAGGTTCGTGAACAAGACAGTAAACGAATAGATTCTAAAGTTGACGAAGCAATGAGGTTTCTTGCATCAGTATTTGAAGAAGGTGATTCATGTGAGAATAATAAAGGTACTTAATATAAATGGTTTACTAAAATTAAATCGATATGTGTTTTTTTTCATCATAATTATTTGTATCTCTATGTTGTTTTGCTGTCATAGATGAGCTTGATGAATCCATTCTTCTTGACTGGCTTAAAGAAAATGTGGGTGATCTTGAAGAGTCTCGAAAGGTTCTGAATGGTGTTAATTCGAAGCTTTTAAAGACAGGTTCTTTGATCACCGAATTACGCGCGATGGGTCATGAGATAACTGATGATTACGTTGTCGATTTAAGCTTCTTTAGTCAGGATTGAACTTTCCACATATCGTTATGGTTCAACTGAGTTTTGTTATTTCACTTATCTTAATAAATGTATTCGGATATTAACATGTCTATGGAATTGTTTTATCTAATATTGTTATTTGTGCCTTCCTTTGAATTTACTTCTTATTATCAACGTATAACATATTATAAGATATTGATATTCAAATCTTTTTTTTAATCTCAATAAATTACATTGAATATTATTGAAATCTATTAATACCGAATTTTACTTTACAAAAATAGAAAACTTGATTGTCAAAAATTATTAATGCTCATTGTTTCAATTTCAAATTTTGAGTTACATGTTACCCTAATCACACAACTATAAACTCCATACTCTTCTTTTAGACGACAACTACTCCTGTTACGTTATAATCATGGAACAAAACAAACAACCAGATTCAAGAAAACGTCAAAAAAAACAAGCGTCTTCCGGCCAAAACCCTCAATATACAAATCAGCAAAGTGTTGGTTTAACACACATACACACGAATCAAGGGTCAAACAGAAGAGTTCCTTTGTCAGATTTACTAACACCACCTTCAAGCAAAAGAGTTTCTTTGGCAGAGCTTCTCACATGTAACTTTATGTATCTGTATAAAACAACATGATATAGCTTCATATTATTGTAGCTAACTTTGTATGTATGTATTTAATAGATGATCCTCTAAAGGAAAACTTGCCTGCATCTTCGCAATAAAATACATCTTCAACACTACTGTCAAAGTTACCAGGTTTTAACTCTCAATACATTACTTTTGTTTGTCGAACAATTTCTTTATACACCTAATAAACTGATTTCAAATATGTTTCGCTATTCTTAATTTTGTTTGCAATTATAGGGTCATCTACTCACTCTACACGCTTGCAGCCAAGAACTCATAGTAGACTACCTCTTGCGGACTTAACAAATCGTAAGTTAGTTTTTCGCTGTGTTATATAAAACTACACCAGGGTCATAAAGTTTCATAAAGTTTTTTTATGATTTCAGGATTACCTTTTCAGACAACAAACAACATATTGCCCTTAAACAGTCACGTCCCGTTTGCACGATCCTCATCCCCATTGACTCTGTCACAGAATTTGCATGTTAACAGAAGTACAACTTCCACTTTTCAACCACGATTAGGTAACATATCTATTATTTATAGGATAGTAAATGGTTGATAATGTACTTAGGTGAAGCATTGTTGTAGTTTTTAACAAGTCCAGTGTATTTTCTTTTTATTAGGATCCCAAACATCTGTTATTTCCAACACCACTGGCAATGGTCAGCATACAAACTTTGCATCTAATTCTTTGCCAAGAAGTGATCAACAAGCATCTACGTTTGCTGCACCACGAAAAAGACAGTCTCCTTTTAATCCTTTTTCAAACGGTATTATTAAAACATTCCATTCGCGTTTATGACTGCTACATTATATTTCTTCTATGTTCTTATTTAACAATATGTGCAAATAAGTTTATTTGACGAACAACATAAAATATAAATGAAATATCCAACATTCATGTCATTCCCAAAAATCTGGTAGGTCCTTTCGCACTTATGCCGAATCAACCAGGAAATGTTACAATGTGTCCTTCCTCTAATGCGTTCCTTAGAACTCCTCCCTCTGGAAGCTCAAATGGTAAGAAAAATATACATGTTTATTATGCAACATGTTTTTATTAAATTATATAATATGTCACTAAATTTCTTAATGTATTTATAGTATCTCCAACTCCACTTACTTCGACCACGAGTGCCAATGTTATTCGTAGTACAACCATGACTAATGATTCGCCAAGAAGTAGTAATCAAGTTACGCCGGCTCCCGGCACACGTACAAAACAAACTCCCCTAACCAATGTTTCAAATGGTAAGCTTTTAAGAAAATATATATTGCCATTAGCAGCATTGTTATGTCTTTAAGTTGCTTTTAACTATGTCTTTTATGGGGTTTGCAGTTTCTTTCAACACACCTGCTGTTGTTCGTGTTAATCAACGAAATACCATCACATCAACACCTGGTGCTAACACAACCTATCCTGTCACAGCAACACGAAACTCAACATTTGAAGTAGGAGAATCATCAAGAAGGGCAAAGAGGACAAAGAGACCAGATTTACAGACTCGCACGCCAGTTAGATTTAATCTTAGTGTACATGATGGGGATGTGACTAAAGAATATGACAAATATGTTGGTGTATCCGAAGGTACTTCGCTTAAGTTGAATTTAATATCATTAAAAATTGTATATAATTGCCTAATATCACATTAAGATAAAAATTTTAATTGCAGAGTACTATGATATTGGTGATCCGTCGTTTGAGTGTACCGAATGTCATGCATTGGTATGGGAGGCAGAAGCAAGAAAAGGAAACGCTAATCCAACAAATAAATCATATAGTATATGCTGTGGCAAAGGAAAAGTTTTTGTCAAACAACCTCCCCTTGCTCCACAGCCGTTACATGATTTGTTTTATAATGACGATGCAAGGAGTAGAAATTTCAAAAAAAATATTAGAACGTACAACAGCATGTTCGCGTTTACTTCCATGGGCGGAAAGGTGGATGATTCCATTAACAGACAAGGCCGTGCTCCATACGTATTTCGATTACATGGACAAACATACCATAGTATCGGTAGTTTGCTTCCCGAAGCAGGTGCTCCTCCAAAATTTGCACAGCTGTATATCTATGACACTGAAAACGAAACTGAGAATCGAGCAAAAGCGTTAAGGTAATTTGCGTTACTTAAGTTTTTATTTTCTTTATCCAAGTTGAGTAACACATGTTTTGTAATTATCTCAAATTACAAGTAATAACATATATCCTCTCATTTGCAGCGGGTCTTCGTCCTCCTCTACCACTCCAACTCCAAATGATCGTATTGATCGGAACATTATCGGCCAGGTAAGGGAGGTATTAGACACTGCCAGTGATTTGGTACAAACATTTAGAAGAGCCCGTGATCGGTACGACGAAGACAAAGAACAGAATATAAAAATAAAGCTCAATGCAAAGAGAGGAAAAGATGGACGAAATTACAACCTTCCAACTACCAACGAGGTTGCTGGTCTTATTGTAGGTGACTTCGATACATGTGTAGAAGATAGAGATATTGTGATTGAAAAACATCGTGAAGGTTTGGAACGTATCAACATTTTCCATCCTATGTACCTTCCTTTGCAATACCCTTTGTTGATGCCTCGAGCGCAAGATGGTTATTATTTGGGTATACCACATCAAAAGAGACGTGGCAAACGCCCTGTTCGGTCAGAAAGCTCAGATCCGTCCAACGACAAGAAGGACAAAACAGTTACTATGAGGGAGTGGTTTACTTTTCATATACAGGATCGTCCCAATCAAGAAAACTTATTTACGCGTGGAGGTCGTTTGTTTCAGCAATTTGTTGTGGATGGTTACACTATGGTCGAGACGGAACGTTTGTTTTTCCATCGATCAAAACAGACAAAGCTTAGGTGTGATACGTATTCAAACATTCGTAAGAGCATTGCGGATGGTAATAACGACCCAACAATGCTTGGAAAGCCAGTCATCTTGCCTTCTACATTTACCGGCGGACCAAGGTACATGAAACAGAACTATATGGATGCCATGGCGTTGTGTAGATGGTATGGCTGCCCAGATTTGTTCATAACCGTAACTTGCAATCCTAACTGGCCAGAGATTGCAAGATATATGCGAGAGCATAACCTTTCTGCCACAGATTGCCCTGATGTGATGACAAGAGTGTTTAAGATCAAACTTGACCAGTTAGTGAAGGATTTCAAAGAATTACGTTTATTTGGACGCGTTCAAGCAGGTACTATACATAACAATTTACTAAATATTAATACGTTTAGTATAAATTTTATTTGATCTCCCAAATTTTATACAATTCTACTTTTGAAAATTACGGTAACAATATTGTGCAGTGGTGTACACCGTTGAGTTCCAAAAGCGAGGACTTCCGCACGCACATGTTTGTTTGTTCTTGCACAAGGACGACAAGGTTCCCAATGCTGATCAGATTGATAAATACATTTCCGCCGAGATACCAGATAAAGATGATGACCCGGATTTGTACAAGTTAGTTACTGATTTTATGATGCATAGTCCTTGCGGAGAAGATGATCCAAAACAAGTGTGTATGGATGGGGGTCAATGTACTAAACACTTTCCAAAAAAATTCACACAACACAGCTCAGTTGACGCCGATGGCTATCCCATTTGTAGAAGACGGGACGATGGAAAATATGTGGAAAAGAATGGCCATCAGTTGCATAATGGTTATGTTATTCCGTACAATGCTACACTTCTAAAACGTTATCAATGCCACATTAACGTTGAGTGGTGTAACCAGACCGGTTCAATCAAATATTTGTTTAAGTATATCAACAAAGGTCCTGATAGAGTGTCGGCACAGTTGTATGAGCCGGTTACCACACCTGAAGGTGAACAAGTTGATAAACCTATTGATGAGATTAAAGCGTACTTGGATTGCAGGTAACATTCTCTTTAATTATTTTATGTATAGTTCCTTATTTAACCGGTTCAATCTATTTTATGCATCAAATTTTCCTAACAAGTTATAGGGTGTTTGATCTATATCGTGCCATCACTAATGCTTCATTTTCGGTCAGGTGATCTACTTTAGATGGATCCGTAGACATAATACAAAATGATATTTGCACATTTAGTTGATGGTTAAGTAGTTATAATGATTTGCAAATATAGTTGAAAATTGCAGTAGTTAAGAAACATGTACTTAAATTCGAGTTAGAAGTTTTGGTCAAAGAAGTTCAACATGTAAACCAAATCAGTTCTAAGAAGAGTCTTATAATTAGATCCAACATTCATATACAACAAAACTTTTCCGGTATCTAACAAGTTAATGAATGAGCTTAAAAAAAGCCTACAACTGAGCTTATAAAAGCTTTGTTAATGTCTACTTCCTTATTTAACCGGTTAAATCTATTTTAATGCATCAAATTTTTGTAACAAATTATATGGTGTTTCATCTATATCGTGCCATCACTAATGCTTCATTTTTAGTCAGCTGATCTACTTTAGCTGGATCCGTAGACATAATACAACGGATATTTGCACATTTAGCTGATGCTTAAGTAGTTCTAACGATTTGAAAACATAGTTGGAAATTGCAGTACTTGAGAAACATGTATTTAATTTCCACTTAGAACTTTTGGTCAAATAACTTCAACATGTAAACCAATTCAGTTAAAATAATAGTCTTATAAATACAATGGACTTTCATATGCAACACACCTTTTCCGGTATATAACAAGTTAATCACATTAATGCGTCGTCGGATTGCAGGTACCTATCTGCGTGTGAGGCGGCATGGAGGATATTTGGTTTTGAGATTCATTATAGAACACCGAACGTTGAGAGGCTATCCTTTCATCTTGAAGGTGAGGAGTCAGTTGTGTATGATGAAAACGCAGACCTTGAAGTTTCTATTCAAAAGCCAACAGTTGGTGTTTCTATGTTTGATGGTTGGATGAAAATGAATCAAAAATTTCCACAAGCAAGGGAGTTAACGTACGCTGAGTTTCCTACAAAATATGTTTGGAACTTACAAAAGAGAATGTGGACGTATAGAAAGCAAGGTAAAGCTATAGGAAGAATTCATAATGTTCCTATAGGAACAGGAGATGCTTACTATTGTAGGATGCTGTTGAACAGTCGTAAAGGATGTCGATCGCACGCTGAGATTAGAAAAGTTAACGGTGTTGTTTATCCTACTTACAAAGAAGCTTGCTATGCAGCGGGCCTTTTGGAGGATGATAATGAGTATGTTGAAAGTATCAAAGACGCAGCCCATTGGGCATCCGCTGAACATCTTCGTGAACTCTTTGCAACATTGCTGTCTCAAAAGGAACTTACTACACCTCTGACTGTTTGGATGCAAACATGGCATTTTGATGAAGAGAAAAGTGTACCGCTTTTAAGGGGTCATTTAAGCCCTAAATCGTATTTATTTGATCAAATATTGCCCTAAATCGTTCCTTTTGTCATTTTAGGTACTTTTGAGGAGAAATCTGGAAAAGGAGGCATTTTGGACGTTTTTGGGGCATAAAAGTGAAGAAAACGACAAAGTCTCAAAATCTTGCTAGAAATTACCTTTGACGGCGTCAGGATTTACTCCAGACGGCGTCATGGCTTGGCAAGAAAAGGTGGATGTGAAATTTACTCATGATAAGCCAGTGAAAATTGCATGTGAATTCTGACGGCGTCACGCTTTAACCTGATCAAGGGCGTCACGGTATAATTTCAAGAGGGACGGCGTCACGTTCAAAGTCTGAGGGCGTCAAGCCTTGATAAGCCAGAATGGATTTTGGAGAGCTAAAGAGGGACGGCGTCAAGATGGTCATCCGGGAACCCTAAAAGCGGCGAGGTGACGGCATCACACTCCATAACGTGACGCCGTCAGATGTAAAAATCTATATATAGTTTTGCAATTCTTTGTCATTAGTGTGGAACTTAGTGTGGAATTTTTGGGAGAAAACCCTAAGACGATTTTAGCATCTTTTTCAAGGCTTTTTGCCTTGAGATCTTCCATGTTACATTGAAGATAAGTTATCAATTAAACATTCAATATGTCTATGTGTTGTTTGATTCTATCTTGTTCTTGTCTTTTGGTTAACATGTTAGGCTAGATTTATCTTGTGGTTGCTTAGATCTAATGAAACCTAGCTATTGATTATTGGTTATTAGTGTGTTATTAGTTGTATTGGATGATTGTTTATCTATGTTAGGCTTAAGAAAACTGGCTAACTTCCTATTCGGTAACTTGCTTGAACGTCTTAAGAAACATGAACCAAATGCGTACTAAAGGTTTTTATGGTTGTATTTAATGCACAAGCGAATTCTAGTGATCCCATGTTAGGAGCTTCCTAGCCGGATCGACATAGGAGTGAAGTAGAAGCTTGTAGAGTTGGGGAAGTACGTACGCCACCCCACGAATGGTATTAAGGAATACACCCGTCATCCACGCAACTAATGCACACTAATCAACCGGTAAAAGATAGTTAGGGAGTAAGGAAATCTAAGTGAACACATTTCTCTACACATAAGTTTTCACCAACTTTTTATTTTCAGTTATTTATTTTATTTGCATTTGTAGTTATTTGGGTTAGTTGACTAGCAACTAATTCCGCCCACTCCTTCAAACCCGAGATTTTACTTGCTTTCATAAAAATATAAAAACATAAAAAAAGAATCTTCCTCAACCCTTAGACCTAATTAGAGTAGTCTTTCATACCTAACGAACACTATTCCCTGTGGAGAACGATCAATCCCCCGTACTTACCACTACACTATACTACATCGGTCAGGTACACTGCCTGGTGGGGTTGTAAGCCTCTTGAGATCCCTCGAGAGGTAAAACCTGTTGTAAGGTCGCAAAACCACGCATCAAGTTTTTGGCGCCGCTGCCGGGGAATAGTTATTGTTTAGGTTGAATTTTTATTTTATAGGTCTACTCACTAGATTACTTTCTAGTGAGATTTTTATTTTATTTTTCTAGGTTTTCTTTAGTCTATCTATTTTCTTCGTTTCTTTGTTCGTAACCATTACCATTGGACATCATGGAAGATGGTAATATCCTTAATCCCAACAACCCACCACCACAACAACCACCACCACCTCCTAGAGCCCGTACTTTAGGAGAGTACTCCAGTCCTAGCCACCATGGCTATCGAAACACCATTGAGCTCACTCAAGGAGCCAATATCACACCCTTCCGATCCGACACCATCCGGTTGGTGCAAAGCGGATGCGCATTCCATGGACTTCGTTCCGAAGATCCTAATCAACATCTCAAGGACTTTCTTAAAATCGTTGATTCTATAGACCTTGATGTTGCCACTCGAGAGACGACCCGATTGCGTCTCTTTCAATTCTCTCCGCGGGATCAAGCTAGTCAGTGGCTAGAACGTCAACCCGCAGGATCCATCACCTCTTGGGATGATCTCACCACTCGTTTCCTTGCTCAGTTTTTCCCACCGGGAAGAACTACCAAGCTAAGGAATGATATCTTGATGTTCCAACAACGTCAAGGCGAAACTCTCTACGAGGCATGGACTCGATTCAAGGACTTACTCCAAAAAGTCCCTCATCATGGCATAGAACTTTGGCTCCAAGTCCAAATCTTCTATGACCATATCAATCTCTCCACGAGGCAAACCATTGACCAATCGGCCGGTGGTAAGCTACGTGATCTAAGTGCGGAACAATCATGGGCTCTCCTAGAGGATCTTGCTCTTTATGACAACGAAAGTTGGAGTGATCCCCGTGATTTGAATAAAACGGTCAAGGCAATATCTTTGCCTTCGAACAATTCAAGCACTTCCGACCGTAGGATCATAGAACTTGAAGACCAAGTCAAGTTTCTCATGAAATCCTACGAGGCTCCTAAACTTTCAAGCCAAGTGAACAAAATCACTTCTTCATGTGAATTATGTAGTGGTCCCCACGACACTCGTGATTGCATGGAATTCCCCGAACAAGCTTTTGTGGACTACGCATCCTCGCGTACCGACGGAGCGGGAGACAAGTGGTACACTTTCAAACCCGAGCCAAACCATTACGGTGATACATACAACCCCTCATGGAAAAATCACCCGAACCTTAGGTGGAAACAAAACCAAAACGCACAAAAACCCAATTCTTTCAACCCACCTAATCGTTTCCAATCAAGCGGTTCCAACTCGAACCGTACTTTCAACAACAATCCTTCCGGCAATGGTAGTACCAGTAACTTTGAAGGATTGATGTCCCAATTTATGGCATCTCAAGAAGCTCGTTTAGCCAAGTTTGAAGCCGATTTCAAACAAAAACAAAGCGAGATGACCAATAAGATTGACACCTTGTTGAAAGCCCTCAATGACCGAGAAATGGGAGCACTCCCTAGTAACACGGTCAAGAACCCGAAACTAAACGTCAATGCTATTTCATCGGTTTCGTCCCCTAGTTCTTGTCCACAATATTATTCGGTCAATTCCATGAGCACGTGTTTCAAACAAACCCAAGTCGTTCCAAATGACCAAGAGTTATGACATCCAAATTAGTCAACAACATAGTTGAAACACCTCCCACTCAAAACCTTGACGAAGAATTCAAGGAGCTCCACCTTGAAAGTCCGGTTGTTGATGTGTTGGATGATAAGAAGCTCAAGTTAGGCGAAAAAGGGACCGCCTTCGTTCAAAACAAACTACCTAAGAAGTTAGATGATCCGGGCTTATTTGTTCTACCTTGCAAGATCGGTAATTCGGAGGCTTATGACACATTAGCCGATCTTGGATCAAGCCTTAACCTACTTCCGTTACCTCTCTACACCTCTCTAAAACAAGGAAAACTTGAAGAAACCGAGGTGATAATAGGTTTAGCGGATGGGAGTGTTGCTTACCCGGTTGGAGTAGTTAAGGACGTATTAGTGCACATTGGAAAACTAACCATTTTAGCCGATTTCCACGTCCTTGATATGGTTAGCGACCCTACATGCCCCTTGTTGATAGGTAGAGGATTTTTGGCGACCGCTAGTGCTATGATTGATTGTAAGGAATCTAAGATAGCGGTAGGAGAAGGAGATACTTGGTCAGTCTATGATGTTAAGAAACACGCCTATGATACTAGTGAGGAACCAACACCACATTGGTTAGAATCAAATAGGAGACCATCTAGATATGGACCTTGGATTGATAGAGACTTCATAGGACCCCAACGCCCATTTTACCTAGAAGAGGACTTTGTGAACCGAACACATACGGTAGAGCAACTGTTAGCTAGGGACACCGAATTGGATCCATTTGAAGACTCTCTAGTTTTTAGGAAGATGATTGATTTCCTAGGAGTTTTGCCAATTAACCTAGGAATGAATAAGTGGACTTGTGAGGAAGATGATCATAAGTGGAATTGGGATAAACCACCCAAAGATGGAGATGGGTCATGGCATATTAAGATGACATTGTATGACCCGGATGGAGAGAAGTTTGAAAAGATATATCGTACTAAGCGGACCAATAGGAAACTTCAATCCAAGCTTAACCCTAAAGACGTCCTCGATGACGAGCTCACTTACATAGGGTAGAAGGACTTTGAGTCTAGCTACAAGACTCGTTAATAAAGAAAAGCGCTTCTTGGGAGGCAACCCAAGCAATCTTTATTTGTTTTGTGTGTTTATTTATTTGTTTGCTTGTTTTTATTTGCTTCCGTATGTATGTTTAATTTTTATTATTATTGATTCATGTTCAAAACTAATTTGTGAAAATGCTTTATTTTGTTTTTAACTTCGTCTTAACTACATATAAAGGTATTTTGCAAAAGGTAAGTGTAAGGGAAATCTAAATCGGTTTATTAGAACACAAATGAACATGAATCGTAATAATATTAAATTAACATACATATTCGTATTTGTTTGAGTCAAATGCTTGTATCGAGTCATAATGATGTTTTGCAGGATTTCCAGGAAGTAAGGTAAAGGTTTTTCCAGAAATTTTCCGGAAACTTAAAATGAGAATTTTTGTCAGGTCATTTCTGACGGCGTCAGGGTTTATAACCTGACGGCGTCAGATTTAATTTTCAGAAATTTTTGAAAGTTTTGTTTTCATAAAAAGTTTTTATTAAAATCTCCAACTTATAATCTCCAGGAATGCTATTACGCTTGATTTTTGTTTGTTTAATAGTAGATGTGTAATAAAACTGAGATAAATACCTGTTAAGGCAATTTTAGTGCCAAATTTAAAATTTTTTACAACATATAGGAGTGAAACTTTGATCTTAATGAGCGTCTCATGGATAGGAGTTATATGACTAGCACAAAAACCGTACCACTAAAAAATTTTCCACCCCCAAATATGTGAGGTTCGCCCCTAGAATTGGTAGGAAAAGCATTTATGCTATGATGTGTGTACCGGTAGCACTTAGATTCTAGAACTTGCGTTAGGACCATTCCGAGGCCACAAGTGAGACTACATTCGTGTAGTTAGATTTACTACATGATAAGAGGCATTAGGATTAACCCATTGTTTTACACCTGTGTTTTTGTTATAATTACATTGGCTACATTGGTCAAGTAATTCTCCCACACCCTTTGCGTTGTACCCATTTTTGGTACACGATACCCCTAGTACACCCCTCAGAGCCTATCTTTTCGTTTTGACCTTTAAGCATTTTACTTAAAGGAAGAATTTGTTTACACCCCACTTAAATGTACACCCAAATCGCCTTAGCCTACCTTGTATGCACTCATTTTTAGTGCATTATTGTGACAACATTTGTTTAAACCCTTAGTTAATTATCTAATTGATTACATGGTTGCTAAGTCGAGTCATATCCTTGTACATATTGTTTTGGGACGATTGGGACTTATGGGTAAAGTACTAGTGTAATGGAGTAATGGGGAAGAACATCATTTATTACCCCCATATGTACGTTAATATTTTAAAGTACTCCAAATGTTTCGATTATCTTGATTCGAGTCATTAGAATAATTTTATGTAAAGTATGTAAAAGTTCAAGTGTAAGGGGAATGCAATGCCCCTATGATGTATTATTTTGGATGGTAGGGCAAAAGTGTATGCAAAAAAAAAAAAAAAAAAAAAAATGAGAAAAAGAAAAATAGAAAAAACATACGGACTACCATCCCGTTTCATTTTATGTTTATTTTTATGTTTTTGTTATTTTGTTATTTCGTTTTTAGCTTAAGTTGAGTCGAGTCTTGGCTTAGCAACATTGTATAGTACATGTAATTGATCAAGATCTTTAACTCGCCACCAGTAAAATATCCCTTATCCAACAAAACCGTGTTTTCCTTTTCCCTACACCTAACATTATAACCCATTTAAAAGCCCTCTTTGATAGTTTATCTTAGGTGCTTACGCCTAGTGGAGGAGGTTTTCGATCCTTTCCCAAGCCTATGGTAATCTATTTGCTATGACAGGTAGTGAGAGATATTATCCGTTTTCATTTATGAGATTTATTTTGATGACACTTGATAGATGTGAGTATCTAAACACTACTTGTGAGGTGCTAGTTTGTAATCTCCGTGCTTATTATGATTAAAGTGGAACGAATATTTGTTGTAATTACTTTTATGTTTGCATTAAATGACCCCTAACTTGTATTTTGATTAGAATAAAAGCGCATTTGCTTGAGGACAAGCAAATCTCAAGTGTAAGGGTATTTGATGAAGCGAAAAGTGTACCGCTTTTAAGGGGTCATTTAAGCCCTAAATCGTATTTATTTGATCAAATATTGCCCTAAATCGTTCCTTTTGTCATTTTAGGTACTTTTGAGGAGAAATCTGGAAAAGGAGGCATTTTGGACGTTTTTGGAGCATAAAAGTGAAGAAAACGACAAAGTCTCAAAATCTTGCTGGAAATTACCTTTGACGGCGTCAGGATTTACTCCAGATGGCATCATGGCTTGGCAAGAAAAGGTGGATGTGAAATTTACTCATGATAAGCCAGTGAAAATTGCATGTGAATTCTGACGGCGTCACGCTTTAACCTGATCAAGGGCGTCACGGTATAATTTCAAGAGGGACGGCGTCACGTTCAAAGTCTGAGGGCGTCAAGCCTTGATAAGCCAGAATGGATTTTGGAGAGCTAAAGAGGGACGGCGTCAAGATGGTCATCCGGGAACCCTAAAAGCGGCGAGGTGACGGCGTCACACTCCATAACGTGACGCCGTCAGATGTAAAAATCTATATATAGTTTTGCAATTCTTTGTCATTAGTGTGGAACTTAGTGTGGAATTTTTGGGAGAAAACCCTAAGACGATTTTAGCATCTTTTTCAAGGCTTTTTGCCTTGAGATCTTCCATGTTACATTGAAGATAAGTTATCAATTAATCATTCAATATGTCTATGTGTTGTTTGATTCTATCTTGTTCTTGTCTTTTGGTTAACATGTTAGGCTAGATTTATCTTGTGTTTGCTTAGATCTAATGAAACCTAGCTATTGATTATTGGTTATTAGTATGTTATTAGTTGTATTGGATGATTGTTTATCTATGTTAGGCTTAAGAAAACTGGCTAACTTCCTATTCGGTAACTTGCTTGAACGTCTTAAGAAACATGAACCAATGCGTACTAAAGGTTTTTATGGTTGTATTTAATGCACAAGCGAATTCTAGTGATCCCATGTTAGGAGCTTCCTAGCCGGCTCGACATAGGAGTGAAGTAGGAGCTTGTAGAGTTGGGGAAGTACGTACGCCACCCCACGAATGGTATTAAGGAATACACCCGTCATCCACGCAACTAATGCACACTAATCAACCGGTAAAAGATAGTTAGGGAGTAAGGAAATCTAAGTGAACACATTTCTCTACACATAAGTTTTCACCAACTTTTTATTTTCAGTTATTTATTTTATTTGCATTTGTAGTTATTTGGGTTAGTTGACTAGCAACTAATTCCGCCCACTCCTTCAAACCCGAGATTTTACTTGCTTTCATAAAAATATAAAAACATAAAAAAAGAATCTTCCTCAACCCTTAGACCTAATTAGAGTAGTCTTTCATACCTAACGAACACTATTCCCTGTGGAGAACGATCAATCCCCCGTACTTACCACTACACTATACTACATCGGTCAGGTACACTGCCTGGTGGGGTTGTAAGCCTCTTGAGATCCCTCGAGAGGTAAAACCTGTTGTAAGGATGCAAAAACCTTTGACTGTTTGGATGCATCAAACATGGCATTTGCTCTCAGAAGATGTTCAATACAAGAGAAGACAGATTTTACGCATTCCAGGTATAACTTTGAAACAAGCTGTGTTACTAATATCTTTTATGCATCTTTAATTGAAATTATAATCTTATAAAACAGTCAAGTCATACGTTTATTTTAGCTTGTTAGTGATGTTATCTATTAATAATCTTAAAGTTAAAGGTTATCTGATACAACACTTCTGACCATGCAACATTTTTAGTTACCAAAAGGTTATAAAACAGTTAAGTCATGTTTTCTATTAATAATCTTATAAAACATTTAAGTCATGGATTATTGATGTTACATCTTATCTTTTAATAATCTTGCTCTTAATTAGCTAACCACATGTCGTTTGTTTTATGCAGACTTGATTCTTGGTGATGAGGAAAAAAAGAATATAGCTTTGTACTATATTGAACAACTATTGCGATCAAGAGGCACTACTTTGAGGCGTTGGCCTGAGATGCCTTATCCGGATGACCGATACATAACTGAATTTGGTAACCGGCTTATATATGATGAGACGGACTACAATCCAGTAGAGATGGAATCTGAATATCAACGTTTGTACGCTTTATTGACTCCGGAACAAAAGGGTGTGTATGACACCATAGTGAACTCTGTTGATAGTGCAACAGGAGGAGTCTATTTTGTTTATGGTTACGGTGGTACCGGGAAGACGTTTTTGTGGAAAACACTTGCAGCCGGCATTAGAAGAAAAGGTGATATAGTATTGAATGTAGCATCCAGCGGTATTGCATCTTTGTTAATGTCGGGAGGTCGGACTGCTCACTCAAGATTTCATATTCCAATAAATGTTGATGAGACCTCCACTTGCTCAATAAGTGCACAAAGCGATCTGGGACACATGCTAAAGAAGTGTAAGCTTATTATATGGGATGAAGCGCCCATGGCAAATAAGCTTTGTTTCGAGGCCTTAGATCGGTCTTTGAGAGATATACTTCGTAAGAGCCGGTATGACACGTGTGATGAGCCTTTTGGAAACATGACCATGGTGTTTGGTGGTGATTTTAGACAGGTTCTTCCTGTCATTCCAAAAGGATCTCGGCAAGATATTGTTGGTGCTTCCTTGAAGCAATCTTACTTATGGGATTACTGCAAAGTGCTTAAGCTAACAGCCAACATGAGGCTTACTGTGGGATCACGCCCTGAAGATGTCAGTGAAATAAGGGAATTTGCAGAGTGGATCCTCAAAGTTGGAGATGGCAAGCTTGGAGGACCAAATGATGGAGAGGTTGAGATAGATGTGCCGGAAGACATTCTAATAGATGAGTCTGATGATCCAATAGCATCTATTATCGACTTTACTTATCCAAACATTTTGGATAACATACATGATCCGGAGTACTTCCAAGAAAAGGCGATTCTTGCTCCCACCAATGAAATTGTCGACACTATAAATGATCATTTGCTGGACAAGTTTCCAGGTGAAGAAATGGTCTACCTAAGTTGCGACAACATCGATAAAAGTGAGCGTGGCACCGTCATAGATCAGGCCGTTTTCTCGCCTGAATTTATCAATGGACTGAAGTTCTCAGGTGTTCCAAACCACAGGCTTGCTTTAAAAGTGGGAGTATCGATTATGTTGTTAAGAAATATAGATCAAGCCAATGGTTTATGTAACGGAACAAGACTGCAAGTGCTTAAATTAACAAGAACATCTATTCAGGCGCAGATCATTAACGGAAACAACTTTGGAAAAAAGGTTATTATACCAATGTTGCGAATTACTCCGTCGGACATGCACCAAATGTGCTAAGACCGTTACTGGGATAAAAACTGAGTAAGTGCTTTATCATTGTCTCTTATAAGTGAGATATTAATACGACAGTTAGTTGAAACCATCACCTTAAGATTTTTTTGGATTTGGTTATTTTATTAGATTTCGTCTTCAGATTAGAGTCCAGGATGAGTCAGGCACGATATCCCTGTCGCTCTTTAACGATGAGGTGCAGGCAATGCTGGGTAGGTCTGCTTACCAGCTGTGCGACAAGTATGGATGCAAGGTAATGTAAACGTTATAACATATTTAAATTATCTACTTTTTTTGGGTTAATACAACATTATGGTCATCAACACATTCTTTTTTGCACTATAGAATGCTGAGGATCAAATCTTTCCAAAAGAGATTACTAACCTGGTTGGTAAGAAATACGCATTTAAAGTGGCTATTGACGAGCTCAACGCCAAAAAACTTTTGCCGGTCTTCACTGTTCTTCGTCTCACGGATGATGCTGAGATTATGAACTCTATCGTTGTCACGGCAACTCCTGTTAAGGTACTGTTTGTTCCAACAAGTTTTTCTATAACGCATTATATAATGTTGTACAACCTATTTATTCTTTAACTATTAATTTTTATATAGGACACTGAGGCGACCAGTTCATCATTCCCTGTTATAACTCCATTGGTAAGTGCATCTTAGTGTTTCATATTATCATGTTACTCTTATCAAAATGCATTTATGCTTAATAACAACTACTATACAGGATCTGGAATCTCAAACTGACGAAAATACTACACCAGTGGAGAAACAAAAGAGTGCAAAACGTGCGTCCGATGGGGACCCTGAAAGTGATTGTTCAAGCATTAAAAAACAGATCCTGGAGATTAAGATGGAGAAAGCCGCAACTCAAGATTAAGATGGAGAAAGCCGCAACTCAACATTTCTTTCTACTTTTTCCATTTTGAATAAGCATTATGAATTTTTTTTTCGTTTATTGTGATTTGGGAGTCCAGCTCACTTTTAGACATATGTTCCTACGTTTGGTCTGGTGGTTTACAGACATTTCTTTCTACTTTTTCCATTTTGAATAAGCATTATGAATTTTTGTTGATTTGAATAAGCATTATGAATTTTTCTTCCTACGTTTGGTCTGGTGGTTTTTGGACAGTTTGGATTGTTATTGTCAATGAGGAAACCCATTTAATACTTTATGACACTTTATAAACTATGGATTACTTTGTCTATGGTACTTTATCATGTGGTTTGTAGGTATATATGTGCAGGTTATACTTGACTTTATATCTATACACTCTATGTTTGTGTTTGCATTACAGCCTTTTCCAATCACCCAAAGAAGGAGATTCGCCAAGAATGTTGAATTTGTACACAAGCATTTTGTTGGCTTGATGAATCGTCTGGTGACGACAAAGATAAATCCAATGAAGATTGCCAACATTTTGACAATACAGTTGGTTTAAAAGCTAAAAAATTAGTCCAAAATCAAAAGAAACAACATTTTGATGATCTTCAAAACTATGAGAAACAACATTTGTATCACTTTATTAAGGATGAACATAATTAGGAAATAAATGTACCTATATTAACATGATTGTAAATTATATTAACAACCCATCAAACAATAAAATTTTGAATCCATTCCAAAGTTGCCTAAGTATAACATAATTATCCACAATGAACCTATATTAACATGATTGTAAATCATCAACTTGCACACCAAACCTATATCTGTAGGAAAGCAAAGATTATACTTGACAGATCACAACAGAAACATATGTTAATCATAATACTTCCGAATACTGGAAAACAAGTTTAAAATAATTATTAAACCGTAAAGGAGTTTGGTTCAACACAGCCCATGAACTCCATTTGTAACCCTTTAATGCCATGGGTCTATGGTATGGTGTAACTAATCCTACTTTGGTACGAACCCTTCTGTTGTTTATCAAGTAAACATGTTTATTCCCATTAGTATAATAATGTGTTGGGCTCTTACCAAACCTCTCAATTTTACATTATTATCACACAAATTTCGGGCCCAACACATTATGCTCATAACATGTTGCCGAAACACATTGACAACCTCTATATTGGAGCACAAATCAACTAATTAGACCCATTTGAAGAATTATGCAACAAGTTATTCAAACTATGTTAAGTAATAATTTTAAACAAAAGTTTTTTTATTTATACAAAACAATATTTGATGTAATCAACTCTCAACTAATATGTAATTTACACATAAAATAAAAAATTTTACTAATCAATTCCTAATATATTTTCATCTTCATTTTATATATATATAAGGTCTCTTCATTCACACATCATTGACACACTTTTCTTAACATCTCATTATGGTGAACACTAACTCATCAAAGGTACACATGTATACGTACCAAACCATTTTTTGTTTGTTCCTTTTGAATTCATTTGTAAGTGGATTGTTTGTAGCTTACTTTAAATTTATTGTTATTTTTTTCCATGTAGCCAAACAACCAACAAGAAGATGCTAAAGCACCCAATCCTATATATGTGACCGGTAAAGAAAAATCGGTTGTCGATATTAGTGATGATGACGTTGTAAGAATTATGAGTATATATCTTTATACGCAACAAACAATTTTTTATTGTTGCTTTTGAATTCATTTGTAACCAGTTTCTTTGTAGCTTACTTTAAATTTATCGTTTTTGTTTATTTTTTCAATGTAGCCAATCAATCACGCTAAAGCACCGAATCCTATAGATGTGACCGGTAAAGAAAAATCAGTTGTCGAGATTAGTGATGATGACGTAGTAAGTATTATGACTATATATTTTCCCGTTAAATTGTATTTGTTTTATTTTGACATAAATAATGTAAACTTTATTATAGATGTAACTTAATTTTTAAATTATGCAGCCTGTCCCACTACCGCGAAAACGTGGTAGGTTGATGAAAGATGGCCATGTTGTAACTAAAAATGTTATTGATATTCCGTCCTCTGACGACGAACAAGGCGAACCATTGTCACAAAAAAAATGACTCAAATGACGCTGACATTAAAACTAAACCTAAGGAGGTATATTAATTACACAAAACATATAATTCTTTACATTTGTTGTAATTAAAAATCTTAATATGTAAAACATACTACTGATGGATCTTACTTAACTCTTTCACTTAGGAACTTGATGACGATGCTCCAATAAGTTTTAGTCGGTCAAACAAGAAAAGGAGGACGTCCTCATCAAATGCTCATCAAGTCAACGTTAGTGACAATGAGACGGATGACGAATCTGATAACAGTTTTGAAGACAACACCGTTCACATAAGCGATATTGTTGAAGATCTTACTGATTCGGAAGATGGAATTGGTTTATCCGATCTTGAAACTAATTCCGACGAATCTGAAAATGAGACAGATGATGGAGCTGACTTATCCGACTTCATTGACGATAAAGATGCTCCTTCTGATGATTCGTCTGACGAAAGCGACGATGACGATTTTTGATATTCAAAACATCGTTACTCAACGTGGTCAGCCTTTTCTAAATAATCAAATGCTTTCGTCTTATTTTATTGGTATTTTATGCTGTTTTTTATGAACTCTTTTTATCTATTGCCTTATTTGTTGTTGACATTTTATGAAGCTTTTGATTTTACTTTTACTAATTCATTTATTTCCATTACCCCATTGTTAACAACTCCACGTCTATATATATAGCATGATACAGTTTCTATATATACAATATAATCAAAATAAACATATATGCAAATATTGTAACATAAATATACAAAATAATAAAAAAAAAACCCTTAAACCATCAAGGATCACCAACATGTACGTCTATATATACCATCCCATAACAGTTTACGTTTTATCCATGGCCTCATCAAACCCTAAAAACAATGAACACGCAAAATCACCCGTTAGTGAGAAAAGTTCGAAATTCAAAGATCCAATCATTGCTGGCAACAACCCTGAAACCCAAGCAAAAACTGAACATGAGGTTCGTGAACAAGACAGTAAACGAATAGATTCTAAAGTTGACAAAGCAATGAGGTTTCTTGCATCAGTATTTGAAGAAGGTGATTCATGTGAGAATAATAAAGGTACTTAATATAAATGGTTTACTAAAATTAAATCGATATGTGTTTTTTTTCATCATAATTATTTGTATCTCTATGTTGTTTTGCTGTCATAGATGAGCTTGATGAATCCATTCTTCTTGACTGGCTTAAAGAAAATGTGGGTGATCTTGAAGAGTCTCGAAAGGTTCTGAATGGTGTTAATTCGAAGCTTTTAAAGACAGGTTCTTTGATCACCGAATTACGCGCGATGGGTCATGAGATAACTGATGATTACGTTGTCGATTTAAGCTTCTTTAGTCAGGATTGAACTTTCCACATATCGTTATGGTTCAACTGAGTTTTGTTATTTCACTTATCTTAATAAATGTATTCGGATATTAACATGTCTATGGAATTGTTTTATCTAATATTGTTATTTGTGCCTTCCTTTGAATTTACTTCTTATTATCAACGTATAACATATTATAAGATATTGATATTCAAATCTTTTTTTTAATCTCAATAAATTACATTGAATATTATTGAAATCTATTAATACCGAATTTTACTTTACAAAAATAGAAAACTTGATTGTCAAAAATTATTAATGCTCATTGTTTCAATTTCAAATTTTGAGTTACATGTTACCCTAATCACACAACTATAAACTCCATCCTCTTCTTTTAGACGACAACTACTCCTGTTACGTTATAATCATGGAACAAAACAAACAACCAGATTCAAGAAAACGTCAAAAAAAACAAGCGTCTTCCGGCCAAAACCCTCAATATACAAATCAGCAAAGTGTTGGTTTAACACACATACACACGAATCAAGGGTCAAACAGAAGAGTTCCTTTGTCAGATTTACTAACACCACCTTCAAGCAAAAGAGTTTCTTTGGCAGAGCTTCTCACATGTAACTTTATGTATCTGTATAAAACAACATGATATAGCTTCATATTATTGTAGCTAACTTTGTATGTATGTATTTAATAGATGATCCTCTAAAGGAAAACTTGCCTGCATCTTCGCAATCAAATACATCTTCAACACCACTGTCAAAGTTACCAGGTTTTAACTCTCAATACATTACTTTTGTTTGTCGAACAATTTCTTTATACACCTAATAAACTGATTTCAAATATGTTTCGCTATTCTTAATTTTGTTTGCAATTATAGGGTCATCTACTCACTCTACACGCTTGCAGCCAAGAACTCATAGTAGACTACCTCTTGCGGACTTAACAAATCGTAAGTTAGTTTTTCGCTGTGTTATATAAAACTACACCAGGGTCATAAAGTTTCATAAAGTTTTTTTATGATTTCAGGATTACCTTTTCAGACAACAAACAACATATTGCCCTTAAACAGTCACGTCCCGTTTGCACGATCCTCATCCCCATTGACTCCGTCACAGAATTTGCATGTTAACAGAAGTACAACTTCCACTTTTCAACCACAATTAGGTAACATATCTATTATTTATAGGATAGTAAATGGTTGATAATGTACTTAGGTGAAGCATTGTTGTAGTTTTAAACAAGTCCAGTGTATTTTCTTTCTATTCTGGCAAACTATTTGCAGGCTGATATGTGACAATGTTAAGCTCAAACTGATGAATTTAAAGGTTAAGAAATCTCAGGCTGTGAACAAAGTTGCTGTTATATGGAACTGCAAGCTTGATATCATTGAGTGATCAAAAATTCAAGTATGCAAAGGATAGAGTGAATGCTTCCTGTTTATGTTGTTCACAAAGAATCTGTTGTACTCATTATTTCATAAAATGATCTTTGTCTTTAAAGATCATTGTTTTCAGGCCATAACAATGAGTAAGTACCTTGTACCTTGGAGTCTATTCTAGTATGACTGTACCTTTCTAATCCTAATAGCTCTTCTAGTTTGGCCTTGGGAGGAAACTAGTATCTATTTTGGATGAAAAAGGAGGTCTAACTAGATAAGATGTACCATAAAGTAGGGCTCTCATTGTGAAGGGTATATGGTCTTGGAGGGGGGTGTGAGCAGGGTGGAATTGAGAGTGGTGAAAGATGACACTTCATGGTCCACTCTTTGCACTCCCACAGGAGGAATGGATGGTACTCACTGGAGGAGAGTGTTCCCAATTATATGAAGCCATTCTAAGAAATGGAAATGTAGTATAATTGGCAGAGCCCTTCAGTGGAGAGGTTTGGGTTCCTAGTGAAGCCATTAACTTTACTTGCTATGTTTACTGTGGATGTTGGTTGAGTATTCATGGCAAGAGAGTAGGATGGAAATGTAGCTAGATGGTTTATGGTGCATAGTTCATAAAGGTGAATTGGAAAAGTTAAGTTTGGTAGTTTGTTATGTTAAGGTTCTGTAGCAGTTGTGTTTCCTGTTAATAGTTCTTTTTGAATGTTTCTGTTGTTAAAGGTTGGGTCTGTCCAAGCCTTTTACTTTCTATTCTTATGTACTTTGGTTGGGAAGTTAATATAATTTACCTTGCACCAAAAAAAAACATCTGTTGTTTCCAACACCACTGGCAATGGTCAGCATACAAACTTTGCATCTAATTCTTTGCCAAGAAGTGATCAACAAGCATCTACGTTTGCTGCACCACGAAAAAGACAGTCTCCTTTTAATCCTTTTTCAAACGGTATTATTAAAACATTCCATTCGCGTTTATGACTGCTACATTATATTTCTTCTATGTTCTTATTTAACAATATGTGCAAATAAGTTTATTTGACGAACAACATAAAATATAAATGAAATATCCAACATTCATGTCATTCCCAAAAATCTGGTAGGTCCTTTCACACTTATGCCGAATCAACCAGGAAATGTTACAATGTGTCCTTCCTCTAATGCGTTCCTTAGAACTCCTCCCTCTGGAAGCTCAAATGGTAAGAAAAATATACATGTTTATTATGCAACATGTTTTTATTAAATTATATAATATGTCACTAAATTTCTTAATGTATTTATAGTATCTCCAACTCCACTTACTTCGACCACGAGTGCCAATGTTATTCGTAGTAAAACCATGACTAATGATTCGCCAAGAAGTAGTATTCAAGTTACGCCGGCTCCCGGCACACGTACAAAACAAACTCCCCTAACCAATGTTTCAAATGGTAAGCTTTTAAGAAAATATATATTACCATTAGCAGCATTGTTATGTCTTTAAGTTGCTTTTAACTATGTCTTTTATGGGGTTTGCAGTTTCTTTCAACACACCTGCTGTTGTTCGTGTTAATCAACGAAATACCATCACATCAACACCTGGTGCTAACACAACCTATCCTGTCACAGCAACACGAAACTCAACATTTGAAGTAGGAGAATCATCAAGAAGGGCAAAGAGGACAAAGAGACCAGATTTACAGACTCGCACGCCAGTTAGATTTAATCTTAGTGTACATGATGGGGATGTGACTAAAGAATATGACAAATATGTTGGTGTATCCGAAGGTACTTCGCTTAAGTTGAATTTAATATCATTAAAAATTGTATATAATTGCCTAATATCACATTAAGATAAAATTTTTAATTGCAGAGTACTATGATATTGGTGATCCGTCGTTTGAGTGTACCGAATGTCATGCATTGGTATGGGAGGCAGAAGCAAGAAAAGGAAACGCTAATCCAACAAATAAATCATATAGTATATGCTGTGGCAAAGGAAAAGTTTTTGTCAAACAACCCCCCCCCCCTGCTCCACAGCCGTTACATGATTTGTTTTATAATGACGATGCAAGGAGTAGAAATTTCAAAAAAAATATTAGAACGTACAACAGCATGTTCGCGTTTACTTCCATGGGCGGAAAGGTGGATGATTCCATTAACAGACAAGGCCATACTCCATACGTATTTCGATTACATGGACAAACATACCATAGTATCGGTAGTTTGCTTCCCGAAGCAGGTGCTCCTCCAAAATTTGCACAGCTGTATATCTATGACACTGAAAACGAAACTGAGAATCGAGCAAAAGCGTTAAGGTAATTTGCGTTACTTAAGTTTTTATTTTCTTTATCCAAGTTGAGTAACACATGTTTTGTAATTATCTCAAATTACAAGTAATAACATATATCCTCTCATTTGCAGCGGGTCTTCGTCCTCCTCTACCACTCCAACTCCAAATGATCGTATTGATCGGAACATTATCGGCCAGGTAAGGGAGGTATTAGACACTGCCAGCGATTTGGTACAAACATTTAGAAGAGCCCGTGATCGATACGACGAAGACAAAGAACAGAATATAAAAATAAAGCTCACTGCAAAGAGAGGAAAAGATGGACGAAATTACAACCTTCCAACTACTAACGAGGTTGCTGGTCTTATTGTAGGTGACTTCGATACATGTGTAGAAGATAGAGATATTGTGATTGAAAAACATCGTGAAGGTTTGGAACGTATCAACATTTTCCATCCTATGTACCTTCCTTTGCAATACCCTTTGTTGATGCCTCGAGCGCAAGATGGTTATTATTTGGGTATACCACATCAAAAGAGACGTGGCAAACGCCCTGTTCGGTCAGAAAGCTCAGATCCGTCCAACGACAAGAAGGACAAAACAGTTACTATGAGGGAGTGGTTTGCTTTTCATATACAGGATCGTCCCAATCAAGAAAACTTATTTACGCGTGGAGGTCGTTTGTATCAGCAATTTCTTGTGGATGGTTACACTATGGTCGAGACGGAACGTTTGTTTTTCCATCGATCAAAACAGACAAAGCTTAGGTGTGATACGTATTCAAACATTCGTAAGAGCATTGCGGATGGTAATAACGACCCAACAAAGCTTGGAAAGCCAGTCATCTTGCCTTCTACATTTACCGGCGGACCAAGGTACATGAAACAGAACTATATGGATGCCATGGCGTTGTGTAGATGGTATGGCTGCCCAGATTTGTTCATAACCGTAACTTGCAATCCTAACTGGCCGGAGATTGCAAGATATATGCGAGAGCATAACCTTTCTGCCACAGATCGCCCTGATGTGATGACAAGAGTGTTTAAGATCAAACTTGACCAGTTAGTGAAGGATTTCAAAGAATTACGTTTATTTGGACGCGTTCAAGCAGGTACTATACGTAACAATTTACTAAATATTAATACGTTTAGTATAAATTTTATTTGATCTCCCAAATTTTATACAATTCTACTTTTGAAAATTACGGTAACAATATTGTGCAGTGGTGTACACCGTTGAGTTCCAAAAGCGAGGACTTCTGCACGCACATGTTTGTTTGTTCTTGCACAAGGACGACAAGGTTCCCAATGCTGATCAGATTGATAAATACATTTCCGCCGAGATACCAGATAAAGATGATGACCCGGATTTGTACAAGTTAGTTACTGATTTTATGATGCATGGTCTTTGCGGGGAAGATGATCCAAAACAGGTGTGTATGGATGGGGGTCAATGTACTAAACACTTTCCAAAAAAATTCACACAACACAGCTCAGTTGACGCCGATGGCTATCCCATTTATAGAAGACGGGACGATGGAAAATAAGTGGAAAAGAATGGCCATCAGTTGCATAATGGTTATGTTATTCCGTACAATGCTACACTTCTAAAACGTTATCAATGCCACATTAACGTTGAGTGGTGTAACCAGACCGGTTCAATCAAATATTTGTTTAAGTATATCAACAAAGGTCCTGATAGAGTGTCGGCACAGTTGTATGAGCCGGTTACCACACCTGAAGGTGAACAAGTTGATAAACCTGTTGATGAGATTAAAGCGTACTTGGATTGCAGGTAACATTCTCTTTAATTATTTTATGTATAGTTCCTTATTTAACTGGTTCAATCTATTTTATGCATCAAATTTTCCTAACAAGTTATAGGGTGTTTGATCTATATCGTGCCATCACTAATGCTTCATTTTCGGTCAGGTGATCTACTTTAGATGGATCCGTAGACATAATACAAAATGATATTTGCACATTTAGTTGATGGTTAAGTAGTTATAATGATTTGCAAATATAGTTGAAAATTGCAGTAGTTAAGAAACATGTACTTAAATTCGAGTTAGAAGTTTTGGTCAAAGAAGTTCAACATGTAAACCAAATCAGTTCTAAGAAGAGTCTTATAATTAGATCCAACATTCATATACAACAAAACTTTTCCGGTATCTAACAAGTTAATGAATGAGCTTAAAAAAAGCCTACAACTGAGCTTATAAAAGCTTTGTTAATGTCTACTTCCTTATTTAACCGGTTAAATCTATTTTAATGCATCAAATTTTTGTAACAAATTATATGGTGTTTCATCTATATCGTGCCATCACTAATGCTTCATTTTTAGTCAGCTGATCTACTTTAGCTGGATCCGTAGACATAATACAACGGATATTTGCACATTTAGCTGATGCTTAAGTAGTTCTAACGATTTGAAAACATAGTTGGAAATTGCAGTACTTGAGAAACATGTATTTAATTTCCACTTAGAACTTTTGGTCAAATAACTTCAACATGTAAACCAATTCAGTTAAAATAATAGTCTTATAAATACAATGGACTTTCATATGCAACACACCTTTTCCGGTATATAACAAGTTAATCACATTAATGCGTCGTCGGATTGCAGGTACCTATCTGCGTGTGAGGCGGCATGGAGGATATTTGGTTTTGAGATTCATTATAGAACACCGAACGTTGAGAGGCTATCCTTTCATCTTGAAGGTGAGGAGTCAGTTGTGTATGATGAAAACGCAGACCTTGAAGTTTCTATTCAAAAGCCAACAGTTGGTGTTTCTATGTTTGATGGTTGGATGAAAATGAATCAAAAATTTCCACAAGCAAGGGAGTTAACGTACGCTGAGTTTCCTACAAAATATGTTTGGAACTTACAAAAGAGAATGTGGACGTATAGAAAGCAAGGTAAAGCTATAGGAAGAATTCATAATGTTCCTATAGGAACAGGAGATGCTTACTATTGTAGGATGCTGTTGAACAGTCGTAAAGGATGTCGATCGCACGCTGAGATTAGAAAAGTTAACGGTGTTGTTTATCCTACTTACAAAGAAGCTTGCTATGCAGCGGGCCTTTTAGAGGATGATAATGAGTATGTTGAAAGTATCAAAGACGCAGCCCATTGGGCATCCGCTGAACATCTTCGTGAACTCTTTGCAACATTGCTGTCTCAAAAGGAACTTACTACACCTCTGACTGTTTGGATGCAAACATGGCATTTGCTCTCAGAAGATGTTCAATACAAGAGAAGACAAATTTTACGCATTCCAGGTATAACTTTGAAATAAGCTGTGTTACTAATATCTTTTATGCATCTTTAATTGAAATTATAATCTTATAAAACAGTCAAGTCATACGTTTTTTTTAGCTACCAAAAGGTTATCTTATGCAACACTTCTGAGATGCTTTATATTAATATCTTAACGTTAAGTCATACAGTTAAGTAAGTGATGTTTTCTATTAATAATCTTAAAGTTAAAGGTTATCTGATACAACACTTCTGACCATGCAACATTTTTAGTTACCAAAAGGTTATAAAACAGTTAAGTCATGTTTTCTATTAATAATCTTATAAAACATTTAAGTCATGGATTATTGATGTTACATCTTATCTTTTAATAATCTTGCTCTTAATTAGCTAACCACATGTCATTTGTTTTATGCAGACTTGATTCTTGGTGATGAGGAAAAAAAGAATATAGCTTTGTACTATATTGAACAACTATTGCGATCAAGAGGCACTACTTTGAGGCGTTGGCCTGAGATGCCTTATCCGGATGACCGATACATAACTGAATTTGGTAACCGGCTTATATATGATGAGACGGACTACAATCCAGTAGAGATGGAATCTGAATATCAACGTTTGTACGCTTTATTGACTCCGGAACAAAAGGGTGTGTATGACACCATAGTGAACTCTGTTGATAGTGCAACAGGAGGAGTCTATTTTGTTTATGGTTACGGTGGTACCGGGAAGACGTTTTTGTGGAAAACACTTGCAGCCGGCATTAGAAGAAAAGGTGATATAGTATTGAATGTAGCATCCAGCGGTATTGCATCTTTGTTAATGTCGGGAGGTCGGACTGCTCACTCAAGATTTCATATTCCAATAAATGTTGATGAGACCTCCACTTGCTCAATAAGTGCACAAAGCGATCTGGGACACATGCTAAAGAAGTGTAAGCTTATTATATGGGATGAAGCGCCCATGGAAAATAAGCTTTGTTTCGAGGCCTTAGATCGGTCTTTGAGAGATATACTTCGTAAGAGCCGGTATGACACGTGTGATGAGCCTTTTGGAAACATGACCATGGTGTTTGGTGGTGATTTTAGACAGGTTCTTCCTGTCATTCCAAAAGGATCTCGGCAAGATATTGTTGGTGCTTCCTTGAAGCAATCTTACTTATGGGATTACTGCAAAGTGCTTAAGCTAACAGCCAACATGAGGCTTACTGTGGGATCACGCCCTGAAGATGTCAGTGAAATAAGGGAATTTGCAGAGTGGATCCTCAAAGTTGGAGATGGCAAGCTTGGAGGACCAAATGATGGAGAGGTTGAGATAGATGTGCCAGAAGACATTCTAATAGATGAGTCTGATGATCCAATAGCATCTATTATCGACTTTACTTATCCAAACATTTTGGATAACATACATGATCCGGAGTACTTCCAAGAAAAGGCGATTCTTGCTCCCACCAATGAAATTGTCGACACTATAAATGATCATTTGCTGGACAAGTTTCCAGGTGAAGAAATGGTCTACCTAAGTTGCGACAACATCGATAAAAGTGAGCGTGGCACCGTCATAGATCAGGCCGTTTTCTCGCCTGAATTTATCAATGGACTGAAGTTCTCAGGTGTTCCAAACCACAGGCTTGCTTTAAAAGTGGGAGTACCGATTATGTTGTTAAGAAATATAGATCAAGCCAATGGTTTATGTAACGGAACAAGACTGCAAGTGCTTAAATTAACAAGAACATCTATTCAGGCGCAGATCATTAACGGAAACAACTTTGGAAAAAAGGTTATTATACCAAGGTTGCGAATTACTCCGTCGGATAAGCGTTTACCTATTAAGATTGTCAGAATGCAGTATCCTATATCTGTTTCTTTTGCAATGACAATCAACAAAAGCCTAGGTCAATCGCTTTCTAAAGTTGGTTTATACTTGCCACGTCCTGTTTTCACACATGGACAACTCTACGTTGCTGTTTCAAGAGTGAAGAGCAAAAAAGGTTTGAAGGTTGTTGTATGTGATAATGAAGGTAATATCTCAAAAACTACAACCAATGTCGTGTATAAAGAAGTTCTTGAAGGTCTATGATCCTATAAAAGCTATGTAGAAGATACACATTTACCATTTGACCCGGAAAAAACTCCAACCTTTCATTGTTAGCATTTTATGAATATTCAACTTTTAATTCATGTAACGTGTGAACATTGGCCTTATTTTAATGTAACATGTTTACGTTTGTTGTTTTGATTAAAATTCCATTTGCCGTTTACTTTTATTGATGTTCCAAGAGTAAAAAGTCAGAAAGTGTTTACGCGTTGTCTCATTCTTTATTTCATATATTAAATACAACATGTTTACGTTATCCCTTTTCTTATCATCTCATTCCCTTTTTCTTTAAAAACAACCCAGTGTCAACGGGTCAATAAGCTAGTAAATGATAAAAGAAAAGAGAAACAACACACTAATAATAATCACTTCTTATCCCCGCTCATTAATCATTCCCCTCCCCCATAATTATTCCACTTACCTTTTTCATCCATCCCTAATAATTAAAAAGCAGTCAACACCTTTCTTTTTATATCAAAGCATACACACCATGTCTTCCCTTTTTACGGTCAACACAACAAATATCCAATCCAATCTCATTTTCAGTCGGCAACACACAGCCGCTCATCTCAAGCGCTCCGGCAAGATGGAGCTTCCACACTGGACGGATATCGTGAAGACCGCCACATTCAAGGAGCTAGCACCTAATGTCAATCAAACATGAGTACAGCAGCAGCAGAAATACAACAACACTCACCTGCTACTTTCCGCTAATCAGATAAGCATTCAACGATACACACCATCATCTTCTAACATTACAGAAAATAAGGAGAAAACATGACAATATGTGTGGATTTGTGACCTTTGCACAAATCACCAACACAAAATAAGAAGAAAGCATGACAATATGTGTGGATTTGTGACCTTTGCACAAATCACCAACACAAAATAAGGAGAAAGCAGTAAATCAAAAGAAGCAGAGATGATCGAGGTGGTGTTGAACTATCGATTGGGAAAGAAGGTGCGAGTGAAGTGCAACGTAACTGTTTAGGTGGTGTTCGGGTGGATCTGGTGAATCTCAGATGGGTGCGTGAGATAGGGTGAGGAACGATCTTTTTATTGGGTGTGTGATTCGGATATAAGCGAAGGAGAAGAAATTGCTGAATAATCACACAGATAGATGAAATAACTTGTTATTGGAAAATGAAAAAAAAAAATGACAGAGATTAAGCCCTCCGAACCTCCGGCGTGTAGCCGGCGGCTGGAGGCGGCGGCGGAAGCGTAAAGCGGTGGAAGTTTAGGGTTAGGGTTAGGTACTCTCTGATACCATGTAAGATAATATAGAGAGAATATATTTGAGAGAATAATTGTGTTGTATCTATTGCTTCAATATTACAGGTACATAAATAGGATATGAGAGAATGTTCTAGAGTTGGGCTTGAGCCCATTACACATTATGCTCTAAGCTAATATACACGTCCCTTTATTCTCTTTACTGCCGCCGCATCTACTCTTCTTTTCTTTCTTTATTATTCATTCATCAATCTTCTATATTTCTTTCTATTATTTCTAGTTCTCTTATTTCCTATTATTATATACGACATATCATACATAACTGGTTCCATCTTATTTTATTCTTCATCCTATATTGTAATAGGATAGATCATCTATTCTGGTCACATCTTTCTATTAAATCTTATACGAGTGAATATATTATTTATTAGTTGTTTGATAAAGTAGATCTTTGCTATTTACAAGTGGTATCAATAGCCAAACAAAGAGGTAGGATTAGTTGTGTCGTGTTTTTGATCAAAAAGCTTGTAGCTTCTTCATTTGAACGTGCGTTAGAGTAAAAAAAAAAAAAAAAAGAGCTTGTAGCTTTTTCTGTTTTACGCAAATTTTAGATAAAAAGGTCCAAGCTTTTTTGTTTTTACGAGAGTATTAGATAAAAAGGTTGAAGCTTTTGGATTTGGTCGTGAGTTTTGTGAAAAAAGTTCTAAGCTTTTCAAGGTTAACGTGTTTAAAGTTGTGATCGTGGGTAAAAAAGTGCAACAAAAGGTTCAAGGTTCGACTCTCCTCGCTACGGATTGGATTTTTTTGCGTTTCTTGTATAAGAAAAGTAATAAAATCAAGCTACTCGTCATCATGAAAATATCCAATCCTTGTATAAGGATTTGCGATAAGTTAGGGTTTGTCGGAATTGGATCTTGGGAATTCTATCGCAATTGGTGCATACTTATCGCAATTCAGAAAGCAGCCTTTCTATCGCAATTGAGACAAGTTTTTTTTTATCGCAATTGAGGTCTTCTGTTTTATCGCAATTGGAAGTTGGCATTCTTATGGCAATATAATTGCCGCTTTGCTTTTATCGCAAATCAGAATATTTGGTCAACTTTGGCATATTGGCAGAATCAGCCCCTCGCTTTTCCAGCAGTTTTGGGAACTTTCTTAGTTGGACAGATTTGGCCCTCGCAATTTATCTAAACGCTTTCCAACTTAAATAACTTTTATAGATTTGATTCGAACGTGATTTCTTCAACACCAAAAGTGAACTCGGTATTTTTGCGCTTGTATAAGTGTAGAAAATACTTCGACATTCGGATATCTACTCTCTTGTATAAGAGTGTTAGATCATTTTATATAAATTATCAATTTATATAAATTAGATATTTCTATCTAAATTGAAATTTTACCGTAATTTGTATAAATTCTGGTCAAATTGAAATTTCTATAGAAATTGACATTTTATCTAAATTCTAATTTACATAACTTTTGTCGAATTTGTAAACTTTTGATTTTGTCTAAATTATAGTCTAGTCAAATTTAGTAACTTTATTTAATTTGTTTCGTTTATCTAAATTGTAACTTCAACGATCATCAACAAACAACCAAGGCTTCACAACAACAACAACGTTTAACCTTCAACAACCACAACACCTATTTCTTTGCAACGATCCTGAATCAACTGAATCAACTTTATCATACAACAACATCATCAATGGCAACTCAACAAGACAATATGGCAACTGATCTGGCACATGCTTTTGCATTAATCACCAAGGCATTAAACTTCAAACAACATAACAACAACCAATGGAATTCAACGTACACTCACAATACACGGTTATATATGGGTCAAGAAGGACAAATGGTTGAGGTTATCGGGAATCATCAAGGAAATGCTATGGGTATTCAAATGGGGAATCAAATGCAATATGCAGGGCAGTATTCTGGAAACCAAATGGATCAGTTTGTGAATCAAAATGGGGTCAATCAAAATGAGAATTATTGTTTCATGACTTCATCTGCAATCCATGGGAGTGATATAAGTAGAGATTGTAATGTGAATGCAATGACGAAAGTAGAAAAGCTCCAGTACATGTTGATGCTTGCAAAAAAGGATGATTCAGGAATACCATTGACTGATGATGAATATGACTTCATAGTTACAAATTATTCAACGAAAGTCACTGGCATCACCAACCTTATGGCTAATCATCAAGAAACAACATCATGCAGCGATTCTGACATTCCTCCTACTTATGACAAAGAACCACTCCATGAGACATCAAATCCAAGTAATGAGGTTAATCCGTTTGCTCATGAAAAGCCACATTCTGTGCCTCTCGAACCTACTTATTATACATATTTGGACACGCCAAGTTGTAGCAATATTAATTTGGCAACTCCAGATATGGATCCTAATGAAGTTCAAGTTGCACAAAATAATGCTAATGATGAGGAAACCCGTACTTTATTTGAATCATTACTTAATAATTGTCGTATTGAGATTGAAAAGGTCAAAAAGATCAATAGCGATGTTAAGGCCGCTAATGAAAAATTGACCACTAAGCTTGAGAGATACAAGATGAACGAAAAAGCTTTTGAATTTAACCACAAACGTCAGTCTGAACTTGAAATTGGTTATAGAGATTCTGTTTCAAGGGAGAAACATTTGCAAATCAAATACGACACTCTTGATGTTAAATTGAACATGCAAATTAAATCCTTAAAAGCATAAATTTCTGAACTAACCAACCAACTTTCTAAACAAAAATCAACTTGTTCTGATCTTGAAAAAGAAAAGAAAGAGTTGCATAAAAAGTTTTCAAAACGAGAAGATGAACTTCTTGATGAAGTACTTGACAAACAGGAAACTATTAAAAAGTTGGAAGAATTGCTTGTAAAAACGGGTCATTCTGCACAAACAATCAATTTGATAATTAACGATCCAAACCCGATTTTACATACAAGAAAGAAAATGGCTCTCGGATGTGAAAAACCCTTGTTATCTCAAGAAAGCTCAGAAAAAACAGAATGTGCTATATAATGGTAATATTATAAATGATGTGCATGATCCACCTGCTTGTTATGATTCGCATGAAACGATTGAGCTTACGAAAGAGAGTTGAAACAAAATGAGACAATTGAACAGAGAAATCCAACCAATCGATTATAATGAAGCTAACAAACTTGCTGGAGTTCATCTTGTTAAAAAAGAGTCACCAATGTTTTTCAAAGAACCAGTGGCTGTCTCAAAGTTCAAAGTTGTTTCAAAACATCTTTCTAATATCGAAAAAATGTACTCTAACAACACTTGCAACACAAGTGAAGCTATAATACTTTTGGCTGATCTTAAAAGAAGAGTTGAAATGCTTCAAACTGTTGTGGCAACTAAATCAAAGGCTAAAGTTAACGATTGGTTTTCAAGGTTTCAAACTGAACAGCAAAAGATGTTCGAAACAGAAATTACTCCTATTGTATCTGGCATACATGCGAGAGCAATTCATGTTGAGAACGCAATTATAAAAGAAGTAACTGAATCTGTCAAGGACCACACATCCTTGGTACTTGAAGCTAATGAAAACATTGAAAAAATCAAAGTTTTGGAAAAACAAAATGACGCACTCTCTGAAGAAGCTCTTTCAACTGATATTATGTCCATTATTTATCAAATATATTCTGTTGAAGATGATGAAAGACTTCGAGCTGAGACTTCCCAAATTGTTTCAAAATATGAAAATGTGTTTGGAAAGCTTGAAAAAGAAAATGTTACATATTTTAAACAGCTTGATCAGAAAAAGGAAGAATGCAAGTATGACAAATTGTCGTATGAGCGGTCCTACAAAAACATGCAAGAACAAATTGATATTTTGAAGTCTCAGCTTGAAAGTCAAAAAGGGAAGGGTGAGGAGTCTAAGGGTACAAAACCAGCAACTTCGGACAAACCTGTTGCTAGACCAAAAATGTCTATTTCAACACCCTTGCCTAAGGATAATGAGAATGGAAAAGGAAAAGATGTTGTCAAAACATTAAATGTGCTAGCACCTGGCCTTGATAGGATTAGTCCCACTACTGCGTCTGCCTCTACATCTAAAACATATAGGGCGATAGACAAAAGTGCAAAAGATAATCCAAAGAGTCTAGGAATGCTACTACAAATTCAAAGGACAACAAGATGAATCCTAATGTGTGTGCCCCTAGGAATTGCTCATCAAGTGTGACCACAAAAACTGTTAAGGAATCTGTTGGTTCTAACGATATGGTCCACAATCCCTATCTAGAAAAAGCTAGGAAAAAGGCACAGATTCGAAAAGATGGAATTTTAGGAACACCAACCAGGGTGATGAATTCTACAACATTACCAAGCAATGCTAGTAGTAGTAAACCTCTACCTAGGATCATTCAGCAAAAGACTAGGGATTGGCCTGCATCTAAGAGTAGTTGCGAAAATGAAACTGTTAAACAAGTAGAATGCAACACTAAGAATTCCTCTTCGAACAGGAAACAAGCTTCAAATGACTGTAGTGGCAAAGTTAAGGTTGCTATTTTGAACCAGAATGTTGAATTTGTCTGTCCTACATGTCAAAAATGTGTCTTTTCAGCTAATCATGATGTATGTGTGGCACAGTATATCAAGAAAGCAAATTTGCGTGCTAAGGCACAATCCACTAAGACAAATAGAAACAAACCCATTGATAAGAAGCAAAAGGCTAAGAAATCTACTAGGTGGATCCCTTCAGGACGTTGTTTTTCAAAAAATGAGACTTCCGCTGCATCTGATAAGGAAACAACTCCTAGATCTTGCCTTAGGTGGATTCCCACGGGAAAATTTTTTAACACAGTTGGTCTTAGATGGATTCCCACAGGAAAGATTCTTGATAGCTACACCAAGACAAATAATAGTGAAAATCATCAGGATAGGGATGAAGAAACCACTACAACCGTTGATAGTGAACACCCTAAGAGTGGTGATTCATGTTCTTCTAACACTGTTATTTGTGAATACTCTTCATCTTTGGTTGCAGGTGACTCAACTATCTCTGAACCCAGTTCATCAGAGGGTTCTAATTCTGTAAATTCTTCAAAATCATTCTCTCTATCTTCCATTTTTGATTTTCCATTTCTTTTATAAAATCAAAAACAAAATATAAAAAATAGAAAAATATTAAAAAATACAAAAACAGTAAAAAATATAAAATCCAAAAATATTCTTCTCACGACATGTCTCTTGTATAATCGATATTCTGTACGTAGCTAGAAATGTCATTCAACAATGATACGGGCATGTACAGATGCTTGAGCGAGAGTTCATTTAAATGTTTTCAAAACATGTCGTTTCTTAAAATTTCTTTTTAATGGCTTCTGAACACATCAGTTCAGGACCCGTGCTTCAAAGAAAGGAAAGTGCTTTTTCAAAACAAAAGTCGTTAAATACTTTTTGAGCACTTATCCTAAAAACATAATGGCTTATGCACACATAACAGTGCATAACCCGTTTTTCAAAGAAAGGACCCTGTTGTACGTTTCATTACAACAATCCTAACAAGAAAAGAAGTTTTCATGAAATGGTTATTCAAACTTCTTAATCTTAAGCAAAATTTTATTCAAAATTTATCAAAAGGTTTTTCAAAACTTTTCAAAAAATTTTGCTTAAGATTTTCAAATCTTTCTCCCCAATTCACTCCAAAGTTTAAAAATATCAAAACCGATGCAAGTTTTGAGGGGGAGTATTTCAAAAACAAATTTGTTCCAAAAAGTTCATGCAAATCCGTTTCTCCCTATTAGCTTTCCATAAACAAAGATTTTAATCAAACGGTATCAAAAATACCATAGAAATGCTATTTTTGAGGGGAAGAAATGTGATTAAAAAGTGATCGCCTTTGAATCTCAAAAGAGCTCGACTCAGATTAACCCTCGAATTGACGAAAGCTAAATGTCAGAAATCGAAAAGACTTGTCCTGGACGGGTAATAATTTCAAGCTGGTCATCCAGTGATGTAAACGTGCTCGTAAAGGACTTTTCTGAGTAGAATGTACCAATTCGAGAGATGATCATTGAATATGACCGGGACGGGTAATAATTTCAAGCTAGTCTAACTAGTGATGTAAGCGTGTCTCGCAATGGTCATGTTTAATGAAAATCGATCAATTCAAAATGTGCGAACTCTACCCAACATGTGTAATTCTTTCTTAAATCTCATAAGCACATGTGAAGGGGGAGTATTTCAAAAATGCAAAACTCTCAATGTGTTAACTAAATGTGTTTATTCATGAACACTTTGAGAGATTTTTTTCAAAGGTTTTATGGCAAATCTAGGATAGTCATGGAGTTATAAGGTGACTAAGGTTAGGGAAAACCGTCCGATGATCCGCCAGAGCCGGAGGGATCTACCCAAGGACAATTCCAATAGATTAGAATTAGAAGTCCTTAGGTAAGATTGAGAAAAAAGGAGTAAATGAGAAAGGGAAAGAAGGGGTTGAAGAATGAAAAAAAGTTTATGAAAGGGTGAAAAGAAATAGCCCTCTATGAAAACTTAGGGCAGAAACCGGGTCAATACATCTGCTATCGGTATTCACTAAGGTGATACTGATATTGAAGACAAGACGTCATGGACCCAGTGACGCACTGCACCACCCCTCCTAGCCACTCAGATATCTCTCAAAAGATATTTGTTTCATTTCTCACGGAGAACACTACATAATCTATCAGCCTCTCATTCCGAGATGTGTTGATATTGAAAAGGTGGCACTCTGCTCCATGCCTCTGACTACTAAAACCAAAACGCACATTATTGAGTCTAGAGCCATGAGATTCATCAATAATCTCTTAGGAACACTTTCATATGAATACCCTTGTGTTCACCAAAAAGGACACAAGGAGTACAAGAGTCTTAATGAGATCCAAGGATCTTGCCATTCATCAATGATGGTTACGTGCTTCAAACGTTCTACAGTCGTAGGGTGATCTCTAGCGACTCACTGAATCGTGGGTGCACTACGGTGTGTCCGTGTAAGCCCTCTCGGGGGTATCCGGTTCAGAACGGCCTGGGGGAGATTAGAGAAAGTCTACACACTATGCTGTTGACTATCTCGAAGTCCTAACCCGTAAGCGCTAGATGATTATTACTAACGGTTTTATGCAGCTACCCTTAAACATCCATTAACCATCATCCCATACATCAAGCATCTTCATCTCAGCATACTCATACTTATGAAGAACATTCCTCATCAAAGCTCAAGTGTTAAAAGTTCAAGACAAGGAGATCAAGTTAACGACCAAGTGTAACAACAAAGTCAAGAGGCTAATCAAGATGTCAAGGACAAGTTCATATGTCATATGATAAAAGATTACGAGGAGATTGTTAGCAAAGAAAGATTGTTATCATAAGTATACAGTCCAAGATGTATGAGTATGTTGGAGGACACGACGCATTATCACGAGAAGATTTTGATCAAGGCAAGAACCACCACAAAAGACGATACTTTGAAGATCACGATTGCATGAAGGAACAAAGAACGAAGACTATTCTACATCGACATACAAAGTTCAAGACGTAGAAGATAAAAGACCTATCACCAGGAGCATCATTTGAATGACCATCCCTTAGGGGGAGATTGTTAGCATTTAAATTATATTGAAGTGATGGTCATTTATCCTTTAGTGTGTATGTCAATTCTATGTAACAAAATAGTCTTAGAAAGGGCCTTGTGTTGGACTTAGTTAGAATGTATTTAGTAAAAGTCCATGTATTACTTGAAAAGTCCAAGTCCAACACAAGTCCATCAAAGCCCAAAGGAAAGCCTTTTAGGGCAACACTTCCCAACTATATATACCACACTCCCACCACATTAGTAGGTGTGCAAGAGAGAGGGTAAGGTGGGAGTGTGTGTGTCTTGTATTCTTTTCTTTTCCTCCAAGCTAATATACACGTCCCTTTATTCTCTTTACTGCCGCCGCATCTACTCTTCTTTTCTTTCTTTATTATTCATTCATCAATCTTCTATATTTCTTTCTATTATTTCTAGTTCTCTTATTTCCTATTATTATATACGACATATCATACATAACTGGTTCCATCTTATTTTATTCTTCATCCTATATTGTAATAGGATAGATCATCTATTCTGGTCACATCTTTCTATTAAATCTTATACGAGTGAATATATTATTTATTAGTTGTTTGATAAAGTAGATCTTTGCTATTTACAGTACTTCATGTATATATTTAGTTACTTATATTTGATGTTCGATTCTAAAACTTATATATGTATTTTATTTTGTTTCAGAACCGGATATGCCAGAAGGTAGCTGGAAGTGTGACAAATGTAACAACATAATCTATCCTTTTAGGACCAAATGTAACCGACAGAACTGCGGTGCAGACAAAGTGACAAACCATTAGAATCCCAGAATTCCCCTACAGAAGAAGAAAACAATGATCAGGTCTGTATTGTTTTTATCCAATGTTTCATTAAGTTATGTTTTTGCATGCTTATAGTCCCTATGAATGTAAAGCGGAAATACTTTCTAGTCAATTTCTTTCTTTACCGATTTACTTTCTCGTTTGTTTATAATCTTGCTTTGAATTATGCTATAATGAAGCACATGGTCATCCGTCTATTTTTTATTAATATGTGTTTATGTATCTACTGTTCCAATGAGTACTAGGACATGTTTAAGAAGGTCCAGAGTTGTCCTGCTCAGTATGGGTCTGAAAGTCAGTCATGTCGTCGTCGTCTTCGTCTTCATGTTGCTGCGGTTATCGAGTTACTTTGCTTTGTGATTTGTGTTGTCATATTGTAGCATATAAATTTTGTAATTTGTGGTCTTCAGAGATTTTTTACATTCACATGCATGTGTCACTCAGTGAGTTGCTGGGCTAAGTCTTAACAGGTGCTGTACCTTTTCAGCTGTGCGTCGTCTTATTTATTAGATACTTATCATCGAGTTGCATATGGTTCCATGTATGTTGCACGAACATATTAATATGATTTGAAGCAAAAAATCTATCTCAAATAGGTGTCGTTTGTTTGTGCGTGCTCATTGGGGCCTTACACGAGTAGTCTAAAGTTTGTGGTAAATTTCTTGGCATGGTTTGGTTTTGGAATGGATTATAGTCCTATACACCCAGAACACTTGAACGAACTCTCCCAGGGTGCGGTATAACTTTTCTAATATGTGGTTTAAGCGCGAGTGTCTGGCTAAGGTGAAGCTGACATATTTATGGAACCGGTTATTTTCGTTGTATATGGTTAAAAGCATGTATTGTAGCCGGTGAGTGGCAAGCCGTCATTGTTTTATCCTTTTTCACTAGCCTCAAGCATCAAACACAGATTAGTAGTACAATGTTGGTAAATAGTAAAGAAGTTGCATTTGAGTTTATACATTGTTTTTTAGCAAAAAATTAACTTTTTTTTTTCCTCCTGAAATGGTGAACTTATTAAGCAATTTACATGGAATTCAAAGCAGCCTATCATGAACATGCTCATATGGCTGATACAACTTGTCAACAGAATATACAAAAGATACAATACACCTCTATTCAGGATTACACTGATTCTAAATTCACCATTCTTCTAGACATAGCAACTGGATGCTATCATCTACGCAACCATGGAGAAATATCCTTCCTTGACTACATTTCCACTTAACAAACACCCTACCTAGTCTCAGTTGTAGCCCATACAAATGAAACCTGAGGCTCTTATCCAGGGCATCATCAAGAGAAGAGATCAAAACTCCTGTTCCTAGGGGTGTTATTCGGGTTGACCCGGTCGGGTTCGGATCAACTCGGGTCAGGTTAATTCTGGTCGGGTCAACTTGCGTTCGGGTCTAGGCCGTTTAAAAATGATACAATTTTGGTGTTCAAACTTGAAATACATAAACATTAGAAAGAAAAAAAAAAAAAAAAACTCGGGTTGACCCAAACCCTAGTAAGATACATAAAACTGTTTTTGCCCTAGGGGTGTTATTCGGGTTGACCCGGTCGGGTTTGGGTCAACTCGGGTCGGGTTAATTCGGTTCGGGTTAATTCTGGTCGATGTCGTTGTATTATACACACGCTAGCTCATATGTAGCACAAAGGTGCCATTTTCATGTAAATGTAAATTTAGATTTCAGGTATAAATTATGAAATGAATGCTCCTATTTTTCATGTAGTAAGGTTACAACTGTGTTGATTATAAGTGTTCTATCATGGTATATATGACATTTTTTTCGTTAACTTGGTATGGTGCCTTCAACACAAATGTGACTTAAAAGTTATAAAGTTATAATTTAAACTGATTTAAAATCTAAAAGGACTCTTGTTTGCTAAGAACAAAGGTGCCATTTTCTCTATGTCATGACTAATGCTTCTATTTCTTGATTGCCGCATTGCATTAGGGTGTTTCTGTTCTTTACCTTATATTGTAGAGGCCCACGGGTTCTTTTTCGGTAAATGTATTGTTTTTTTGTGTATAAATTACAAAATACGTGTCGTAAAAAATGACTTTTGCAACCTGTAACCTCGATATTGACATTATCTTAAGAATTAACATTTACTTCAAATCATGTCTTGGTTTTTATAAGATTTGTTTGAGACAAAATACAAAAAATGTACAATGGCAAAATGGACAATGAATATGTACTGGTGGTTTTTTCATGCTAATAATATAAATAACTCAAAGAGCATAGACAATCCATTGCAAAGGTTACTAATTTTGATTGAAAATTAGGAATTTGGTTTAATTCCTTTACAGTTAGGATGCTTTGAAGTTAGATGCCTCATTTGGGCTTCTGGGAATATGCATTAGGCGGAACTTTTGATGGTCCTGGCTGAAACAGCTGTTGTTAGACTAACATGAATAACTGAGGTAGTATTGATTTTTGATGTTACACTTTCTGATAATTGAACAAAGATGGTCTTTTTGTGCAACTGTCAGAGATAGTTTCTGTTGTCTATGGGGCAAGGGGGTCAGTGAACTTCTGCATGATTAAAAACTGCATAAACTAGGAAATGTCAAAGTAACTATGGTACTTGATCTTTCTTAACACTTAATTATTTTTGTTATGAAATGCAGAACAGAGGGTTTTCTTGCTCTTTTCACTGGTGACACTGGAGAAATACAAGCTGAAGTGGAGTGGCGAGAGGAAGGAAAGGCAGAGATCATTCCTGGTGTTCTGTTCATAAATGGAGTCCACATGCTTGATATCGAATTTTTTCATTCCTAAACCGTGCTTTAGAAAACGACATGGTGCCAATACTTGTTGCCACCAACCGAGGAATCACAACTACTCGAGGCACAATCTACAAATCCCCCCACCGGATTCAAAGGCATTCGCAAGATTCTTGATATAAGGTGTCAAGAGGAAGATGTTGACATATCTGATAATACAAAGGTTTTGTTGACAAAAATTGGGGGTGAGACTGAGACATCTCTGAGATATGCCATAAACTTGATCACGTCAGCTGCATTGGCTTGCCAGAAGAGGAAAGGGAAGGTTGTGGAAATGGAAGATGTGAGCTGAGTTTATGAGCTGTTTTGGGATGTGAAAAGATCTACACAGTACTTGATGGAGTATCAAAGCCAGTACATGTTCAATGAAGCAGCAACTGTTAGAGTTATGGATAATAATTAATATATGTATGTCCAGTTTCGAACGCGAGACTTCGGGATTGCACACATTACGTATGTGTCTCAATGGTTTGAATAATTAATATATAGAGTTATGATTAATTATTAAATTTCACAAATAAACACTTAACGGGATACGAAGAAAATGAAACAAGACAAGAGAAGGTTCTAGAAATCCCTCTTGGGCTTGTTTATGGCAAAACAATGGAATCCGACATCGGAAACCATTGTAAACTTGATCTCAACCCTAAGGCTATAAATACATCCCTATGTATTCATCTTTTGGTACACTTGATTTCAATGGAAGGACAAACTTCTTCTTTTCTCCCCTCTTGCTCATAGGTCGACAAGTGAAACCCCAAGAAAGGGATTTACATGTAACCTTGAGCATTACAAAGTGTTTGGTTAATCTATTGTGAATCAAGAACCTAGCTTTTCACATTGAGACGCTAGTAATACGTGTGTACAAGAACGAAGGACAAGCTTATTTTAGCTTGTGATTTTCCCCATTCGACTAAACGCTAGTCGATTCATCATAAACCCTAATTTAGGGTTTTACCAGATCTTGGACACTCGGTTTCTTGTTTGGCTAGAAACCAAATGTACGCATTACTTTTATTTTTTAGTTAATTAATTGCGTGTATATAGATCCTATATTCCGCTGCGTGCTTGATGTTTGGTTTATATGTTTATAGTTATATGATTCATATTTTTCAACAGTGGCATGAAGAGCCAGTTTATACATTGTAATTAAATACTAAAAAACGCATAAAATTGAACCTATGTGAATAGATACATGCTTATGATTCTAGGGTTTTAGGATTTGGAAAACCCTAATTTTTTAAGATTGGTCGATTACCAATTTTTTTTAGGGTTTATGGTTTGTTTTGTAAAATCTTGAAGAAACACTAGGATTGCATGCAATTTTATGTGTTTGATTAATGAGTACTTTGAGATGTCATTAATTAGTATGCGTACAATATTGATGTGATAATATGTGCTATATGATTATAAGTGCAATATGGGGAATCCATGACAAAAAACATGCAAGTTTTGTCATGGAAAATTGATGTTAAATGTTACATGTTATACGTGCTATTTTTTATGCGATTATTAATTAACTAGGGTTTTAGTAATTATATTGTTGAACACGAATTAAAATTACTAAAAGTTAATTAATTAGGTCATTAGGGAAGACCTTAAATTGGGGAAGACCCCATATAATCGCATATTTAATCAATTATGTTCATTTGTAATGTCAATGGATCTTCCTTATTTGAATCAATACTATGTGAATGTACGTGTGTTTGACCAATTTAACTTTCTGAATTTGTATGTTCATTGGCATAATAAATGATCTGGTATTTTTACAGATCTTTATGGATTCCTAATGTAATTTAAGCAATTAGTAATTATTAGTCTGCATTAATGTTAGATTTGTAAAAAAAAAAGTAACTAACTAGTGATTCTCGGTGGTGTCCTGAACATCACGATCAAGGTTGGAACCTTTCTTGAAATCTTAGCCATATCGGACGAGTCATCCTTTAAAAGCATTATGGGTTATGCTTGTTTTGCAAACAGCTTCCAACACTAGTACATCAACTAACCAATACTAGTACAGATAGCTATTTCGACCCATTTTACTTTTGAATGGTAAATAAAAAAGTAACATGGAGAAAAAAACGGTGCCCAGTACATAGAACCTCCCAAATCAAATAATTTTAATGATATCAGATATATTGAACTTTTGCACTCATAATAAACATACTGACTACTTATTATAATGGAGAATACCAAAAAAAAAATTATTTTTTCGTTTATTTATTTTATGGAGCTGCAACAAGCCCTTTGGAGCTGTTTTTCTGGCTACATCGACCCGTATAAAATGGTTCAGTTAAAAAGATATAAACAAATCTTAAGAAATAGGTCCAACATGTCGGTTCTAGTCTTTCATAGCTTAAAATTCAGATCCTACATGTCGGTTGGGCTATGTAAAAAAGATATAAGAAATTAAAAATGGCTTAAAACGGGTCAGTTTGGGTCATTTCATTAAAAAAAAGTAAAAATGGCACATTAATCATTTGTAAAACTTGATGACAAAAACTTTCAGAATACCCAAACGATACATACCATGCGTCATCCTGTTTCTCTTTTCTATTCTATGACGAGATGATGGGTCACGATCATCCTAAAACATGCGAGTAAGAAAATGACATCATCAGTCAAAAATAAACATTTATATGATAATTATGCACTGAATGCAGCTATATGTTTCTGTCTTGTAAGATATATACATGATAACGGGCTGAGATGTGGGAGTCACCCACATCCTTTGTACTTGAACGTTTTTTGGATTATACTAACCACTGTTTGGTTTCAACCTTAAACACAAACATACATAATAACTCTCCTTTCATACTAACACATTTTGTGTTATGTAATTCAGCTTGAAAGTAAATGCCTTGTAACATCCTTTCCTTTCTACTGCTTAAGCACTTTTTATAGCATAAAATTCAGATCCTACATGTCGGTTTGGGCTATGTAAAAAAGATATAAAAATTAAAAATAGCTTAAAACGGGTCAGTTCGGGTCATTTCATGAAAAAAGTAAATATGGCATATTAATCATATGTAAAACTTGATGACAAAAACTTTTAGAATACCCAAACGCTGCATAACATGCATCATCCTAAAGCACCCAAGTAAGAAAATAAGATTAGAAATCGCAACTATATGTTTCAGTCTTGCAAGATATGGATTATACTAATCGCTGTTTGGTTTCATACATAATTTATTGCTAAAGAGCTGTTTGGGCTTGCTTAGACTAAACTGCAATACGCAGTTTTGAGTTTGGGATTGCCTATCCGATGTAAAGAGAGTTGTACTAACTGTATAAGGAATACGAAAAGTATCAAAATATTCGAGCTGCTTTATGTATCAGAAATATACTTTGGTCATTATTGACACATTTTTAATATAGTATACTTGCAGTTGTAATACAGTATACCAAACATGAGGTTAACTTTCTATAAAATTGAACCATACACTGCTCGAAACCAGAAGAGGGGGAAGCCTTGAGCTTTCTCATTCAGATATTCATAAAAAAGTCAAATTTATGAAATTGAAAGTCAAAGAACACGAATAACATTAGGTTGTTCATTAAGGAATCAAACACCAAGTAGAACTTAAGTAGAATTCAATACCACAAATTGGATTGATGAAAATTAAACCACACATACAAACATGCTTGATGCATATGATATGTCACGAAGAATATATGTAAATGTACTCTTATGTCTCGTACACTTATGCAACAAGAAAATTAAACCACAATTACGAACATCTTTAACAACTTAACATTTATTTAACAACGACATGCACTCCTCCTTGTTGCAGTTTCACACAACTTCACCATACAAGCTTTAGGCCTAAAAGAGTTGAAAAATAAAACCATTTTAGTGATGATTTTTAACAAACTCATGTAAAATAAGATTTTACAAAAAGGCATAACAGAGTACCTTATATATTTTGAAGCACATCGAGAATACGCTGCAACTCATTGACAACGATTTCTATTTTCATTCGTTGTGGTGGTGAATCCACAGAGCACGACAGTCCAATCTTGATAGTTGCAACCAAACTGTTACAATATTAGTCTCTATATTAGCTTATGAATAAGTCTAGGGGTCTTAGTGTTAAACTCTATTAGCCATGTATGAGTCGGTTGATTGGCTTGTGTCCCAAGCCCAACCCGTGTCTTTGTAACAGCCGACTATGAGTCCATATTGGAGTCGGTTTTTCCTTCCCCCTCATCTCTATAAAAGGAGGTGAGGGGGGAAGGGGTTTGTACATCATTCTTTCAATACTAATCAAGGATCGATTAGGGTACTTACTTGTGCAAAGCTTCTCTTCTTTTCTGTCGATATTGCTGTGTGTGTCATCTTCACGATCGAAGTAATCCGTGCAAGTAACCAGGGTGTTAGTCGATCACGACTTACAAGTGGTATCAGAGATCATCAGGGATCGGAGTCGCAAGATTCTGAGGGTGTCACAATCCGGGTATGTTTCTAAGATTTTAAATAATTTTAGAATAGACAATGGGAAATCGGTTCAGATGCCATTGGGTGGGCACTTCAAGCTGTCGTTGAAGGATTGTCCGGTTAGGGATTGTGATGTTGAAAGGATGAGTAAGGTGCCGTATTCAAATGCGTTTGGGAGCTTAATGTACTTGATGGTGTGCACGAGGCCAGACATAGCGTATGCAGTAAGTGTTGTTAGCAGATATTTGGCGAATCCAGGTAAAAATCATTGGGAAGCAGTGAAGTGGATTTTGAAATATTTGCGGGGTACTGCAAACGTGGGTTTGGTGTTTGGGACAAATCATGGCAACCATGTGGACGTAACAGGTTTTGTTGATTCAGACTACGCAAAGGATCCGGATAAAGGTAGGTCGATCACAGGTTACGCGTTTTTAGTACAGGGATGTGTTGTAAGCTGGAAGGCAACGCTACAACACGTGGTGGCTCTTTCAACTACAGAGGCGGAGTATATGGCCCTTACGGAGGCTGTGAAGGAAGCTATTTGGCTAAGGGGACTCTTGGAAGAGTTGGGCGTGGAGCTTAACACTGTGGCAGTTAATTGTGATAATCAAGGCGCGATTCACTTATCGCGGAATCATGTTTTTCATGAGAGGACTAAGCACATCAATGTGCGTTATCACTTTATCAGAGAGGTCTTGGAAGCAAAGACGGTTGAAGTTCTGAAGGTGGGTACTGAACACAATGCTGCGGATGCCTTGACGAAGGTGGTACCTGGACTTAAGTTTCAGCATTGCTTGGAGTTGCTGAGCGTCGGTGTAGGCTAATATAAAGCCTAAGGTGGAAATTGTTACAATATTAGTCTCTATATTAGCTTATGAATAAGTCTAGGGGTCTTAGTGTTAAACTCTATTAGCCATGTATGAGTCGGTTGATTGGCTTGTGTCCCAAGCCCAACCCGTGTCTTTGTAACAGCCGACTATGAGTCCATATTGGAGTCGGTTTTTCCTTCCCCCTCATCTCTATAAAAGGAGGTGAGGGGGGAAGGGGTTTGTACATCATTCTTTCAATACTAATCAAGGATCGATTAGGGTACTTACTTGTGCAAAGCTTCTCTTCTTTTCTGTCGATATTGCTGTGTGTGTCATCTTCACGATCGAAGTAATCCGTGCAAGTAACCAGGGTGTTAGTCGATCACGACTTACACAAACATTCTTCCACTTTCTTTGCATTCGCTTCCGTAGTTTGCAACACAATTGCATCATCATCAATAACATCGACTACATGATCTGGTAATGCCATGTAAGCAAATTTATGAAGGCTAAGACCTTCTTTAAACATGTCATTTGTCGGCCTTTTCCCAGTCATCACCTCTAGTAATAATATTCCGAAACTGTAGACATCCCCACAACTTGTCATCTCGCTCCCGATTCCATACTCTACAAATAAATAACAATTAATTAATTTACAAACTTTAACCTGTAAATAAATATAAGCATCATGGAATAAAAGTGGAATTACCTGGAGGTGCATAACCAATTGTTCCTTTAACCCCAGTTGAGCTGTTTTGGTTTAAGTCTGTACCAAGTAGTCGAGCTAAGCCAAAGTCTCCAACATGAGCCACCATATCATCATCAAGTAGAATGTTACTTGGCTTCAAGTCACCGTGAACAATCGTTGTTTGGCAGCGATTGTGAAGATAATCAAGGGCAGTGGCAACATCTCTAAGAATATTTATTCTTTGAAGAAGGTTGAGTTTCGATGTATATGCACTTGAATGAAGCCAATCGTGTACACTTCCATTGGGCATAAACTCGTAAACCAGCGCTTTAAAATCATTGCCATGGAAATCAGTACTTGAACATGAAGTTATTATCTTCAACAGATTACGGTGTCTAATATTACGCCATGCTTCACATTCGGCTATAAAGCTTTTGTGTGCTCCTCGACTTTGAAGATGTAGAACTTTAACTGCAACAAGTTTATCATCATTAGAATCGAGGATTCCCTTATAAACAGAGCTGTGCCCACCCTCGCCAATCAAATTTGCGGTAGAGAACCCATCAGTAGCCTTGAGAAGATGATTGTATGAAACTTTCAAGAACCTTTCATTCCCTGAAGATTGAGAGGGTTGACTATTGCTTTCCTTCTTACACAAAATATAGACACAACATAATGCGATGAGCAACATTGGTGCAATCACGATGACTAATATGAAGAAAGGAAACCTTTTTTTCTTACTACCCGTCTCCTTGCATTTGGGTAACTCAAGTTTAACCAAACCACCACAAAGCCTATTGTTCCCCAAAACCGAAAATGCACTTGCATTTGCAAACACTCCTATAACCGGTACTTCACCCTCAAAATCATTAAAAGATAGGTTCAAAAACTCTAAGGATTTCCATTTGCCTAAAAATTGTGGAATTCTGCCTGATAAATTATTTTCAGAAACGTCGAGTACCCCCAATCCTCCCAAGGAACTGAATGAAGATGGTATTACGCCTTGAAATCTGTTGCCACTAAGGTATAACTTTGTAAGGCTAATGCACTCACCAAGGCTACTAGTAATGTTGCCTGATAAATTATTATAAGATAAAGAAAGCTCGCTCAATATCTTGAGGTCTTTAATCTCTGATGGAATTGAACCATACAGGCTGTTGTGAGAAAGATCTAAATAATTTGTTAGTGATGGAAGTTGAAGAAGTTGCTTGGGTATTTTACTAGTGAGCCTATTGTCTGCAAGGTTTAACCCAATAAGGTTTTTTAAATTCCCAAGGCTTGATGGAATATGGCCTTCTAATTTGTTGGACACTAAATAAAGTTCATTCAACAATGATAGGTTCCCAATGACATCAGGGATAGGCCCTGAAAAGTGATTTCTAGATAAACTAAGACGTTGTAGCTTTTTTAGTTTACCAATGCTAGTGGGAATTCTTCCTTTGAATCTATTATTTTCTAAAGATAAAGCGGTCAAACCAACTAGACTACCTATACTTGAAGGTAGGCTTCCAAATAATTGATTGACTCCTAAATGTAGAAAGCTGAGTTGATCAGAAAGATTACCTATAGATATCGGAAGCACTCCTATAAGGTTGCAACTAGAAAGTTCCAAATCTACTAATCTGGTGCAGTTTTTCAAAGAATCAACGAACCTCATGTCATCAGCTTCTCCGCGACCATGGAAGTTGTTATGATGTAAATTAATTTTATAAATATCTCTTAGTTTTGAAAAATCCATAGTCAACTTCCCACTAAAATTGTTGTGATTCATTTCAAGTTTTCCTAATTTAGAACAATTAGAAAGAGAAGGTGGAAGAACTCCGGTCAGTTCGTTACCCCATAACTGAAGCCACTCAAGATTTGGGAGCTGATTACCAATTTCTGAAGGAAGACTACCAGTGAGGTGATTATCAGGTAAGGAAAAATTAATTAGGAGTGAGTGGTTGAAAAGGGAATGAGGGATGCTTCCATATAACTTGCAGTCACCAGAGTAAAATTCCGTCAAGCTTTTCCAATGACCCAAGGTATCTGGAATGCTCCCTCCCAACGGGTTTCTGGGAGCAGAGAACACTTCCATTGATGTAATATTCCCCAAGAAAGGTGGGATTCCGCCTGTTAACTTATTGTCGCCAATTACAAGACTGGTAAGTTTCGAGAGTAAACTCACCTCCTTGGGTATGCTTCCAGCTAGCTTATTTCGAGAGAGCCAAAGGTCTTCGAGGTTAGAACAACGAGACAAGTTTGTTGGAATGACTCCACTGAATTTGTTTTCATCGAGATAAAGACGACGTAGCCTAGATAGACGACCAAGTTCATGAGGAATGGTTCCTTGAAAGCTGTTGTTCCCGAGATCAAGAAGGTGTAGGAAGCTGAGGTTTCCTACATGAGGAGACAACGAGCCTTCTAAGCCTTTCGAATACAGTCTTAAAGTAGTCACTCGTTTGTGCCGCTTTCCACATGAAATACCACTCCAGTCACAGAAATGAAAGCAATGGTTCCACGAGGTTAGAACTTTGTATGGATCATGGGTGATCTTTGACTTAAATGACAACAACGCAAGATAATCAGTCTCATTACCGCCATAGGTAGCAGAGACGGTGGCGGAAGTAAGACATATTATTGAGAGACCATAAAAGAGAAAAGAAATAAGAGAAGAAGATGATAAGTAAATTATTGCTTGTGGTGACTTCATTTTTGGAAACTTACTTAAAATTATAAGAATAAGCATTCGCTTTTTATCCTTAGTTTTGCATGTTAACAGTTTGTGACAGCTGGTGAAATGAATGACTTTTGATTGAGAATATACTATAACTAGTCAAAGTTTCTATAGCAATTATTGGTGATAAAGACTTTGAAGAAAACTTGGGAGCGGGAAGACTAGACTTATATTGCATTATAGCTTTATTTTAAGGGATAACGGTCCAAGATGTCTATTAGATAACCTTAAACAATATAACAATGGAAGAAACTTACAAAGACTCATTAGTCCACCAATAACGTCCAAGATTTATAGTCCACCAAGATTTCTAACATAAGCTGTTTTGTTTTTTGTCCACCATGCATATGTTTGATTATAAAATGCCTGACTTAAAAAACACAACCAATCAAGAAATGACTTTTGTTAAATTGAAGGTGGGTTGTTATGATTCATACACTTTTAGGATTCTCAATCAAGAAATGAACTAGCTGGGTTTTGTTATAATTTTTATGATGGATTGGGTTCTTGATGCGTTTTATGTTAAGTATTCACAAAAGGAGGACATGATCAAAATTAGTCACAACAGATTCGTGTACCATTTTTTTAGTGCCTAAATATCAAAATAAGAGAATTGAAATATCAGAGGAAGATGATAAGTAACTTAATGATTGTGGTGACTTCATTTTTGGAAATTTACTTAAAATCATAAGAATAAGTATTGGCTTTTTATCCTTAGTTTTTGCACGTTTAGAGTTTGTGACATGCAACCTAATCATCTTGACCAAGACAAAATTTTGTATAATCACCAAAGACTTTTAAGAAAGGTGGGAAGACTTATAACACTAATTATGCAACCTACGGTCCACACACTCCATATCAGCTTGACCAAGAAAATTTGACTTAATCACACGGGACTTTTAAGAAGACTTAGGGATATGGAAGACTACACTTATATTGCATATATCGTAGACAAGTAACTAACGAGTGTCGTTCCTAGCCGCACTTCGTTGCGTACTTCTAATGTTCGGTTACGTAATTGTACGTGAAACGAAGAATTAGGCAGCCGCGCGTTGCGACGGAGACAATTTATGTTCAAATTATTTTCGGTAAGTGGCTAAATTATATGCTCGATCTCAACTCTCTTGTCAGAATAAAACTTTTAGATTTAACATCATTTGAGGACCAAACTTTTTTTACATACCAAGTGATTAATCTCCTCCCTCCATCTTTATTTGATCTAATGCATGAGATTAATCCCAATAATTTAAACGCCCACTTTCATCTTTTTTTTTCCAAATATTAATATCTTTCAAACCGTTAATCGCTAAGCGAAAAAAAATATACCGTTACGACGAGCATTTAATTATCTTTCTATAGATAGGCACTTCGATATACTTTCGACAATTTTTTTTTTTTTTGTTTTCACTTTTTTTCGTTACTGAAATTTGCATGAAAAAATCATATGTGATTTAACACTAATATCGCATGTGATATTATATATCATATGTGATTTAACACTAATATCACATGTGATAGTACATATCATATGTGATTTAACACTAATATCACATGTGATTTTTCATATTTCAATAATGAAAAAAAAAAACAAAAAAACGAGGAAAAAAAGGTGAAAAAACGAGAAAAAAAAGGTGAAAAAAAGGAAAAAAAAATTGTCAAAAGTATATCAAACTGCCCGTCTATAGAAAGATAATTAAATGCTCGTCGCGATGGTGTAATTATTTTCGCTTAACGATTAACGGTTTAAAAGATATTTAAATTATAAAAAATATGTGAAATATTAAAATGATTTTAATCTCAACCATTGATTTCATTTTAAATGGATGGTATGGATGAGTTAATTGGTATGTAAGATAAATTTGGTATGTAAAATAACTCTCCTCAAACTTTTAGACAATAAGATAATGATATAGCACACACTCTGTTCCCGAGTTTTGAAATAGAAGAAAAAAAGAGAAGTGACAAAAATGGGTAGAAGAGAAGAGGAGAGAAATGAAATTTAATTTCTTAGTTCGTGTTCCCGAGTTAAAAAGAAAAGAAAAGAATAAGAAGAAGAAAAATTATTATTTTACAAATATACCCTTTATTTTATATAAAATTATGTTATATGTTTAGGGCATTTAAGTCATTTATATTAATTAAAAGTTTCCTTATTTACTTTCTCTCCAAATAATCTTACTTTTGGGAAGAAGATTTTGAAGAGAAAATTAACCAAATTTCCTCTCCATCTCTTTTCTCTTCTCTCCTGAAAAAACTCGGGAACATGAATTTATTTTGATTTCTTCCCACTTCTTTCAAAAATAAAACTTGGGAACGCAGCGTAATTTCAAACTGATGTTTAATTTACGTATTTTTGGTTATCGATACAACTCACAAATCCAAACAGTAAATACAATTAGAAACATTAACTTAATTACATATCAATGTTTGATCGGATTTGGTCAAAATATTAACTTCATAAATACCAGTCCACAATCAAAGTTTAACAACCTCATTTGACTTTCTATACAATTCAAGATCAACAAATGACCTACTCATTTGAGTCTGTCACGGTCTTTTGACAATATCTTATGATTCTTGACTTAACAATTGAGAACGTGTGACATTCACATATTTTTCTAGCTTTTAGGATAATATTATGGGTTAAGTCGATAAATAGACAAAGAACTTTTCTGAATTTCCACGTCTAGTTAACGGACTCATGAATATCTCATTAACATGAATATAACTTTTGAATTTGTTCCAAAGTTACCCATTTCTTGAAAGGTTAGCATTTAAATTATGCTAGTTTGGAAGCGATGGTCATTTGTAGCTTAGAACTTTAGTATCATGTATAATATGTATTAAGTAATGTGGGCTAAAGGCATTAGTATTGATAGTATCTTATGTTATAAGTGTAGTGCAATACTTTAGCCCACACATGGTCCAAATGTAAAGCCCATCCAATGTCTTTGGATGGCTGCCAACATACATAAGCCACAACTCTCTCATTTAGCAAGGTGTGCTGTGAGAGAGTGTGTGTGTTTTATTTGTATTTTCTCTCTAAATCTAATATACACATTTCCAGGTTCTCCACTGCCACCACATCCTCATCCTTATCTTATCTATCATTCTATATTTCCTCTCATTCCTCATCTATTGTTCTCTTCTTCTAGTCTTGTGTTTGTGCCATTCGATCTAGTGTATAAGTGGTATGATAAAGTAGGATTTCTAGCTTTAACAAGTGGTATCAACAGCCGGTCAACGAGGTAGGAAGTTCTTGTGTTCGAATCTTGTTATTTTGTGTTTGATCATCAAGCCTAAAACACCCACTGTAATTTTTCTTTAAGTAGAAAAGTCACATTTTGTGTTTTTAGCTTCGATTCATACGCAAGATCTAAGAAAAAAGTTGTGTTTGTTTGGTGCTTGTTCGACTTGGCTGTGAAGGTGACTAGTGCTTCACTGAAATATTAGTGGGAAGAACAAATCTTTTGTTTGTTCTTGGTTCACAGATCGAACACTTTCAAGAAAGAATTAGTTATTGTGTTTTTTGAATATTTTAATTGGAAGTGCTTTGTATTATTGGTCAAGTTGGTGGAAAGTGGTCAGGCAAGTGTGCAATGTGGTGAAAAGTTGTAAGATATCACGTGGGCACAAGTACTCAAAAGTCAAAAAGTGGGAAAAAGTGAAAAGTTTCGAAATTGCACAAGATTCTCGCAATTGCAGTACTCTGTCGAAATTCAGCTTATTTCTCGCAATTCACGAATTCTGTCGCAATTCAGCTACTGTCTCGCAATTGATTCTGTCGCAATTGGTCTATCGAAATTGGTCACTTTTATCGAAATTGGGTCTCGCAATTGGCAAACCTCTATCGCAATTCAAACCTTATCGCAATTCAAGGGCTGTTTCGCAATTCAAGTGTTTTTCTCGCATTTCAGTTTCGCAATTGGTGTTGTTTTATCGAAATTGATCTCGCAATTCATACTTAAGACCCGCAATTGGTGAAATTTTTGAAATTGGCAACTTCAGTCCTTGTACTTTACGTCAAAACTTCAAACGGCCATAACTTTTGAACCGTAACTCCGTTTTCAGCGAATTACCTGTCAAAACGACCGTGAGACCGAGGAGAAGGACACGTTGAATAAATTTATTCATTCAACCCAAGTTTCGAGGCCTGAAAACGCTCCAAAATGAAGTTATTGAGGTTTTAAGTTTCCAGACCAAAATTTCACCGTAACAACTTGCATCAACCTAACCAAATTACAACTTCAACCATCACCAACAACACAACAAGACTTCACAACAACAACCAAGTTTAACCTTCAACAACAACATCTCCTACTTTGTTGCAAAGATCCTGTATCCATTTTATCGTACCAATCATCATCAATGGCATCTCACCAAGACGAATTCTCAACTGCTTTGGCAAATGGTTTTGCTTTGTTCTCCAGGGCATTAAACATCGAACCACACAACAACAACCATTGGAATTCACCGTACACTGACAATACGCAGTTATATATGGGTCAAGCCGGACAAATGGTTGATGTTATCGGGAATCACCAAGGAAATGCTATGGGTATACAGACGGGGAACCAAATGCAATATGCAGGGCAGTATACGGGAAATCAAATGGATCAGAATGGGGTCAATCAAAATGAAGATTATTGTTTCATGACTTCATCTGGAATCCAAAGGAGTGATATAGGCAGAATTGGTAATGTTCCTGCAATGACGAAAGTAGAAAAGCTCCAGTACATGCTGATGCTAGCCAACAAGGAACATTCGGGAATACCTTTGACTGCTGAGGAATCCGACTTCTTGCTTTCAACCAGAATCAATGAAAAAAAAAACAGAAGTCACAGGAGTCTCCGATCCTATGCCTGATCTGCAACAAACTTCATCATGCAGTGATTCTGAAACTCCTCCGTCCTATGACACAGAACCACTCCATGAGGTACCATCATTGTTTGCTCATGAAAAGCCACATTCTGTGCCTCTCGAACCTAATTATGATACATACATGGACACGCCAAGTTGTAGCAATACTAATTTGACAAATCCAGATATGGATCCTAATGAAGTTCAAGTTGCACAAAATGATGCTAATGATGAGGAAACTCGGGCTCTATTTGAATCATTACTTCATAATTGTCAAATAGAGATTGAAAAGGTCAAAAAGATCAATCGCGAGGTAAAAGCCGCGAATGAAAAATTGACCACTGAGCTTGAGAGTTATAAGGTGAATGCACGAGCTTATGATTTTCACACCAATCGACAGTCAGAACTTGAAAATAGTTTAAGAGATTCTGTTTTAAGAGAAAAACGTTTACAAATCAAATTTGACACTCTAGATGTCAATTTGAACAACAAAATAAAATCTTTAAACAAAGAAATTTCTGAACTAACCAACCAGCTTTCAAAACAAAAATCAACTTATTCCAATCTTGAAAAAGAAAAGAAGGAGTTGAATGAAAGGTTTTCAAAACGTGAAAAGGATCTTCTTAAAGAGATCAATGACAAAAAGGAAACCATTGCAAAGTTGGATGATTTGCTTGTAAAAACGGGTCATTCTGCACAAACAGTTAACTTGTTAATAAACGATCCAAACCCGATTTTACATACATTAAAAAAGGTGGCTATCGGTTATGAAAACCCTTATATTCTCAAGAAAGCTCAGAAAGAACAGAATGTGCTTTTTAATGGTAATTTAATAAATGCTATCCATGACCCTCCATCGGTTCATGATTCTGATGAAACGATTGAGCTTTCAGAAGAGAGTAGAAAGAAAATGAGACAAAGGAACCCAGAAATAAAACCCATTGACTATAATGAAGCAAACAAACTTGCTGGGGTTCACCTTGTTAAAAAGGAGTCACCTCTGTTTTTTCAAAAACCAGTGGTTTTCACAAGACAAAAAGTTGTCTCAAAACATCTGTCTAACATCGAACAAATGGCATCTAAAAACACTTGTGAAACAAGTGCAGCTAGACTATATTTGGTTGATCTTAAACAGAGAATTGAAACACTTCAAAGTATTGTGGCATCCAAATTAAACAGTAACAAAAAAGACATATTTTCAAGATTTCAGACTGAACTAAAAGGAATGTTTGAACAAGACATTAATCCACACATTGATGCAATCTATGCGGTTGTTCAAAATGTGGAATATAATCTTTTGAAAGAGTCAGCAGAATTCGTTAAGGACCACAAATCCTTAGTGAATGAAGCAAATGAATACTTGGAACACATAAAAGTTTTGGAAATGCAAAATGACTCTCTCTCCTTCGAAGCTCTATCGACCGATATCATGTCAATTATTTACCAAACATATTCTGTGGAAGATGAGGAAACACTTCGAGCTGAGACTTCTCAAATTGTTGAAAAATATGAAAAGGCGCTTTTGAAACTTGAAAAACAAAATTGCACATATTTTAAACAACTTGATACAAAAAAGGAAGAATGCAAGTATGACAAACTGTCGTATGAGCGTTCTTACAAACAACTGAAAGAACAAATTGATCTTTTGAAGTCTCAGCTTGAAAGTCAAAAAAGGCAGGGTGAGGAAACTAAGTTTGCAAAACCATCAACCTCGGAACAACCAAAAATGTCAATTTCTCAAACGGTTCCAACAGTTGATGTGACAATTGATTTGACAAAACCAGTCACTCCAACACCCTCGCCTAAAACACCAAAAGTGATAGCACTTGGCCTTTCTAGGAATTGCTCACCGAATGTGACCACTCAAACAGTTAAGGAATCTGTTGGTTCAAACAAAATGGTCCACAATCTCTACCTAGAAACTGCTAGGCAAAAGGCACAGGTTCGACAAGACGGAATTTTAGGAACAAAACCTAGAGTGATGAATTCTACAACATTACAAAGCACTGCTAGTAGTAGTAAACCACTACCTAGGATCATTCAACTAAAGACTAGGGATTGGCTTGCATCTAAGAGTAGTTGCGAAAAAGAAAATGTTACCCACGTAGAATCTAACACTATGAGCTCAAATTCCTCTTCGAACACAAAGCAAGTTCAAAATGACAGTAGTGACAAAATTAAGGTTGCGGTGTTAAACAAAAATGTTGAATTTGTTTGTCCTACATGTCAAAAATGTGTCGTTTCAGCTAATCATGATGCATGTGTTGCACAATATATCAAGAAAGCAAATTCAAGTGCTAAGGCACAATCCTCTAAGACACCAAATAGCAACAAACCCGTTGCTAAGAAGCAAAAGGCTAAGAAACCAACTAGGTGGATCTCTACAGGACGTAGTGTTTCTCAAAAAGAGACTTCCGTTGCATCTGAAAAGGACACAACTCCTAGATCTTGCCCTAGGTGGATTCCCACGGGAAAAGTTTTTAAAACAGTTGGTCTTAGATGGATTCCCACAGGAAAGATTCTTGATAGCTGCACCACAACAAGTAATAGTGAAAATCATCAGGATAAGGATGTAGAAACCACTACAACCGTTGATAGTGGACACCCTCAATGTGATGATTCATGTTCTTCTAACACTGTTATTTGTGCATATTCTTCTTTTGTGGATTCTGTGATTGCAGGTACTTGTGAAAGTGTTGAAACTTCATACGCTGAATGTGGAAGAGAAGACCTTTATGCCAACATCGCATTTGGAAATCCTGGTCTACATCCACTTTTAACTCCACTTTTACTTGTTCATACTTAATCATTCTTTGTGCATATACATTTTTTGAAAACATCAAAAAGAATATACAAAAATGGAAAATTTTCAAAAAATACAAAAACAATATAAAATCACAAAAATCCAAAAAATATTCTTCTCCGACATGTCTCTCGTATAATCAATATTCTGTACGTACTTAGAAATATCATTCAACAATGATACGGGCATGTACAGATGCTTGAGCGAGAGTTCTTTAAATGTTTTCAAAACATGTCGTTTTCTCAAACTTTTTCTTAAATGGCTTTCGTTCAATTCAGTTCAAAACCCGTTCTTCATTATGGCTTTCGTGCATTTCAGTACGGAACCCGCGCTTAATTTAATGGCTTCTAATCATATCGGATTAGGACCCGAGCTTAACCCAATGGCTTCTGAGAGACTCACTCCAGGACCCGCGCTTCAATAATGGCTTATGCACACATTTCAGTGCATAACCCGTTTTTCAAATAAAGGAAAGTGTTGTGCAAAACCAATTTCTTTTTTTTTCAAACACTTATCCTAAAAACGAATGAAGATATTTTCTCCTAACATATCTTCAAAGATTTTCAAAATCTTCTCCATCTTAAGCACATTTTCTTCAAGATTTTTCAATAAGATTTTTCCAAATCTTTCATAAAGTGCTCAAGATAACTCCCTCCTAAACCCTTAAAACTGATTTTAAACTAAAATGTTTAACCATATGCTTTGTTTAAGGGGGAGTAGAAAATCAAAAATGTTCCAATTTCATGCTCAAATCCGTCTATCTCTCCAAAAAGTTTCATTTTAATCAGTTGATATCAAAAATATCACTGCATGCTATTTTTGAGGGGGAGAAGATGTGATTAAAATGTGATCGAAAAGGAATCTCAAAAAGAGTTCTTCAAAAAGACTCAGCATGAACCCTCGAATTGACGAAAGCTAAATGTCAGTAATCGAAAAGACTAGTCCGGGACGGGTAATAATTTCAAGATGGTTATCCATTGATGTAAACGTGTCTCGCAAAGGACTTGTCTGAGTAGAATGTACCAATTCGAGAGATGATCTTTTGATATGACCGGGATGGGTAATAACTTCAAGCTAGTCTAACTAGTGATGTAAACGTGTCTCGCAATGGTCATATTAATTGAAAATCGATCAGTTCAAAAAGTGCGAACTCTACCCATCATGTGCAATTCTTTCTTAAATCTCATATGCACATGTGAAGGGGGAGTATTTTAGAAAATGCAAAACTCTCGAAGTATTAACAAAATGTGTTTTATTCATGAACACTTTGAGAGATTTTCTCAAATGGTTTTATGGCAAGTGATCAAATAATCTAGGATAATCATGGAGTAATAAGGTGATTATGGTTAGGTTATGTCCAATGATCCGCCAGAACCGGAGGGATCTACCCAAGGACAATTCCAATAGCTTAGATCTAGAAGTCCTTAGGTAAGATTGAAAAAAGGAGTAAATGAGAAAGGAGAAAGAAGGGGTTGAAGAATGAAAAAGAAAAGTTTTTGTAAGGGTGAAAAGAAATAGCCCTCCATGAAAACTTAGGTCAGAAACCGGGTCAATACATCTGCTATCGGTACTCACCAAGGTGATACTGGTATTGAAGACAAGACGTCATGGACCCAGTGACGCATTTGCACCACCCCTCCTATCCACTCAGATATCTCTTAAAAGATATTTGTTTCATTTCTCACGGAGAACACTACGTAATCTATCGACCTCTCACTTCGAGATGTGTTGATATTGAAAAGGTGGCACTCTGCTCCATGCCTCCGACGACTAAAATCAAAACGCACATTATTGAGTCTAGAGACATGAGATTCATCAAAAGATCTCTTAGGAACACTTCCTATGCAATACACTTGTGTTCATCCAAAGGATACAAGTTGTATGAGTCTTATTGAGATCTTTAGATCTTGCCTCACGACATGATGGCCGCTGGACGATTTATTGCTAACTGTATTATGCAGGTACTGACGAAAGTCCATTCACCATCATCATCTACAACGTAGACGCATCTGATCAGAAGAAGTAGATCAAGGCAAGAATATTCAAAGTCAATACTTTGAAGATCACAGAGCATGAAGGAACATTGAATCAAGTCTATTCTACATCGACACTCAAAGTTCAAGACATCAAAAGCAAAAGACCATTCACGGGAGCATCATTGACATGACCATCCCTTAGGGGGAGATTGTTAGCATTTAAATTATGCTAGTTTGGAAGCGATGGTCATTTGTAGCTTAGAACTTTAGTATCATGTATAATATGTATTAAGTAATGTGGGCTAAAGGCATTAGTATTGATAGTATCTTATGTTATAAGTGTAGTGCAATACTTTAGCCCACACATGGTCCAAATGTAAAGCCCATCCAATGTCTTTGGATGGCTGCCAACATACATAAGCCACAACTCTCTCATTTAGCAAGGTGTGCTGTGAGAGAGTGTGTGTGTTTTATTTGTATTTTCTCTCTAAATCTAATATACACATTTCCAGGTTCTCCACTGCCACCACATCCTCATCCTTATCTTATCTATCATTCTATATTTCCTCTCATTCCTCATCTATTGTTCTCTTCTTCTAGTCTTGTGTTTGTGCCATTCGATCTAGTGTATAAGTGGTATGATAAAGTAGGATTTCTAGCTTCAATTTGTTCAAAAGTAACCCATTTCTTGAAAGGTTACCTGTTCTTCAGGTAAAATACATGTCATGTCATTTTTTATTTTATTTTAAAATGAACTATCTTTTTCCACGTCACCCTTATGACTTTTTTCACTTTTTCGGTTATGACTTTTTCAACATAATTTTTGCAGTTACTCTTCATTTTTCTTTAAATTTACCATTTTTCTTCAACATCTAATCATGGTTTCTATTTACTTACATTCAAGAATGCATAGCTCAAAAATAAAATTTCCCAACTAGAACAATTTTAAATCTTAACATCCCCAGTTCAATGAAAAAAAAAAGGTTCAATATTCCATATCTTATCATCGTATAATCATTAGGAAAAATTAAACCAACTTCATGAGAAACCTGACCACAGGAAAACCTCATCCATTTACCCGTTTATCATGTACTACTGGATTTCTAGATCACTTTGCAAAAAGATGTAAGTATCGGCTTCCTTAACATCTGCTAAAACATGAAGAAACTCGGGAGGAATAGCTGCAGGGTTGATGTCGAGACAACCCTTTGGAGCGTTTGCAGATTCTTGACCCGTGAGCAGGCATGAAGGTATTTGATGCGATATTTTAAGAAAGTCTTTTTCCGGGATAACTTTTGTTTCCTTACTGTCGAGATGTCGGTGAAACACTGTTTTAAACCCTACAACTTTGACTTATGTTGTGACGGTAATGCCTGTTTCTTCACTGTACTCGTCAATTTCCACAATTTCGTAAGTATGTTTTATTGTATCCAGTGTTTTATCCCTTTTGTACAGAGCAAAAGAACCTCCCTTTTTAGGGAAAACACGAATGTTACCGTTTCTCAGCTTTGTAAAGCTAGCTTTGAGAGAAAACAGTTTGGGGAGGTAACGGTTTCATATTTTCCTAGTTGAAACTAGCCGAATGCTTCCGGGAACCCCGGAAAAGGAAGTGGTTTCTTGTTAGGTTTTGAGCTAAGCCAACATACTTTCATCTTAAATGGCTTCAAAGAAATTACTTTGTGAACTATGGCATAGTTCCGAGGCATCCCGTCGCGATCATCATAAGCAGTCCAGACTTCTTTGAAACATTTTTCGCTTCTTTCTATATCGAAATCATGAAAATCTGGATGTGGTACGTCAGCCTCGTTACTCTTTGAGAAGCCATTTGCCATGTCAGCAAATTTTACGGCCTCTAAACTCCATTCATCCAGTTTCTTCTTTATTTCCGTAGTCGCCTTCTTTATAAGGTGATTCTTGATAGGCCCTGTTTCCTTAATTGCATCAAACCCCTTAATGTCTTTCTTTGTTTTAACATATTTGACTTTCTTAGATGCAGATTTAGCTTCTTTTTTAGCGATCTTATTTCTCAAAGCTTCCTCTATATTAGTGTCTATTATCTAGTCCAGCTTCTCCTCGATCCCTTTTTAGTGGACCTCACTGGGAGCTTGTACCATTACCAGCCTCAACACCCATTATCTTACATGTTTCTGGGGCTGAAATGTTAATTCCCGTTCCTTGTGAAATTCCCACAACTTCTGAAGAAGCATTGATATTTGGTGGTGGAATCTCGGTAATCTAGATCAACTACTACGTTAATAGTTTCAAGTAAACAAGAAGATTAGGCAATATTCTGGCCCGAGCTTAACCAAGCTTCTACTTTTGACAGCGATTCTCAAACCTGATACAGATATACAAAGTTTCAAAACCAAATCCGCAAATAATATCATAATCAAAACATCTCGAACCATAATCAATCATACATATACTACACTCATATAGTGTCACGCAAATTATCTGTTACGCTGGCTAACTCACAAAAGTCAAACCACAACAATAATTCCCTATAGGTGCACACTACAGTAATCTATAGGCATAAGAGCCCCTGATAATAGGCACAAAGAGCCCTTGTTAATAATTAGGCACAAAGAGCCCTTGCATATAATAATTAGGCACAAAGAACCCCTTGCATAAAATAACCTTAGCCAACTCGCGTAACAGTTTCATAACCACAAACACAATTTCAGGTCAAATCAACAAACAGGTTAACACATAACGCATTCAAATAATCAGGTCAGATATTTCAGCCAAACAGTCAAAGCTTGAGTAAACAATTCGCGTATCCAAATAACAATTTTTGAGTTTAGTTGAAAACGAGCATGTATTCTCCCCCAAAACAGTTATAAAACCAGTAAAAGTAGGGGCCATGAACTCACCTTAGCCACAGCAATGCAAACATCACAACTGACACGACTGGCATCTAGAGCTAATCACAACGGTATCCAGGAGACGGGCACAACGGTACACGGAGGTACAAGTACAACGACAACTATGACACATGGCTCAACGGACTCGGCACAACCTAATAATATAAAGACTCGTCTCAAAATATTTTCATAAGTCAAATGCGCAAGGGTTTCCAAAGGTTAACCATTTCCATTCCCAATATCAATCTAATCCCATTTCCAAAAATAATCTTGTTTTATCCCTTTTATAAGTGTTTGGTATCATCATTCGTGTAATAGGAGGGGACACTGACTGAAGAGTACACACGCCATAAAGGAAACAAACAACGGTGTTGACTCGGAGGAGATGACAAGGAGTCAAAGAGAGATGACGGGGATAACCCAAAGTAATCACACATATCAGACACACCAATTAACTGGAATGGTTGGTAGTCGTCGGTATTATCCCATAATCCCATTAAGTTTCATAAAACATACATGTTTTACATGTTAAAAATTCGCCCTGACTCATTCGTTTGTAGGACGTTCCGAGTCGAGCGACTTTATTAGTTTCCAAATACGTTTAGTTAACAAGAGATTATAAATATTATAGTTCGTCAGACATCATTTCCATATTGTTCGTCCGTTACGGATCAAATACATTAAATTCACTTCGAGTTTAATGTACTGTAATCGTTTCGTGTCCCAATAGTCTAATAATGTCCAAAGTCCGATAATATTCCAAATCCAACAATAGTCCAAGTTTCAATATATATTTCAAATTCCGGTGTTGCAAAAATCCCCAAAATGTACCGACTACCAATCAACGTCCACACAAATAAATAATCCAACAATTAATTCACATAACAATAATAATGTACTAGTGCAAATGTGCCTCGAAACTTTTCGAAACGTTCCGTAACCTCGTGTTTTTTTTCCGTTATTTTCCAACTTACATCATTCAAAACTTTATATTTCCCTTTTTTTATATTAAATAACAACTTAATTGTTATTTATTTACCATTTTCATCTTTCCTTTTCATTTTTGTTTTATAACCTGTCACGAGGTTACCAACGTACCGAGTCACATTTCCATCAAATCTCGCTGCTATAAGCCGGGTCAAATAGTCAATAATAACCAATAGTCCAAAATATATAACAAGTCCTCTTTAGGCGAGTCGAGGCCACGCCGAGACTACGAAGTCTCGGTTAGCACACGACAAGGCTCGAAACATCACAAACATCAAATCCAAGACCAAGTATCAATCCAAGATGCCATTCGGCTATAACACAACCACTTCGGCCAAACTAACCTACGTTTCAACAACAATAATCAAATCCAATCCGGATTTAAATCTCTCGACACAATAATACGGAAACGATAAAACACAAACTTACCACGCCGAGACCTTCAAGGTATCGGCTTCGAGCCAACGTTGCCAAAAACAAAACCAATCAGACCCAAGATAGTCGCGGCTCAAACGATTTCAAAAACCAAAACCAAACCATAAATCCTTTGGGTCTCGGTCTAAACTCATTACCACAACAAACAAAACAATAACCAAAAATCAAATAAGCTCCCATAAGTCACAAAATAAGCTCGATAAGCCACAAAATCAGCTCGACCGTGAGCTTATGCTCACTGTATCAAAACCCTCAACATAAACTCGACTCAAAACGATGATACCAAAACATTTCAACCCGTTTTATTATTAAAAATCCATTTTAAACCCACACCGATTCATACGTGTGGTGAATCGGTGTTTCTATTAATCTTTATCACCCGATCTATGTTTACCTTACTTACCAACAAATAAACGAAAAGGAGTAGCGGCGGTGGAGGGACAAAACACAAACAAAACATCAAATAAATTTTCCAAAGTCGTGGATCTATATAAAAGGATGATGATGGTGCTGTTTGGTGGCGACGAGAGGCAGTTGGTGGCGCGTATGGGTGTTTCAGGGCGCGTACACCACTGATTCAAGACAAGAGTGATGTTATAAGGATGGGAGTAGTGGTGGTTTGCCGTGATAGTGGTGGTGACCGGCGGCTAGGGTTTGGCCGAATGTGGTGGCGGCTGGAGAAGTAGAGAGAGGAGGTGACTAACCCTAGAATGGTTGTAGGTCCACACGTTATGGATCCAAGTAGCCTTTGTTACTTGCTAGACAACTTGAATAAATCCAAATTGATCTAGGTGAGAAACTCTAACAGATTGTTTATTGCTAATGCGGAATCTTAACAATGAACAATGAAGAACACAATAATACTAACTTCGTATTCTATTAACTTTCAATAACTAACTTTCAATACAATACGCATGTGTGTAACTCTTGAGCCTTAGGGTTCCTTTTATACACTAAGGAAACCCTAGATACAAAACGTGTAGAAGGATATGCGTATCTTCTATTAAGATAACTACGTATCATTTCCTAACTTATAGCTAACAAACTTTCCTATAATTCATAAACAGACTTAACTAACAAAGTCAACCAGACTTAACTAAGTAATACTGCCTACCAGACTTAACAATGCATAGGCAGACTTAACTATTACTTAAATACAACTAACAGACTTAACTACGTAACCCAACAGACTTTAAGTCTGTTCTTCATATTAAGTCTTGTCTTGTGATAATTCCCAACAATCCTCCCCTAACTTGATCTTCATGCTTCATGAACTTCAAGTTCCTTCTGAATAAGCTTCTGAGGATTGAATCTTGAACTCTTGGAATTATCTTTAACTCTTCAAAACATCATATATGATCTTTTATGCAGCAACTTTGTCTTTAACCATTTGATCTTCAACACATCTGATCTTTTCAGCAACCATGACTACTTGTACATCAATTCTTTTAAGTTTCATATTATTCTCATCACTTCCAAGTGTGTTAACTCCTGTGAGAGGTGAATCATTGAAAATTAATGGATTTGATGTCTCTTTACCAGATAGCCATTAACTACTGGAGTAGCCAATGTTTTGGTGTGTAAGACCATGGTACATTGATAACCATATGATTTTTAGCAAATCATCAACTATCAACGGATTTGTTTTGTCTTTACCAAAAGCCGTTTGCTTTTGGAATAGCCAATTCTTTGGTGGAATTCACCTCACCTTGGTGAATTGATTACCAATTATGGATTTCTACAGCCTTTACCACAAGCCATAATCTTGTGGGCTAGCCAACTCTTCACTATCTCATATATGGTGAGTTGATTACCATATAATTTTTGGTAAATTGTCAACCATTAACGGATTTGAAATATCTTTACCAGAGCCGTTTGCTCTGGATTAGCCAGTCCTTATGTGGTTTAGACATGGTGGACTAATAACCATTTGTTGTGTCAGTGCTATGCACCTTCACCAAGTGAGAAGTTCCTTTAGTCTCACTTAACATCTTGAAAATTCTTTCAAACACTTCAAAAACCCCAATATGGTTCCTTTAGGGATTGTTCCTTAATCAAATCCAAAAGCTTCTCATATCCCTCATCTTTCTCATCTGCAAACAATTTCTTTTGTAACATTTCTTTGCAGACTCTAGGTGGTAAAGGATACTCCACTTCTGCAAGCATATAGATATGTGCTGATTGCAAAGTTAAACAATGTACCTGACAGTTGTGGAAATATCTCCATCTAACAATCTCTTGTTGGTATGGCAGCTTCCAGATTTCATCTATCCTTGAAGGTGGCTCAAACATAACTCTTAAATCTCCCCAAAACACCCTCTCAAACTCTTCTTCAGGTGTATAGTCTCCATGTCTGATATTCACCAACTTGAATAGTTCCCTGAGATCTTCCCTACTTACATCATTTAGTAGTCCATGAAAATTAACATATACCACTTCTGTATAATCTTCCCTAATAATCTGATATGCAGCTCTCAAACCAGTTTTGATTATTTGATATTTAACAATTTTGGCTGGTTCCTTAGAGCTTTCAGGGATGGATCCCATAGTGAACCCTTCAGATGAAGGTTCTTCTTCTTCTGATTCTTCTTCCTCTTGCACTTTCTTCTTGGACACTGATTTGCTTTTTCTTGCAATGCTTTTTCTCCTTGTCCACTTTATAATTGGCTTTTTCACTTCAACTTCTTCCTTTACTTCACTAGATGCCTTCTCAGTCTCAGATGCTTTTTCACTTACTTTCTCAACCTCAATAGCTGGTTCAGACTCTGTCACCTTTTGTCTTTTAAAACTCCTTCTGAGAGAGTCTTCATAATCAATTGGTCTGTACCCTTGATCTCTTTCATAACCCCTTTGATACAATTGTAGAATATCTTCATATGATCTTCCTTTCATCTTAGCAAAGGTTGAGTGCATCATGTTCTTCAGATACACCTTCATAGAATGTATATGTTCTGCCTTAGACATTTTCTTGGGAACCTTGGTTTTCTTCTGAGTTAGCTTTATCCTTGACATAAATTCACCCAAGGTGTCTGAATCCCTCCTAGCATTTATGAATTCTGCAAGTTCTTTATCTCTCTGCTCTGTTGTCAATCCTTCAATCCCTTTGAGCTCCTCCAACTTTGCTCTTAGCTCATCATCGTCTTTAATCATAGACATGACAGGATCATCAACAGACTCCTCTTGCAACCTTCTAGCAAACAATTCATCTTACCTCTTTTGTTCTTCCTCTTTATCTATCTCAGCCTGTTCTGCTACTTGTATTCTTGCAATCTCAGCTAGAGATGCTTCCTCTTCTCTTTCTTGTCTCTTTGACATCTTGGTATGTGCTTAAACACATCCCATTTCTTGACCAAATCCGGACCCAAATAGACCAAAAACCCGACCAAAATGCCAAATATATTGTGTTTTTGTGTTTTTACATATGCAGACACGGATATCAAAGAAAAGGACAAAATCAAGCAAAGAACCGGGAAACCGAGCACGAGATGTGGAAGTATTATTTTTAGCCGATGCCGAGGAGAAATTATGGTCAAAAAGTCAACCGAGGTCCTACATCTATCGGAAATTATCAAATTAAGCCCTTGGATTTATTTTTGGATAAGTGGCAACAATGGTCCTTGAGATTTCTGAAATTACAAAATAAGTCCTTGTTATTTTTCCTAACTTTAAAAACCTTAAATCAAATCCGGATTTAACAAAACATTTCACTACCGGCCCAACAATAAATAACCCAACACCAAACTCCACTAAACTAACCGGCCCATCCCACAAAACCCGACCCACCCACACTCGCTAAAAACTAAACCCGGTCAAATCCATAAATTCTACTCGATCAAACAAAAAAAGTTAAATAAAAACACACTCACCCCTATTATCTCTTTCTCAAAAAAAATACCGATTCCCAGGTTCTTCCCCCTTTCATTTTTTTTACTATTCACACAACCCTAAACCTTTAACCGTACGAATTTACAGCAATTAAGGGTAGAATAGACAATGATTGGTCCTTCTAGAAGCCTCTGACGAGAAGAATGACACGTGGGAGCAGCCGATTGGACCGAACACATCATACTTTTGATCCTAGGGCTGGAAATGAAGAGTGGTGAGCAAGGAATTGATCCAAGGGTGGTGGATAGCTGATGATACGCACGGATCGCCAACATGGACTCTCCAGAAGGATCGATTGAAGCCTATAAATAGCGGGATTAAACCTCTGTTCGAAGGCTAGTTTTTTTTTTAGTTTTTTTAGATAGATAAGATTTAATTTTAACTGTTTTATTGTTATTTTAAATTTCAGTCGATTTTTAATTTCGGTTGTATCAGAATTTTATTTCTTGTAATCGGTAATTTTGATTAATGAAAAAATTATTTCAGTTTTTGTTTTAATTGTCTCATGATTTTTATTTGAGTTATTATAATTGTTTTGAGTTTTTGAGGTTGTTATTTGAATCGGTTGTTAAAATAATTTGAGTTTCTTTTTATCATCAGTCCGTTTAATGTAAGTTGCATATTCTTGAAGTTAAATTTCGTTTAGCTTTATTCTAATTTGAGTGTTATTTCAGAAAAGAAAAAAAATATATATATAATATATATATATTTCTAAGCTTACTGGTAAGCTGTTCGTCTGATTTTTTTTAAGCTTATGTTAAGCTTTAGTTGAACTCCAAATTGTTTGTTTCTCAAAAGCGAAATAGTCAAAGAGAAGTTTAAAAATTAGTTGATAAGCTGGTGAATAAGTTGGTTAGGCTGATGGTGAAGAGAAGCAGGATAATGGGTATATTGATTATTGGCTTATAAGCCTGGGTTAGAACCGAGTTCTGAAATCACTTCGTTTAAGCTAGGATAAGGTGTAAGTTTCATTTCGTTAATTTTTCCAGTGCTGATCATTGTTGCTATTGTTTTTTTTTTCCATTGTCCTTGGTTGTTTTTTTTGTAGTTTTAGATTAGTATTAGTTTAGAATAAATTGCATAGGTCTAAAAGTTTTTTAAGGGATTGTTTTTGAATAGCAGCTGAGCTTATTAGAATTTCATTGTGGAGAATTTTGAGGTACTTTAAGTAGTTAAAAAGAGGTTGCAACACTTGGATTGGTTTAGACTAGGACTGCTCTTTTCATTTTTTCTGCTATCAAAAAATAGTGCAGCAGCTATTGTGTTTTAACTGCTGATCTAGGCCGAAATCGAGCTAGCAATCAAGCCTTTGTGAAAGGGCTTTTTAGATTTTTATAATCTCTGCTTTATAAGCTTTCCAAAACAGTTTTCATCTTTAAAATTGGTTAAGTTTTGAGCTTTTTATAAGCTTTTGAAAAGAGCTTGGGAGAATTGTTAACTGCTTTAGAAAATAAAACAAGTTTCGTAGTTTGGCAATTCTGGTCCTTGTAGTTTAGTTCAATTCGAATTAATCAGTTTTATTTGTGGCAAATTTAGTCCTTGTCTTTCATTTAGTTTAATTAAGTTTCAGTTTTGTCAACTTTAGTCCTTCAGCTTTTATAAAACTTTTATTTTTCCAAATTTTCTTTTATAATTAGTCCATTAGTTATATTTTTTTTTACTTTTGCATTTTAGTCAATACACCTAATTAGTTTTAAATAGTTTTAATTCATAAAAAATTATTTAAAAGTCAAAAAAATATTTTTCTTTTTCCAAAAATTTTCTTTTATCAAAGTTAATATAGGAAAATTATTTTTATATTTTTAGGTTTTAAATTTCACAAAAAACACTTTTATTTGCATTTTATAATTCGTCGCATTACGTTTTTAATTTCAAATTTTCGTTTTTAAAATTCATATGCTTAGTTTAATTGTTGCATTAGATTAATTAGTTAATTTCTTTTATAATTTCATTGTTCGTAGTATAAAATCAAAAATCAATCACTCTTTTTCACTCATTCACTACACGTATTCGACACGTTAACGACAACTCGATATTCGACCTTCGTTGGGAAACGACCCGGGGAAAACGCATACGTTGCCTTTTCCCTCGGAAAAATAAATATACTACAAAAAACGACAAATCAAAATGGCGCCGCTGCCGGGGAAGGCTTGAAAAGAGTTGGAATTTCGCCATAAGAATCGTGTTTTGAAGACCCTTCCTCGGAAGTTAATTGTTTTTGAAAAATAAAAAAAATACAAAAATATAATAATTAAAAAACACTTTTCTAAAGTGTTTTCACCATTAATAATAAATCCTCGGTCTTCCGTTGAAGGAGGGCGGTTGTAAACCATTCCAAATTACAACAAAACAAATCGTGAAATTGATCGTTATCGGATTACTTTATTACTACAACCTAATTACGGGGTTTAAGGAAGTTTGACATTAAATTGTCGAGCTGAAGAAGGCGGGTTTTTAAGCATCTTCGGAGCTACCTTTGCCTTCCCGCCACGCTGCGCGTAGTTTTAAAGGAAACGGTTACGGTTAACGTAACGGTTACCAAAAAGAAAAAATAAAGTCTTTTGTTTTTCAATATATTAAAAAAGCCAAAAATAATTCCCAACCAAAAATACAAAAAGATTTTTGATTTTTATTTTTGTTTGTTTTTGGTGTATGCACACCCGATCTTCTACTTCTCACCCTCTTCTTTCACCGCTATCAAATCCCGAGAGGATTATTCGTCACAATCACCGTGTTCATTTCTCAAACGTTGAAGAAATGGCCGATGATCCACACAATCAACCCCCGCCGGTGGGTGGTGATAATCACATGCCAGCTCCCGATCTCCGAACGATGGAGGAGCTGTGCCAACCCACAATGCACGGACGTGGTGGCCCGATTGCCCCCGTCAATATTCAAGCCGCCGATTTTGGACTTAAGCATCACATGATTCAACAAGTCCAAAATTCGTGCCAATTCCATGGCTTGCCGGGTGATGATGCGAACAAGCATCTTGATAAATTTATCACCGTCACCCAAAGTATGAAACCACATGGGGTCTCCGATGACGCCCTTCGGCTATATCTCTTTCCTTATTCATTGACGCATCATGCCACCGCATGGTTTGATCGTCTTCCAAGAACTCCATTCGTAGTTTCGACGAAATGGTTACGAAGTTCTTGGCGAAATATTTCCCACCGTCGATGGTGACGAAATTAAGGAATGAGATTAGCAATTTCCGTCAGCTTCCCGATGAATCATTGTTCGAGGCATGGGAACGCTACAAGTTATCGATTGATCGGTGTCCGAACCACAATATGTTATTGGTCACTATTATAGATACCTTCTATAACGGTTTGACATTACGACACCGTGATACGATTAATGCTGCTGCCGGTGGTACGTTTATGAAACGTCGACCCGAAGAGTGCTATGATCTCATTGAAAATATGACCACCCACCATAATTTCTGGGATTCCTCTGCCGAGAGGAATGAGTCAACAAGATCTAGCACTGATTCTTCTACTTCTGAGATAGCCGCTCTTTCTAAACAAATGAATGATTTGTCTACGGCTATCTTGAGAATTCATCAAAATCAGATTTCAACTCAAAACAACAACAATCAAGTGAATGTTGTTAACCATAGTTGTGAGACATGTGGTGGTCCTCACCAATATTTCGAGTGCCCAGCCTCCGGTGGCTACACTCAAGAGAATGTGTATGCTGCTTCTGGAAATTTCAATCAAGGTGGTAACGGTTACCAACCTCAAGGAGACCGTAATCTCCTCAGCTACCGTTCTAACAATTTTCTCGGACCACCCGGTTTCCCACCAAATCAAAATCAGCCAGTGCAAAACCGTATTGTTCCAAATAATCAAAATCAAAATCGGGGCAATCAAGTTTATCAAAACCAAGGGAATTTTAACCAAGCCCCGAATCAAGGAAATTTTAATCAGGGAAATTTTCAAAATAACAATCAAGGTTTTGTTCAAAACAACCGAGGGCTAAATCTTCCAAATAATCAAAATCAAGGATTTGTGTCAAACCCATCGCCCTCGGATGAGTTATTAAAACAATTCATTCTTCAAAGTCAGCATCAACAAAAGAAACAAGAGGAAATGAATAGGATGATGATTAATCAGATAACCGAATTAAACAAACGTTTAAATGATCGACCCTCGGGTTCGGGTACTACTACTCTTCCAAGTAACACGATCGCCAACCCGAGGGGCGATGCTAAGGCGATCACTACTAGGAGCGGTGTTTCATATGATGGACCCACGGCTCCGGCTACCCCTTCTTCTCTACCTCCCAAGGTAGTCGTCCGTGAGACCGAGGTGACCAAGGACATGGAACCTCCTACTAACAACGAAGGAACCAAAGACGTCCAACCTCCGGTCATCCATCCATCTGAACCGAAAAATGTTGAACCAAAAGAAAAAGCTCCTGAAGAAATTCCCGTTAAGACCAATCTTCCGTATCCTTCGAGAATAAGTGATCAAAAGCTCCGTGACAAAGCTTCGAGTCAAATGGAGAAATTTTTCCAAATTTTTCAAGAATTACATTTTGATATAAGCTTCGCGGATGCTTTGCTCTTGCTGCCTAAATTCACTTCCACCCTCAAAAGTTTGTTGAGCAATAAAGAAAAATTATTTGAAATGACAAAAACTCCAGTGAACGAAAACTGCTCCGCGGCAATTCTCAAAAAGCTTCCTGAAAAGCTTGGAGATCCCGGAAAATTTCTCATCCCATGTGAATTTCCGGGAAAGGTTGAATGTCACGCCTTGGCCGATCTTGGTGCGAGCATCAACCTAATGCCGTTGTCCATCTGGAAGAAACTTTCTCTACCCGATCTCACCCCCACTTGCATGACCCTCGAGCTTGCGGATCGGTCCATAACCCTTCCCAAAGGTGTAGCCGAGGATGTCTTTGTAACAGTGGGGCAGTTCCATTTTCCAGCAGATTTTGTGGTAGTTGATTTCGAAGCCGACCCCCGGGTTCCTCTCATTCTAGGAAGATCATTCTTGAGGACCGGGCGGGCTCTGATCGATGTTTATGGTGAAGAAATTACTTTGCGGGTCGATAAAGAAAAAGTCACGTTCAATATTAATCCGAACTCACAACCTCAAACCGACAAATGCAATGTCGCTACGGTTGATCAAAAATCCGATCCCGTAATTGCTCCTAAAAGAATTGATCCAAACCTTTCAAGATTCACGGTCAAGAGCATGTCAGAAAAACGTGCTGAGCTCAAGGCTATGAAAATCAATCCTGGATCGAGCAAATGGTTTGAGTGTTGTGCAGCAAATGCTAAGAGTGTACTTGACGACGATGATGAAGACGAATCGGAGACTACAACGGAAGCGGTGGAAATTGCTAGCTCTAAGAGCACACCACTTGTCCCACCTCCAGAACAAGTTTATCACATCGAGATTCTTGATTCCGACTCTTCCCATCCTTCTCCTCCGAATGAGGGAAGTGTGATCTTGCGGGAAGAGCTCGAGGTATTCTTCAAAGATGAATCAATTTCACCAGAAATTGATGATTCTTGTCTTAATCCGGAGGGAGATATTCTTCTTGAAAAATTATTAGACCAAGAACCATCTCTTTCTCTCCCTCCGAAGGAAGTTGAACTCAATCCACAAAAGAGATTTGATGACCTTGTTCCCGAAACCTTCAATATAACTATCACCAACCCTCTGTTTGAGTTCGAATATGAGATTTCTGATAACCCAATCTTTGATATTCAGATGGAGGAGAGTGATGAGTCTGTGACGGGACCTGAGCTCACAAATGATCATATGATTGATTCTCTTCATGAGGAGTTCTCCGATGAACTCTCTCACTCTATGTCTCCTCCGGAATACGATCATTTCTACTTTGATCTTGAGGATGACACTAGTCTGGGGGAAGGCATTCTCAATCATGAGAATTTGCTATTTGATGATTTAATCCCGACCCTCCCTCCCGACTCATTTCTTAAAAAAACGACCTTCATCAACAAATATCTTTTTGAAGATGACGACTTCATCATGATTGTAATCATGACCTTCTTTCCCTACATCACTTATGATGTTTCTTCTCTTCTCCGTTACTCCTTCGGGAGTGAGGACAAAATCTTTGACCCCGGTATCACCATTTCTAGTTATTCTTTCTAAAAAATACCGCGGGTATCTCATCGGAGTGGAACTTTCTTGTGCTTCAGTGTTTATCCAAACATCTTGAATGAAAGTCCGATGGAGATTATCTTTTCCACATGCTCCCCCAAGGACAAATAAATTCGGGGTCGAGTCAAGCTCATGTGACTCGGTTACCAAAAACAAGCGCTTCGTGGGAGGCACCCCATGCTTATCTATCTATCTTCTTATCTTATTTCTAATAAAACGTGAGGAGGGATCCCCTCTTCCGTATCTTGTGTTTCGTGTTTTTCTGTGATGTGTCCAGGAATGCTCGATGATGAAGACTCTCGTGCTCGTAGTTTCCTTCACGCTACTCGAGTTTCATCATCCGCTGCTTATCCGATATCCTAAATCTTATCGTTTTACATCTATCTTTTGGCATAATTAATAAACGGCCTTAGATTTATGTAGGAGAACCCTTACCTATAAGACATTGAGGACAATGTCTCGTTTTAGTCTGGGGGGGTAATCTTGCGATTTGATTTTTGCCTTGCACTTTTTGCGGTTTACTCATGCAACCCCGTTTTTCCTCCAAAATTGAAAAAATTCAAAAAAAAAAAAAAAAAAAAAAAAAAAAAAAAAAAAATGAGAAAAATTTCAAAATTTTTGCAAAAATATAATAAATTTTGACATTTTTGTTGATTTTCCGCTGGAGAGAGTAGGAATAAAATTCTGACTTGATCGGGCGTGTTGAGCCCTAGCTTGTTCCCTTAACCGTTTATAATCCATAAGCTTGTGCTAGTCTTTTACATAAGGAGCTAGAAAACGCGAATTCTTTTTAAGAATTTGCAAGTTCCCGTATTTGACTTTATATATGCATGGCTTGATTATTTGGCTAAGCATTCGCGGATCTTATTATTTAAGATTTTAAATTTGCGAAGAACGAGAAATGATAGAGTTGTTTATAAGTTAGATTGCTAAACGTGGAGTAGTTGGATCTCTTTAGAGCTCATCGAAGTTATTTGTGGCTTTTTGTTCCCATCAGCTTGTTTCACCAAAATAATACTCTATAAATAATTAAAGCTATTTTGGTTTTGGCGAAATTTAGTTTTTAATCCTTCTTAAGAGAATCCTTGCTTATGGAAGTTGGGTACACATCAAGGTACTGCCAGTGTTACGGTGTAATAGACTATTCCATCTTGCCGGCTCACAACCGATGTTGGGATTGTTATAAAAGCCGTAGGACTCGGGATTTGGCAAAATATATAATGAATAATAATAATAATCCAAAGCCATAAAAAGTTTTCTGCATCTTGCCGGTTCGCAGCCGATGTTGTAGACTTCTAATAAAGGCAGAGGAAAATTCCAAGGTCATAATAGACTATCACATCTTGCCGGTTCGCAGCCGATGTTGTGATTGTTATAAAGGGCCAAGGATCAATAATAATATGTGCTTAATAATGTTAAAAATGCCAAATTTCGACTCCGAGGTATCCTAATAAAGGCTTCCGTCTCTGGACTCGTAGATGAGTTGTTTCGGTCGCAAATAAAAGGGATATTCTCAAAATCGTGTTAAATCAGAGACCTTGATGTGGACCTCATTTTTGTATGCAACGGTTTTCGAGGGAAGGTTTGGAAACTACTTAGCGTCTAAACTAGGTATCTTTATCAGTTTAAAAATTATCGAAACGAGAATTTGGAGAAATTCATTTCTCACCAAAAATAAAATAAATAGAGGAAAAATAGGAATTTGGGAACAAGGAGTCCACAATTAGCTTTCTGAGTAGTGTTGGCAGTCTAACTTGTATATGACAATGATTTCGTTTTTAAGCTTAGTTTGGGGACTTGTGAAAAATCAGGGACGACGAATTTTATCCGTATGGTCACTTCCTCTTGTGTCGTGTTTCCTGCTCCGTGATCCTAAAAATTATCGAAAGATAATGATTGTCAACAAAAGCCGTCACATGAATAATGAGAAAAATATAAAAATACAAAAATAGAATAAAAAGGAAAATCAGGGAGTTCTTATAACATTGCATGAGGACATTGCAATATCTTAGTCTGGGGGAATTTTGGTATGTGCTTAAACACATCCCATTTCTTGACCAAATCCGGACCCAAATAGACCAAAAACCCGACCAAAATGCCAAATATATTGTGTTTTTGTGTTTTTACATATGCAGACACGGATATCAAAGAAAAGGACAAAATCAAGCAAAGAACCGGGAAAACCGAGCACGAGATGTGGAAGTATTATTTTTAGCCGATGCCGAGGAGAAATTATGGTCAAAAAGTCAACCGAGGTCCTACATCTATCGGAAATTATCAAATTAAGCCCTTGGATTTATTTTTGGATAAGTGGCAACAATGGTCCTTGAGATTTCTGAAATTACAAAATAAGTCCTTGTTATTTTTCCTAACTTTAAAAACCTTAAATCAAATCCGGATTTAACAAAACATTTCACTACCGGCCCAACAATAAATAACCCAACACCAAACTCCACTAAAACTAACCGGCCCATCCCACAAAACCCGACCCACCCACACTCGCTAAAAACTAAACCCGGTCAAATCCATAAATTCTACTCGATCAAACAAAAAAGTTAAATAAAAACACACTCACCCCTATTATCTCTTTCTCAAAAAAAATACCGATTCCCAGGTTCTTCCCCCTTTCATTTTTTTTTACTATTCACGCAACCCTAAACCTTTAACCGTACGAATTTACAGCAATTAAGGGTAGAATAGACAATGATTGGTCCTTCTAGAAGCCTCTGACGAGAGAAGAATGACACGTGGGAGCAGCCGATTGGACCGAACACATCATACTTTTGATCCTAGGGCTGGAAATGAAGAGTGGTGAGCAAGGAATTGATCCAAGGGTGGTGGATAGCTGATGATACGCACGGATCGCCAACATGGACTCTCCAGAAGGATCGATTGAAGCCTATAAATAGCGGGATTAAACCTCTGTTCGAAGGCTAGTTTTTTTTTAGTTTTTTTAGATAGATAAGATTTAATTTTAACTGTTTTATTGTTATTTTAAATTTCAGTCGATTTTTAATTTCGGTTGTATCAGAATTTTATTTCTTGTAATCGGTAATTTTGATTAATGAAAAAATTATTTCAGTTTTTGTTTTAATTGTCTCATGATTTTTATTTGAGTTATTATAATTGTTTTGAGTTTTTGAGGTTGTTATTTGAATCGGTTGTTAAAATAATTTGAGTTTCTTTTTATCATCAGTCCGTTTAATGTAAGTTGCATATTCTTGAAGTTAAATTTCGTTTAGCTTTATTCTAATTTGAGTGTTATTTCAGAAAAGAAAAAAAAAAAATATATATATATATATATTTCTAAGCTTACTGGTAAGCTGTTCGTCTGATTTTTTTTAAGCTTATGTTAAGCTTTAGTTGAACTCCAAATTGTTTGTTTCTCAAAAGCGAAATAGTCAAAGAGAAGTTTAAAAATTAGTTGATAAGCTGGTGAATAAGTTGGTTAGGCTGATGGTGAAGAGAAGCAGGATAATGGGTATATTGATTATTGGCTTATAAGCCTGGGTTAGAACCGAGTTCTGAAATCACTTCGTTTAAGCTAGGATAAGGTGTAAGTTTCATTTCGTTAATTTTTCCAGTGCTGATCATTGTTGCTATTGTTTTTTTTTCCATTGTCCTTGGTTGTTTTTTTTGTAGTTTTAGATTAGTATTAGTTTAGAATAAATTGCATAGGTCTAAAAGTTTTTTAAGGGATTGTTTTTGAATAGCAGCTGAGCTTATTAGAATTTCATTGTGGAGAATTTTGAGGTACTTTAAGTAGTTAAAAAGAGGTTGCAACACTTGGATTGGTTTAGACTAGGACTGCTCTTTTCATTTTTTCTGCTATCAAAAAATAGTGCAGCAGCTATTGTGTTTTAACTGCTGATCTAGGCCGAAATCGAGCTAGCAATCAAGCCTTTGTGAAAGGGCTTTTTAGATTTTTATAATCTCTGCTTTATAAGCTTTCCAAAACAGTTTTCATCTTTAAAATTGGTTAAGTTTTGAGCTTTTTATAAGCTTTTGAAAAGAGCTTGGGAGAATTGTTAACTGCTTTAGAAAATAAAACAAGTTTCGTAGTTTGGCAATTCTGGTCCTTGTAGTTTAGTTCAATTCGAATTAATCAGTTTTATTTGTGGCAAATTTAGTCCTTGTCTTTCATTTAGTTTAATTAAGTTTCAGTTTTGTCAACTTTAGTCCTTCAGCTTTTATAAAACTTTTATTTTTCCAAATTTTCTTTTATAATTAGTCCATTAGTTATATTTTTTTTTACTTTTGCATTTTAGTCAATACACCTAATTAGTTTTAAATAGTTTTAATTCATAAAAAATTATTTAAAAGTCAAAAAAATATTTTTCTTTTTCCAAAAATTTTCTTTTATCAAAGTTAATATAGGAAAATTATTTTTATATTTTTAGGTTTTAAATTTCACAAAAAACACTTTTATTTGCATTTTATAATTCGTCGCATTACGTTTTTAATTTCAAATTTTCGTTTTTAAAATTCATATGCTTAGTTTAATTGTTGCATTAGATTAATTAGTTAATTTCTTTTATAATTTCATTGTTCGTAGTATAAAATCAAAAATCAATCACTCTTTTTCACTCATTCACTACACGTATTCGACACGTTAACGACAACTCGATATTCGACCTTCGTTGGGAAACGACCCGGGGAAAACGCATACGTTGCCTTTTCCCTCGGAAAAATAAATATACTACAAAAAACGACAAATCAAAATGGCGCCGCTGCCGGGGAAGGCTTGAAAAGAGTTGGAATTTCGCCATAAGAATCGTGTTTTGAAGACCCTTCCTCGGAAGTTAATTGTTTTTGAAAAATAAAAAAAATACAAAAATATAATAATTAAAAAACACTTTTCTAAAGTGTTTTCACCATTAATAATAAATCCTCGGTCTTCCGTTGAAGGAGGGCGGTTGTAAACCATTCCAAATTACAACAAAACAAATCGTGAAATTGATCGTTATCGGATTACTTTATTACTACAACCTAATTACGGGGTTTAAGGAAGTTTGACATTAAATTGTCGAGCTGAAGAAGGCGGGTTTTTAAGCATCTTCGGAGCTACCTTTGCCTTCCCGCCACGCTGCGCGTAGTTTTAAAGGAAACGGTTACGGTTAACGTAACGGTTACCAAAAAGAAAAAATAAAGTCTTTTGTTTTTCAATATATTAAAAAAGCCAAAAATAATTCCCAACCAAAAATACAAAAAGATTTTTGATTTTTATTTTTGTTTGTTTTTGGTGTATGCACACCCGATCTTCTACTTCTCACCCTCTTCTTTCACCGCTATCAAATCCCGAGAGGATTATTCGTCACAATCACCGTGTTCATTTCTCAAACGTTGAAGAAATGGCCGATGATCCACACAATCAACCCCCGCCGGTGGGTGGTGATAATCACATGCCAGCTCCCGATCTCCGAACGATGGAGGAGCTGTGCCAACCCACAATGCACGGACGTGGTGGCCCGATTGCCCCCGTCAATATTCAAGCCGCCGATTTTGGACTTAAGCATCACATGATTCAACAAGTCCAAAATTCGTGCCAATTCCATGGCTTGCCGGGTGATGATGCGAACAAGCATCTTGATAAATTTATCACCGTCACCCAAAGTATGAAACCACATGGGGTCTCCGATGACGCCCTTCGGCTATATCTCTTTCCTTATTCATTGACGCATCATGCCACCGCATGGTTTGATCGTCTTCCAAGAACTCCATTCGTAGTTTCGACGAAATGGTTACGAAGTTTTTGGCGAAATATTTCCCACCGTCGATGGTGATGAAATTAAGGAATGAGATTAGCAATTTCCGTCAGCTTCCCGATGAATCATTGTTCGAGGCATGGGAACGCTACAAGTTATCGATTGATCGGTGTCCGAACCACAATATGTTATTGGTCACTATTATAGATACCTTCTATAACGGTTTGACATTACGACACCGTGATACGATTAATGCTGCTGCCGGTGGTACGTTTATGAAACGTCGACCCGAAGAGTGCTATGATCTCATTGAAAATATGACCACCCACCATAATTTCTGGGATTCCTCTGCCGAGAGGAATGAGTCAACAAGATCTAGCACTGATTCTTCTACTTCTGAGATAGCCGCTCTTTCTAAACAAATGAATGATTTGTCTACGGCTATCTTGAGAATTCATCAAAATCAGATTTCAACTCAAAACAACAACAATCAAGTGAATGTTGTTAACCATAGTTGTGAGACATGTGGTGGTCCTCACCAATATTTCGAGTGCCCAGCCTCCGGTGGCTACACTCAAGAGAATGTGTATGCTGCTTCTGGAAATTTCAATCAAGGTGGTAACGGTTACCAACCTCAAGGAGACCGTAATCTCCTCAGCTACCGTTCTAACAATTTTCTCGGACCACCCGGTTTCCCACCAAATCAAAATCAGCCAGTGCAAAACCGTATTGTTCCAAATAATCAAAATCAAAATCGGGGCAATCAAGTTTATCAAAACCAAGGGAATTTTAACCAAGCCCCGAATCAAGGAAATTTTAATCAGGGAAATTTTCAAAATAACAATCAAGGTTTTGTTCAAAACAACCGAGGGCTAAATCTTCCAAATAATCAAAATCAAGGATTTGTGTCAAACCCATCGCCCTCGGATGAGTTATTAAAACAATTCATTCTTCAAAGTCAGCATCAACAAAAGAAACAAGAGGAAATGAATAGGATGATGATTAATCAGATAACCGAATTAAACAAACGTTTAAATGATCGACCCTCGGGTTCGGGTACTACTACTCTTCCAAGTAACACGATCGCCAACCCGAGGGGCGATGCTAAGGCGATCACTACTAGGAGCGGTGTTTCATATGATGGACCCACGGCTCCGGCTACCCCTTCTTCTCTACCTCCCAAGGTAGTCGTCCGTGAGACCGAGGTGACCAAGGACATGGAACCTCCTACTAACAACGAAGGAACCAAAGACGTCCAACCTCCGGTCATCCATCCATCTGAACCGAAAAATGTTGAACCAAAAGAAAAAGCTCCTGAAGAAATTCCCGTTAAGACCAATCTTCCGTATCCTTCGAGAATAAGTGATCAAAAGCTCCGTGACAAAGCTTCGAGTCAAATGGAGAAATTTTTCCAAATTTTTCAAGAATTACATTTTGATATAAGCTTCGCGGATGCTTTGCTCTTGCTGCCTAAATTCACTTCCACCCTCAAAAGTTTGTTGAGCAATAAAGAAAAATTATTTGAAATGACAAAAACTCCAGTGAACGAAAACTGCTCCGCGGCAATTCTCAAAAAGCTTCCTGAAAAGCTTGGAGATCCCGGAAAATTTCTCATCCCATGTGAATTTCCGGGAAAGGTTGAATGTCACGCCTTGGCCGATCTTGGTGCGAGCATCAACCTAATGCCGTTGTCCATCTGGAAGAAACTTTCTCTACCCGATCTCACCCCCACTTGCATGACCCTCGAGCTTGCGGATCGGTCCATAACCCTTCCCAAAGGTGTAGCCGAGGATGTCTTTGTAACAGTGGGGCAGTTCCATTTTCCAGCAGATTTTGTGGTAGTTGATTTCGAAGCCGACCCCCGGGTTCCTCTCATTCTAGGAAGATCATTCTTGAGGACCGGGCGGGCTCTGATCGATGTTTATGGTGAAGAAATTACTTTGCGGGTCGATAAAGAAAAAGTCACGTTCAATATTAATCCGAACTCACAACCTCAAACCGACAAATGCAATGTCGCTACGGTTGATCAAAAATCCGATCCCGTAATTGCTCCTAAAAGAATTGATCCAAACCTTTCAAGATTCACGGTCAAGAGCATGTCAGAAAAACGTGCTGAGCTCAAGGCTATGAAAATCAATCCTGGATCGAGCAAATGGTTTGAGTGTTGTGCAGCAAATGCTAAGAGTGTACTTGACGACGATGATGAAGACGAATCGGAGACTACAACGGAAGCGGTGGAAATTGCTAGCTCTAAGAGCACACCACTTGTCCCACCTCCAGAACAAGTTTATCACATCGAGATTCTTGATTCCGACTCTTCCCATCCTTCTCCTCCGAATGAGGGAAGTGTGATCTTGCGGGAAGAGCTCGAGGTATTCTTCAAAGATGAATCAATTTCACCAGAAATTGATGATTCTTGTCTTAATCCGGAGGGAGATATTCTTCTTGAAAAATTATTAGACCAAGAACCATCTCTTTCTCTCCCTCCGAAGGAAGTTGAACTCAATCCACAAAAGAGATTTGATGACCTTGTTCCCGAAACCTTCAATATAACTATCACCAACCCTCTGTTTGAGTTCGAATATGAGATTTCTGATAACCCAATCTTTGATATTCAGATGGAGGAGAGTGATGAGTCTGTGACGGGACCTGAGCTCACAAATGATCATATGATTGATTCTCTTCATGAGGAGTTCTCCGATGAACTCTCTCACTCTATGTCTCCTCCGGAATACGATCATTTCTACTTTGATCTTGAGGATGACACTAGTCTGGGGGAAGGCATTCTCAATCATGAGAATTTGCTATTTGATGATTTAATCCCGACCCTCCCTCCCGACTCATTTCTTAAAAAAACGACCTTCATCAACAAATATCTTTTTGAAGATGACGACTTCATCATGATTGTAATCATGACCTTCTTTCCCTACATCACTTATGATGTTTCTTTCTCTTCTCCGTTACTCCTTCGGGAGTGAGGACAAAATCTTTGACCCCGGTATCACCATTTCTAGTTATTCTTTCTAAAAAATACCGCGGGTATCTCATCGGAGTGGAACTTTCTTGTGCTTCAGTGTTTATCCAAACATCTTGAATGAAAGTCCGATGGAGATTATCTTTTCCACATGCTCCCCCAAGGACAAATAAATTCGGGGTCGAGTCAAGCTCATGTGACTCGGTTACCAAAAACAAGCGCTTCGTGGGAGGCACCCCATGCTTATCTATCTATCTTCTTATCTTATTTCTAATAAAACGTGAGGAGGGATCCCCTCTTCCGTATCTTGTGTTTCGTGTTTTTCTGTGATGTGTCCAGGAATGCTCGATGATGAAGACTCTCGTGCTCGTAGTTTCCTTCACGCTACTCGAGTTTCATCATCCGCTGCTTATCCGATATCCTAAATCTTATCGTTTTACATCTATCTTTTGGCATAATTAATAAACGGCCTTAGATTTATGTAGGAGAACCCTTACCTATAAGACATTGAGGACAATGTCTCGTTTTAGTCTGGGGGGGTAATCTTGCGATTTGATTTTTGCCTTGCACTTTTTGCGGTTTACTCATGCAACCCCGTTTTTCCTCCAAAATTGAAAAAATTCAAAAAAAAAAAAAAAAAAAAAAAAAAAAAAAAAAAAATGAGAAAAATTTCAAAATTTTTGCAAAAATATAATAAATTTTGACATTTTTGTTGATTTTCCGCTGGAGAGAGTAGGAATAAAATTCTGACTTGATCGGGCGTGTTGAGCCCTAGCTTGTTCCCTTAACCGTTTATAATCCATAAGCTTGTGCTAGTCTTTTACATAAGGAGCTAGAAAACGCGAATTCTTTTTAAGAATTTGCAAGTTCCCGTATTTGACTTTATATATGCATGGCTTGATTATTTGGCTAAGCATTCGCGGATCTTATTATTTAAGATTTTAAATTTGCGAAGAACGAGAAATGATAGAGTTGTTTATAAGTTAGATTGCTAAACGTGGAGTAGTTGGATCTCTTTAGAGCTCATCGAAGTTATTTGTGGCTTTTTGTTCCCATCAGTTTGTTTCACCAAAAATAATACTCTATAAATAATTAAAGCTATTTTGGTTTTGGCGAAATTTAGTTTTTAATCCTTCTTAAGAGAATCCTTGCTTATGGAAGTTGGGTACACATCAAGGTACTGCCAGTGTTACGGTGTAATAGACTATTCCATCTTGCCGGCTCACAACCGATGTTGGGATTGTTATAAAAGCCGTAGGACTCGGGATTTGGCAAAATATATAATGAATAATAATAATAATCCAAAGCCATAAAAAGTTTTCTGCATCTTGCCGGTTCGCAGCCGATGTTGTAGACTTCTAATAAAGGCAGAGGAAAATTCCAAGGTCATAATAGACTATCACATCTTGCCGGTTCGCAGCCGATGTTGTGATTGTTATAAAGGGCCAAGGATCAATAATAATATGTGCTTAATAATGTTAAAAATGCCAAATTTCGACTCCGAGGTATCCTAATAAAGGCTTCCGTCTCTGGACTCGTAGATGAGTTGTTTCGGTCGCAAATAAAAGGGATATTCTCAAAATCGTGTTAAATCAGAGACCTTGATGTGGACCTCATTTTTGTATGCAACGGTTTTCGAGGGAAGGTTTGGAAACTACTTAGCGTCTAAACTAGGTATCTTTATCAGTTTAAAAATTATCGAAACGAGAATTTGGAGAAATTCATTTCTCACCAAAAATAAAATAAATAGAGGAAAAATAGGAATTTGGGAACAAGGAGTCCACAATTAGCTTTCTGAGTAGTGTTGGCAGTCTAACTTGTATATGACAATGATTTCGTTTTTAAGCTTAGTTTGGGGACTTGTGAAAAATCAGGGACGACGAATTTTATCCGTATGGTCACTTCCTCTTGTGTCGTGTTTCCTGCTCCGTGATCCTAAAAATTATCGAAAGATAATGATTGTCAACAAAAGCCGTCACATGAATAATGAGAAAAATATAAAAATACAAAAATAGAATAAAAAGGAAAATCAGGGAGTTCTTATAACATTGCATGAGGACATTGCAATATCGTAGTCTGGGGGAATTTTGGTATGTGCTTAAACACATCCCATTTCTTGACCAAATCCGGACCCAAATAGACCAAAAACCCGACCAAAATGCCAAATATATTGTGTTTTTGTGTTTTTACATATGCAGACACGGATATCAAAGAAAAGGACAAAATCAAGCAAAGAACCGGGAAACCGAGCACGAGATGTGGAAGTATTATTTTTAGCCGATGCCGAGGAGAAATTATGGTCAAAAAGTCAACCGAGGTCCTACATCTATCGGAAATTATCAAATTAAGCCCTTGGATTTATTTTTGGATAAGTGGCAACAATGGTCCTTGAGATTTCTGAAATTACAAAATAAGTCCTTGTTATTTTTCCTAACTTTAAAAACCTTAAATCAAATCCGGATTTAACAAAACATTTCACTACCGGCCCAACAATAAATAACCCAACACCAAACTCCACTAAAACTAACCGGCCCATCCCACAAAACCCGACCCACCCACACTCGCTAAAAACTAAACCCGGTCAAATCCATAAATTCTACTCGATCAAACAAAAAAGTTAAATAAAAACACACTCACCCCTATTATCTCTTTCTCAAAAAAAATACCGATTCCCAGGTTCTTCCCCCTTTCATTTTTTTTTACTATTCACGCAACCCTAAACCTTTAACCGTACGAATTTACAGCAATTAAGGGTAGAATAGACAATGATTGGTCCTTCTAGAAGCCTCTGACGAGAAGAATGACACGTGGGAGCAGCCGATTGGACCGAACACATCATACTTTTGATCCTAGGGCTGGAAATGAAGAGTGGTGAGCAAGGAATTGATCCAAGGGTGGTGGATAGCTGATGATACGCACGGATCGCCAACATGGACTCTCCAGAAGGATCGATTGAAGCCTATAAATAGCGGGATTAAACCTCTGTTCGAAGGCTAGTTTTTTTTTAGTTTTTTTAGATAGATAAGATTTAATTTTAACTGTTTTATTGTTATTTTAAATTTCAGTCGATTTTTAATTTCGGTTGTATCAGAATTTTATTTCTTGTAATCGGTAATTTTGATTAATGAAAAAATTATTTCAGTTTTTGTTTTAATTGTCTCATGATTTTTATTTGAGTTATTATAATTGTTTTGAGTTTTTGAGGTTGTTATTTGAATCGGTTGTTAAAATAATTTGAGTTTCTTTTTATCATCAGTCCGTTTAATGTAAGTTGCATATTCTTGAAGTTAAATTTCGTTTAGCTTTATTCTAATTTGAGTGTTATTTCAGAAAAGAAAAAAAAAAAATATATATATATATATATTTCTAAGCTTACTGGTAAGCTGTTCGTCTGATTTTTTTTAAGCTTATGTTAAGCTTTAGTTGAACTCCAAATTGTTTGTTTCTCAAAAGCGAAATAGTCAAAGAGAAGTTTAAAAATTAGTTGATAAGCTGGTGAATAAGTTGGTTAGGCTGATGGTGAAGAGAAGCAGGATAATGGGTATATTGATTATTGGCTTATAAGCCTGGGTTAGAACCGAGTTCTGAAATCACTTCGTTTAAGCTAGGATAAGGTGTAAGTTTCATTTCGTTAATTTTTCCAGTGCTGATCATTGTTGCTATTGTTTTTTTTTCCATTGTCCTTGGTTGTTTTTTTTGTAGTTTTAGATTAGTATTAGTTTAGAATAAATTGCATAGGTCTAAAAGTTTTTTAAGGGATTGTTTTTGAATAGCAGCTGAGCTTATTAGAATTTCATTGTGGAGAATTTTGAGGTACTTTAAGTAGTTAAAAAGAGGTTGCAACACTTGGATTGGTTTAGACTAGGACTGCTCTTTTCATTTTTTCTGCTATCAAAAAATAGTGCAGCAGCTATTGTGTTTTAACTGCTGATCTAGGCCGAAATCGAGCTAGCAATCAAGCATTTGTGAAAGGGCTTTTTAGATTTTTATAATCTCTGCTTTATAAGCTTTCCAAAACAGTTTTCATCTTTAAAATTGGTTAAGTTTTGAGCTTTTTATAAGCTTTTGAAAAGAGCTTGGGAGAATTGTTAACTGCTTTAGAAAATAAAACAAGTTTCGTAGTTTGGCAATTCTGGTCCTTGTAGTTTAGTTCAATTCGAATTAATCAGTTTTATTTGTGGCAAATTTAGTCCTTGTCTTTCATTTAGTTTAATTAAGTTTCAGTTTTGTCAACTTTAGTCCTTCAGCTTTTATAAAACTTTTATTTTTCCAAATTTTCTTTTATAATTAGTCCATTAGTTATATTTTTTTTACTTTTGCATTTTAGTCAATACACCTAATTAGTTTTAAATAGTTTTAATTCATAAAAAATTATTTAAAAGTCAAAAAAATATTTTTCTTTTTCCAAAAATTTTCTTTTATCAAAGTTAATATAGGAAAATTATTTTTATATTTTTAGGTTTTAAATTTCACAAAAAACACTTTTATTTGCATTTTATAATTCGTCGCATTACGTTTTTAATTTCAAATTTTCGTTTTTAAAATTCATATGCTTAGTTTAATTGTTGCATTAGATTAATTAGTTAATTTCTTTTATAATTTCATTGTTCGTAGTATAAAATCAAAAATCAATCACTCTTTTTCACTCATTCACTACACGTATTCGACACGTTAACGACAACTCGATATTCGACCTTCGTTGGGAAACGACCCGGGGAAAACGCATACGTTGCCTTTTCCCTCGGAAAAATAAAAGTAATACAAAAACGACGAATCATCTTCTCTTTCTTGTCTCTTTGACATCTTGGGTTTAGGAGTTTCAATCAGAATTTGTTTTCCTTCCCTTTGCTTGCCAACAGACTCTTCAACATGAGCAGAACTAACATGCTCAGCAGACTTTTCCTGACCAGACTTAACTGCATCACCAGTATTAACACCAGAATTAACTTCATCAGCAGATTTAACTTGTTCACCAGACTTAATAACTTCTTCCTCAGACTTTTCTTCTTCAATTCTCAATTTCCTTAGCCTCCTTTTCTTCCCTTGTTGAATCTTCCTAAGAGATTGAGCTAAGGTCTTTGCTGCTTCCATAGCATTTGGACTGATCTCAGCAGATTTTTCTTTTTGAGTAGGGGTCTTAAACACTTGTTCTTCCTCTAAATTCCTCCCCTGTTTGGAAGAATTTTCATCCTCACCCTCCTGATCATCAAAATCCACTCCTTTCTCCTTCATGACCTTCTCCATCTTTTTGACCTTCTTGGCCAAGATTACAATAGCAGATCTCATTGTTACATTTGCCTTCTCCAATGTTGAAATCCTTGTAACCAATTGTGGGACTAGAATTAAAAGGTCTTCCATAGACATAGAAGTAGATTTCTCCTCCTGAATAGGACTTGGAACCTGAGTTTGCTGTGGTGGGGAAGGTGGTGTGGGTGTAGGTACTCTGGGTTGGGATGGTGATGAATTGGTTGTGGTGTGGGTGATCTTAGTTGTTCCTGGGTTTGCTCCTCATTGGTTGGCTCCACTTGTACAGCAGTAGATGTTCCTGCAATGTTAGTTGTACTAGAAAGCATAACAGGCAAAAGTGGCCAATGTGCCCCAGAAAAACCCCTTTTCATGTTTGCAAAGATTTTATCTTTAAAAGCCACACTCTCATAAGTCTGCATTTTACTTTCAGTTTCAAAATTTAAAATCATTTGCAGAAATCGAGGATACATTAGAAATTTGTGCTTACTGTTTACACTGGCTACCATGCCATAAAAAATAAGTTTTGAAAGATTAAAAGTCTTTCCAAGTGAAATACAGACCAATGCAGAAGCAATATTGCTTCCAAACTGATCCCATCCTCCACTCTTGGGACTTAGGCAATGGAGCAAATGATGAAGTAAAAACTTCCACTGAGGTGAGAAAAAGTTTTTCCAAAAAGTAAAAGTACCATAAGTGGGATAGCCTATGGTTCTCATACCCTCTAAAAGTTCATCATTAGGTAAGATATAGTCCCCTGAAGCATCATCCAATTGAAGACTACTCCTTATGGATGCTTCAGTGACAAAGAATTCATGTGTATCTGTGGTTGCCCTTAACTGTGGTGTCCCATCAGCAAGAGTTTCAGAGGTGACAGACCCCCAAAACTGCTTAACTAGGGAAGCATAGATTGTAGGATTATGAGTTAAAGCGTATCGAATAGAAGAACCTCTCAAGAAATCCACAATCTGCTCAAAACCTTCACTTTTGTTTGGTTTCTTCAAGAAACCAACCTCGTTGTGCTTGTAACAAAACTTTAGAGAAGCCATGATAAGAAATTGTGTAAGTTCTGGTTGACTATAGACTTTAGGGTTTATACTGGCAGTTAAAAACAGAGTAATCTTGGCCGAAAATTAAGAGTTTAAAATTAGAAGTAGATAATGGATAAAGATGAAACAGTAATTAAATCTCATCCATATATACTCCGTTTTTTCAAAAAAATATCAACGGTAATATTTAAATTGGAAAATAATTAAATGTACGACCAGACCTAACGGTAAAAAAGATATTTTTACAATTTAACACTACCAGACTTAAAAACGGTCAACCAGACCAAGAAAAACATACAAACAAACAAATTTTACAATCAGAATTAAAAACATTAACTACCAGAATTAACTCTACTACAAGAATTAACTGCTAAGGCTACCAGAATTAAAAACTTATCAGAATTAATTACTATCAAAATTAACTACTAAGTACTGGTTATTATACAAACTTTACATTTTACCTCCCCTTAAATGTAACATCCCCTTAATTCCAGCTATGGGTTCATCATACCAATATTAACCACTAAGTAATTAAACCTAGGTTCATCAAAGGCTTTGGTTAATAGGTCTGCCACATTGAAGTTTGTGTGTATCTTGTCCACCTTAATTAGTTTCTTTTCAAAGCAATCCCTTATGAAGTGATGCCTTATCTCTATATCCTTAGTTTTAGAGTGGTACACAGGGTTCTTAACTATACAGATAGTGCTCTCATTATCTATGTGAAGTACAGTGTTCATAAAGTTCAAACCATAATCCAGCATACCAATATTAACCACTGGTTATTATACAAACTTTACATTTTACCTCCCCTTAAATGTAACATCCCCTTAATTCCAGCTATGGGTTCATCATACCAATATTAACCACTAAGTAATTAAACCTAGGTTCATCAAAGGCTTTGGTTAATAGGTCTGCCACATTGAAGTTTGTATGTATCTTGTCCACCTTAATTAGTTTCTTTTCAAAGCAATCCCTTATGAAGTGATGCCTTATCTCTATATGCTTAGTTTTAGAGTGGTACATAGGATTCTTAACTATACAGATAGTGCTCTCATTATCTATGTGAAGTACAGTGTTCATAAAGTTCAAACCATAATTCAGCATTTGATTCTGAATCCACAAGACTTGACCACAGCAATTGGCAGCTGCTACATACTCAGCTTCTGTTGTTGATGTAGCCACAATAGTCTGCTTCTTGCATTGCCAGGAAATCAATCTTCTTCCAAGGAATTGACATCCTCCTGTTGTGGATTTTCTATCAAGGCTTGCTCCAGCATAGTCACTATCTGAATAGGCTTCCAGGTCAAAAGATGACTCTCTATGATACCAAAGGCCCAAATTGGGTTTGCCCTTTAGATACCTAAAAATTCTCTTCACAACATGAAGATGTGGAGTCTTGGGAGTAACCTGAAAACGTGAACAAACACACACAACATACATAATATCTGGCCTAGAGGCTGTTAGATACATTAGAGAACCTATCATTGATCTATAGAGGTGCACATCCACATCATCAGCATCTTCATCCTTTGTCAATGGCACCTTGTTCTCTATGGGAGTGTGATTTGTCATTTTATGTATATATTTTTCCAAAGGAAAAGGCAACGTATGCGTTTTCCCCGGGTCGTGTCCCAACAATGGTCGAATATCGAGTCTTTGTTTCGGTGTCGAATACGTGTGGTAAATGTGTGTGAAAAGAGTGATTGATTGGTGATTTTATACTACTAATAATGAAATATGAAATAAAAACAACTAATTATGCTAAAGGTAAAATTAAGCTAAACATGTAATACTAAAAACGAAAATCGAATTTAAAAACGTTACGCGACGAAATTTAAAACGTAATTAAAAGGTGATTTTCTAAAATTTAAGACCTAAAAATATAAAAATAATTTTTCTATATTAAAACTGATAAAAGAAAATTTCTGGAAAAAGAAAAATATTTTTTTGACTTTTTAATAATTTTTTATGAATTAAAAACTAATTAAAACTATTTAAATGATTTAAAAATATTAAAACAAATTGGAAAAATCTGAAAATTTCTGAGTAAATTTAAAATCAAATAAGTAATCTAGGAAAAATAAAACCTGAACCAGAATAAGCTAAAATAAGCAAAACAGCCCAATAAGCAATTGTGAAATAAGCACAAAATAAGCAATAGCTATCCAAAAATCACAAAAAGCTCAGAGATCAAGCAAAGGACTATTTTAAGCTTAGATAAACTGAGAAACATCCAATAAGCCAAAGAAATAAGCAGTTTCACTACTGCACAGATCTTGGTTTTTGGCAGACTCAAATGGCTTAAGCACCTACTTGCAGCTGATTTATAAACTATACCAGAGCTTATGTGGGGAATCCAGAAGCACAAGATTAAAGCTTATGTGAAATACTACTATTAGACCAAAAATGCCCAAAAACTGAGCACAATTACTTATTCAAATTAAGCTGAGATTAGATGCAAGAAACACAAAAAGTCTGCTGCAATATTGAAGACTTAGGACAGGTCTAAAAGGGCTTATTGCAAACCTGGAATAAGCAACTAAATAAGCACAATAGCCTAATCCCAGATTATGATCTTAAACCTTACTATCTGAATTACTTGTCAACCAAAAATCAGGCCTAAATCATAACTGAATAAGCCACAAATCTGCCTAGATCAGCAGTCCAAAACCTGAGTTCTACACAGGGATTCTGTAACAGCAGTTATGGAAAAAGTGGCGCAAACTTATGAAAACTTGACCAAAGTGAAACAGCTTTTGTACACTTGTTTTATCACCTAAAAGCGACACAGAAGTGCTAAAGTGGGGTTCCAAATAAGCTCAGCATATGCTGAGCTTATTCTAGCAGATTTTGCTTCAAAAATTCCACTAAAGACCAAAAATCTATAGATAAGCTAAAACCTATGAATTCCTACTGACTAATGATCATTATACCTTAATATAGCTAAATCAAACCTGAACAACTTGCAATCAAACAGTAACAAGCTAATAATATCTAATAGTGCACTAAACCAAACACTACCTTAAATTCTACTTTTGCAAATTTTACAATAGAAACTGAAGTTTAAGCTAAGTTAAGGATTATCTACTGTATAACTAACATAAGCAAACACTAATAAGCAACTACCAAATCTAAATAAGTACTAAAAAGCAGTTTACTCTAATAAGCAATGAATTATACCAAATTGCACTTACAAGTAACCTTATGTAAAAACAACTGATCTGAACAGAACAAGGAACACCAGGGCTTTTCAATAAGCCCAAAAATACCCAATAAGCATCTCAGAACCAGCTTATCCTTCAAACTGCTTATGTTGACCAAATGTTGACTTAAGTTGACTTTTTGACTTTTGAGAGAAACAGCAGATTTGAACAAACTAAAAGTTCACAATAAGCTATTAAGCTTATCTGAGCTTATATACTTGATGACACAGCTTATTGAAGCTGGGATGAGATTATTTTTTGATTTTCTAATATTTTTTTGGATGTTTTTTGGAATTTTAAAAAGATATTAACAAAAGTTGAGATGAAAATAGACTTAAGCTAGAAATGATTTGCAATAAGCTAATAACAATTTTAATAAGCTAAATTCAGATAAAAAGATTAACTAAAACAGGATCAAAGTAAAGCTAAAATAAAATTTTCATTAATAAAATCTTAAAGTTTACAATAGAAATTTAAAATTACAAAACATAAAGTAAATTTGACAGAGTAACACTACTAATAAAAACTAACTTCATTACATGAAGATCGAGCTCCTATTTATAGCCGGATGAGGAAGGATCTAGGAGGTGATTGCCAAGCTGGCAATCCCTGTGCTTGTGCTTTCTCTGAGCTAATCCACACCGTACAATCCTCTACCAATCATTGCAAATGATCTCAGCCCTTTGATCAAGCTTCTATTAGGTGTTCGGTCCAGTAAGAGGATGCCACGTTATCCATCCGTGTGTTTCTTTGAGTCTGACACCCTGCTGACACCTCTGATTGTTCTAGAAGCCAAGCAATTGTACGAATCTACCCTTAATTTCGGTGAAAAAGTATACGGGGTAGTTAGGGTTTATCTGGGTAAAAGAGGGAAGAACAATGGGCGGTTAAAAGGCGGGTGTGTATTTATTTTTATTTGTTTGACTAGTTTTTATTAACCTTTGACCATCGGGTATAAGTTTTGGGCGGATCGGGTTTTGGTGTTGGATTTGGGTTTAGATGATCGGCTTGGGTTATTTAAGAATGGGCTTGTTGGAATTATTTGTGGACTTGGATTAAAATAGCTAGTGGGTTGGTGTTTATAATATCCTGATAGGATTTATAGAAAATTCGGATAAGTTTAGGTAAGATTAAGGGACCAAAGATGTAACTTCTGATTTTTCAGGGACTAGTTTTGCCATTTCTCCAAAATAAACCCAAGGGCTTTATTTTGACAACTGATGATTCTTCAGGGTTGACTTTGACTTTTTGCATCCCGACATCGGCTAAAAATAACACTTCCATATCTCGTGCTCGGTTTCCCGGTTTATCTTGATTTTTGTCATTTTCTTCGATATCCGTGCCAGCATATGTAAAAACACAAAAACACAATATATTTGGCATTTTGGTCGGGTTTTTGGTTTATTTGGGTCTAGTTTTGGTCGAGAAATGGTATGTGTTTAAGCACATACCAGAGTGACTGCAGTCTTCACATTTGTAAAATCAAACTTCTTCAAGATCTCAGCAACATATTTGTCTTGAGAAATGAAGAGGTCATCTTCTTTTTGCTTCACTTGCAGTCCAAGGAAAAATGTGAGCTCACCCATGGAACTCATCTGAAACCTTCCCTTCATTAAAGCCTCAAACTCATCACACCAAGACCTTTTAGTAGAACCAAAAATAATATCATCCACATAAACTTGGAATAGGATGATATCCTTCTTGTTCCTTTTAATGAACAAGGTCTTGTCTATCACACCTCGTTTGTACCCATGCTCTTCAAGAAAATTGGAGAGTGTTGCATACCAAGCTCTGGGAGCTTGATGGAGACCATACAATGCTTTGATGACTTTGTACACCTTGTTGGGATGAGCAGGATCAACAAAGCCAGGAGGTTGGTGTACATACACCTCTTCTTCTATGGTGCCATACAGAAAGGCACTCTTGACATCCATCTGATAGACTATGAACCCCATATATGATGCATAGGCTAAAAATAACCTGATAGCCTCAATTCTGGCTACAGGAGCAAAAACCTCATCACAGTCTATTCTCTCCTCCTGTCTGTACCCTTGTGCTACTAATCATGCCTTGTTCCTAACAACTACTCCTCTTTCATCCCTTTTGTTTCTGAAGACCCACTTTGTGCCTATAACTTTAGCCCCACTAGGTAGATCTACCAGAACCCAAACCTTTTGCAATTTGAACTGCAACAACTCCTCCTGCATTGCTTCCACCCAACTCTCATCTTCAAGTGCTTCAGAGACCTTGGTGGGTTCCTTTTGAGAAAGGAAACAAGCAAACAGACAATGTTGTTGGTCCTTGTGGTTGACCCTTTGCTGCTTCTTAATAAGACTGATAAGTGCATGAGATTCAGGAAGCTTTTGCACTTTACTTCTGGTTTGAACAACTGATTTAGGATCACCAATTATCTGACTTTTAGGATGAATGTTGTGAATTCTGAGTGTTGGAGCTAGACTTACATCCACTTCTGTGGGTAAGTTGTTGAAGTCAGTGATTACCCCTTCTTCATCATAAGAAGCCCCATCAAAAATTCCTTCACTTGGATTATCAAAGAACTCAAGTTCTGGCATCTCAGAATCATCAAAATCAGCATTTGGAGTAGAATCAGGCTTAGCAGAATTAACAGCATCACCACCAGAATTAACTAAGTTAATACTGGTAGCAGAATTAATGAATTCACCACCAGAATTAACCAAGTTAGTGCTGGTATCCTTCTTCCCAATATGTTTTTCAGCCAATGCATTCACTTCTTCTCTAAAAGATGAAATATCTTCTGACACTTTAGTAGGAGAAGCCTCCTTTTCTTTTTCTTGAGGCTTGTTCACAGTCTCCTTCCTTTTTGTAGAAGATTTCTTTGTTCTTTCATCAGTTGCAACATGTTTGACTTCTGTGGTAGGAATCACAATAAGCTCCTCAAATTCCTTGTCTTGCTCAGCAATGCTTACATCAGAAGTAACTTGTGTACCTGCATTGTTAGTTACTTCTATGGAACCTGCATCAGGGTTAGCTTGATTCTCCTTAGAGACAGGAATATAGTTCATAGAATCAGTTAAATAATCTATATCAAACATCCATCTATAACCTATTCCCTGTACATTGGGTTTTTCCTCAAGAAAATTAACATGTAGATTCTCTTCTACCCTCTTGGTCACTAAATTGTATACCCTAAAGGCCTTACTATTCAGTGAATACCCAACTAGAAACCCATCATCAGACTTTCCTTCAAATTTCCCAAGCACACTGAGTGTATCAAGAATGGTAACATGGCACCCAAAATGCCTTATATAGCTAACAACTGGTTTATGGCCAAAAATAAGCTCATAAGGTGTTTTATTCTGAGGCTTGGTCACTCTAACCCTATTGAATATGTAGCAAGCATTGCTTACTGCTTCAGCCCAAAAGGTTGTGGGTAGGAGTGAGCCTGCTAGCATAGTCCTAGCTGCCTCAACCAGGGTCCTGTTCATTCTCTCAACAACTCCATTCTGCTGTGGAGTTCTAGCATTGCTATATTGTTGCTTGATTCCTTTATTTCCACAAAACTCAATCATGCTCCTATTCTTAAATTTTGTGCCATTGTCTGACCTAATGATCTTAACCTTATTATTAAGTTGGTTTTTAATTTGCCTAATGAAAGTTTGAATTAATTGAGTTGTTTCATCTTTCCTAGACATAAAGAACACCCAACAAAATCTAGTACAATCATCAGTGATGACAAGGCAGTAGCTAGCATGGTTAATACGTTGTACAGATGTAGGGCCAAACAGATTCATATGTAAGGTATGCAAAGGCTCAGTAACAAACCTATCTAACTTAGCCTTACAAGATGCCCTATGCTGTTTGCCCTTATTACAAGCTACACAGGTATGGTCATTCTTAAAAACTTTTGAAGGCAATCCTCTAACTAGGTTATTCTTAACAAGTTTATTTATGTTCTTAAAGTTAACATGACCTAACCTTCTATGCCACAATTTAGATTCATCCAATGTGGCTTTTGCAAGCAAACAGGCAAAACCTTTTGCAGGATCAGGTTGCTTCATATCAAAACTGTACATGTTGTGTTGTCTAGGAACTTTAAGAAGTATATGACTTTCATCAGGCATCTTAAAGTCCGAAGTCAAAACAAAACATTCAGTTTCACTAAAAAGCACCTTATGCTGCTTATCACATATTTGTGATATTGAGAAAAGGTTAAACTGCCCTAGTTCTTTTACAAAAGATACATTGTCAAACTCTAAATTGCCTACAACAATTCTACCTTTACCAGTTATCTGACCTTTACTACCACCAAAGGTAACTGAACCTCCTTTGAATTCCTGAAAATCCTTCAGATGATTCTTGTTACCAGTCGTGTGCCCAGAGCACCCACTATCAAATATTCCTCTGTCTTCTGATGAAGCGAAAAGTGTATCGCTTTTAGGGGGTCATTTAAGCCCTAAATCGTATTTATTTGATAAAATATTGCCCTAAATCGTTCCTTTTGTCATTTTAGGTACTTTGGAGAAGAAATCTGGAAAAGGAAGCATTTTGGACGTTTTTGGAGCATAAAAGTGAAGAAAACGACAAAGTCTCAAAAATATGCTGGAAAGTACATGTGACGGCGTCAAGAATTGCTCTCGACGGCGTCACGGCTTGGCAAAAGTGGTGGATATGAAAAATACACATGATAAGCCAGTGAGATTTGCATTGGAATTCTGACGGCGTTACCCTTTGGAGTGATCAAGGTCGTCACGGTTTAAGCTGAAGAATGACGGCGTCACCCTTAACCTTGACGGCGTCAGCTTCTGATAGGCCAGAACGGATTTTGGAGGTTTAAAGGGAGACGGCGTCAAGAAGGCCATCACGTGTTAACTAGTCACAACTTGCGCGCGCGGTAGCTGTTACTGTTTTGGCCATAAAATCCTCATACGAACTCGGATTTAGGTGATTCAAAAGGCCACGCGATCGGGACGAAAAGATCTACAATTTGGTGAAAAATTGGACGTGATCGCGTCACGTGTAAGTCTGACGCCGTCAGATCGGGCCGACAGAAAAATGCCTATAAATATAACTTCACAACTTCATTATTTGTAAGCCCTAAACCCTAAGTCCGATTCTAGGGTTTAGGTAGGTGTTTTTCCAGCAACTTAGAGGGTCCTAATCATGCCATAAACATCTTGTAATGGTTTGTTTATCGATTCAATCTTATGTTATGTCTTCAATTATGATTATTGTTGATTGCTCTTCATTAATTATGCTTGGCTAAATCACCTTGTGTCTACTTATGATTGTGTGAAACTTGTGTATAACTAATTAGATCTTATTGATTTCTTGTTGATGTGTGTGTCCATCTCCATCAATTAGGGCGTGACAACTTCAATAGATCTAGTTGGTTTAGTTTATAATTCTTGTTTCCTATTGTCTCTTGTTTGATTGGGTGATATCGATGTTAGGCTTAAGAAAACTGGCTAACCTCCTATACGGTAACTTGCTTGAACGTCTTAAGAAACATGAACCAATGCGTACTAGGTTTATTTGGTTGTATTTAATGCATGAGCGAATTCTAGTGATCCCATGTTAGGAGCTTCTTAGCCGGCTCGACATAGGAGTGAAGTAGGAGCTTATAGAGTTGGGGAAGTACGTACGCCACCCCACGAATGGTATTAAGGAATACAACCCGTCAATTAAAACAAGGTGTGACAATTCAATAGGTAGAATTGGATAGCTAGCAAGGAGTAACATATCATAGGTAGACATGCTTCATTTCCCTTGTAGAACCCTAGTTTACTTTTCTTGCATATTAGTTTAATTAGTAGCTTTTGGGTTAGTTGATTAGCAACTAATTCCGCCCCTTCTTCCAAAACCAGAGATTTTTACTTGCTTTCCATAAAATATAAAAATACAAAAAGAATCATCCCTCACCTTTAGACCTAGTTAGATTAATTTCAATCCTAACGAACACTATTCTTTGAGTTGAACGATCAATCCCCGGTACTTGCCACTTCACTATACTACAACGGTCAGGTACACTGCCTGGTGGGGATTGCAAACTTCTCAAGATCCCTTGAGAGGTAAAACCTGTTGTAAGGTTGCAACACCACACATCAAGTTTTTGGCGCCGCAGCCCGGGGAGTAGTTATTGCTTAGGTTGAAATTTTATTTTTATTAGGTCTACTCACAAGATTCCTATCAAGTGAGATATTTTCTTTTTATTTTGTAGCTTTCTCGTAGTCTATCTTTTCTTTGTGATTTTGTTTGTAATTTGCTTCAAATGGACTTTTCACTTAGATTTCTAAGATTGCAAGATATGGTTGAGTGGCTAGAACACCAAGAAGTTCAAAATACCTCATTTAGAGACACTTATGAATCATATGAGCCTTCACCTAGGATAGATTCTTATGAACAACCTCCATGTTTAGGATCTTGTTTTAGTGAGGCTAATAGGAAAAGCGACCTAGTTTGCCAAGGAATTGTGGATAGAGCCGTATCAATAAATCATAAGTTGGATGAAGCACTAGGTTTGTTATTATCACTACCTAAGAAAACAATTGACGAGGATATAGGTGATCTTGACACGTGGAATAATGAGGTAAACACCATAAGCCCACAAAATACTCAACCATCATTTGAGGCACCCACACCGCCCGTGACTTACCCGGAAGAAGTAGAAGAGACTTTAGGAATCCCGATGGAGGTAGAACCCTTGGACCAAGCACAACTAGAGGATATAGGTTTGCACACTTTTAGTGATGACCTTACTCATAGTTCTAGGGAATTTCCTAGTGTTGATGAATTGGAACCTCAACCTTTACAGAACTTTTTCATCCTTAGATTTACATCTAGGAGAAAAAAGAGGAACCGACCCACCCATCAACCAAAATTATCCGGGTAGTTTTAGGATGAAGGAAGCCATTCACTCACCCCCTTCACCTCACGTGGCATATTCACACCCTAAGGGTGTGTATCGCTACTTTCACCCGCACTTAATCCTAAGTGTAGGGAAAACCTCCCCTATTTTTGTTAAATAAGGGTAGAGTCAGGCTCGTGACTCGAACAAAAACAAGCTCTTATTGGGAGGCAACCCAAGCTTTATTTGCTTTATTTGTTTGATTGTTTGTTTATTTAATTTTATTTGTTTCCGTATGCATTTCTTATTCTTTTTGTTTACTGTTCATGTCTCAAATATAAATTGTGAAAATGCTTTATTTTGTTTTTAACTTCGTCTTAACTACATATAAAGGTATTTTGCAAAAGATAAGTGTAAGGGAAATTTAAATCTGTTTTAAAGAACAAGATTGAACATGAACGATAACAATGAGATATAAGCATGCATATTAGTATTTGTTTGAGTCAAATGCTTGTATCGAGTCATAATGAAGTTTTGCAGGAATTCCAGGAAGTAAGGTATAGGTTTTTTCCAGAAATTTTCCGGAAACTTAACATGAGAATTCTGTCAGATCATTTCTGACGGCGTCAGGCCTTACAACATGACGGCGTCAGATTTTAATTTTCTGAAATTTTTGAAAGTTTTGTTTTTCTACCGGAATCATAAAAAGTTTTTATTAAAACTCTAACTTATAAACTCCAGGAATCTGCAAAACATTCATTCCGCAAGCATTATATCTTTGATTGTTTTATTTCTAAGTCTGGAATTACACCTAGTTGTGAGTTGTCTTTGTTCGGTTTGATGCTTTGGTTTTTCTTGTTTGTTTTCTCAGGATTAACAGGTTATTTTGGACAAGGAGATGTTTGTGGAATCAAGCTTTTGACGATGCATTAGTCATGGAGCTTCAACATTACTTTGGAAGAAGATCTAACCATGTTATTTCTTTATCCACCGAACGAATCAGGGGAGTATTTGATTTCATTCTTTTACTTTATACTTTTACATCTTGTTATTTGAACATTAGGGACAATGTTCATCTTAAGTGTAAGGGGGGGGGGGGTAAAAATACGATACTTTAGAGAATACAATTGCACTTGATTTTTGTTTGTTTAATAGTAAATGTGTAATAAAACTGAGAGAAATACCTGTTAGGGCAATTTTAGTGCCAAATTTAAAATTTTTTACAACATTTAGGAGTGAAACTTTGATCTTAATGAGCGTCTCACGGATAGGAGTTATATGACTAGCACAAAACCGTACCACTAAAAAAATTTTCCACCCCAAATATGTGAGGTTCGCCCCTAGAATTGGTAGGAAAAGCATTTATGCTATGATGTGTGTACCGGTAGCACTTAGATTCTAGAACTTGCGTTAGGACCATTCCAAGGCCACAAGTGAGACTACATTCGTGTAGTTAGATTTACTACATGATAAGAGGCATTAGGATTAACCCATTGTTTTACACCTGTGTTTTTGTTATAATTACATTGGCTACATTGGTCAAGTAATTCTCCCACACCCTTTGCGTTGTACTCATTTTTAGTACACGATACCCCTAGTACACCCCTCAGAGCCTATCTTTTCGTTTCGACCTTTAAGCATTTTACTTAAAGGAAGAATTTGTTTACACCCCACTTAAATGTACACCCAAATCGCCTTAGCCTACCTTGTGTGCACTCATTTTTAGGGCATTATGGTTTAACATTTGTTTAAAACCCAAGTTAATTATCTAGTTGATTACATGGTTGCTAAGTCGAGTCATATCCTTATACATATTGTTTTGGGACGATTGGGACTCATGGGTAAAGTACTAGTGTAATGGAGTAATGGGGAAGAATATCATTTATTACCCCCATATGTGCTAAATATTTTAAAAAGTACTCCAAGTTTTTCAATTTTCTTAATTCGAGTCATTAGAATAGTTAATTGTAAAGTTTTGTAAAAGTTCAAGTGTAAGGGGAATGCAATGCCCCTATGATGTATTATTTTGGATGGTAGGGCAAAAGTGTATGCAAAAAAAAAAAAAAAAAAAAAAAAAAAAAAAAAAAAAATCAAGAAAAATACAAAAACATGAGAAAAAGAAAAATAGAAAAAACATACGGACTACCATCCCGTTTTATTTTATGTTTTTGTTATTTTGTTTTTAGCTTAAGATTGAGTCGAGTCTTGGCTTAGCAACATTGTATAGTACATGTAATTAATCAAGATCTTTAACTCTCCACCAGTAAAATATCCCTTATCCAACAAATCCGTGTTTATCATATCCCTACACCTAACGTTATAACCCATGTAAAAGCCCTCTTTGATAGTTTATCTTAGGTGCTTACGCCTAGTGGAGGAGGTTTTTGATCCTTTCCCAAGCCTATGGTAATCTATTTGCTATGACAGGTAGTGAGAGATATTATCCGTTTTCATTTATGAGATTTATTTTGATGACACCTGAGAGATGTGAGTATCTAAACACTACTTGTGAGGTGCTAGTATGTAATCTCCGTGCTTATTATGATTGAAGTGGAACGATTATTTGTTGTAATTACTTTTATATTAGCATTAAATGACCCCTAACTTGTATTTTGATTAGAATAAAAGCGCATTTGCTTGAGGACAAGCAAATCTCAAGTGTAAGGGTATTTGATGAAGCGAAAAGTGTACCGCTTTTAGGGGGTCATTTAAGCCCTAAATCGTATTTATTTGATCAAATATTGCCCTAAATCGTTCCTTTTGTCATTTTAGGTACTTTGGAGAAGAAATCTGGAAAAGGAAGCATTTTGGACGTTTTTGGAGCATAAAAGTGAAGAAAACGACAAAGTCTCAAAAATATGCTGGAAAGTACATGTGACGGCGTCAAGACTTGCTCTTGACGGCGTCACGGCTTGGCAAAAGTGGTGGATATGAAAAATACACATGATAAGCCAGTGAGATTTGCATTGGAATTCTGACGGCGTCACCCTTTGGAGTGATCAAGGTCGTCACGGTTTAAGCTGAAGAATGACGGCGTCACCCTTAACCTTGACGGCGTCAGCTTCTGATAGGCCAGAACGGATTTTGGAGGTTTAAAGGGAGACGGCGTCAAGAAGGCCATCACGTGTTAACTAGTCACAACTTGCGCGCGCGGTAGCTGTTACTGTTTTGGCCATAAAATCCTCATACGAACTCGGATTTAGGTGATTCAAAAGGCCACGCGATCGGGACGAAAAGATCTACAATTTGGTGAAAAATTGGACGTGACGGCGTCACGTGTAAGTCTGACGCCGTCAGATCGGGCCGACAGAAAAATGCCTATAAATATAACTTCACAACTTCATTATTTGTAAGCCCTAAACCCTAAGTCCGATTCTAGGGTTTAGGTAGGTGTTTTTCCAGCAACTTAGAGGGTCCTAATCATGCCATAAACATCTTGTAATGGTTTGTTTATCGATTCAATCTTATGTTATGTCTTCAATTATGATTATTGTTGATTGCTCTTCATTAATTATGCTTGGCTAAATCACCTTGTGTCTACTTATGATTGTGTGAAACTTGTGTATAACTAATTAGATCTTATTGATTTCTTGTTGATGTGTGTGTCCATCTCCATCAATTAGGGCGTGACAACTTCAATAGATCTAGTTGGTTTAGTTTATAATTCTTGTTTCCTATTGTCTCTTGTTTGATTGGGTGATATCGATGTTAGGCTTAAGAAAACTGGCTAACCTCCTATACGGTAACTTGCTTGAACGTCTTAAGAAACATGAACCAATGCGTACTAGGTTTATTTGGTTGTATTTAATGCATGAGCGAATTCTAGTGATCCCATGTTAGGAGCTTCTTAGCCGGCTCGACATAGGAGTGAAGTAGGAGCTTATAGAGTTGGGGAAGTATGTACGCCACCCCACGAATGGTATTAAGGAATACAACCCGTCAATTAAAACAAGGTGTGACAATTCAATAGGTAGAATTGGATAGCTAGCAAGGAGTAACATATCATAGGTAGACATGCTTCATTTCCCTTGTAGAACCCTAGTTTACTTTTCTTGCATATTAGTTTAATTAGTAGCTTTTGGGTTAGTTGATTAGCAACTAATTCCGCCCCTTCTTCCAAAACCAGAGATTTTTACTTGCTTTCCATAAAATATAAAAATACAAAAAGAATCATCCCTCACCTTTAGACCTAGTTAGATTAATTTCAATCCTAACGAACACTATTCTTTGAGTTGAACGATCAATCCCCGGTACTTGCCACTTCACTATACTACAACAGTCAGGTACACTGCCTGGTGGGGATTGCAAACTTCTCAAGATCCCTTGAGAGGTAAAACCTGTTGTAAGGTTGCAAAACCACGCATCATCTTCCATGTTCCCTAGTGGATGATCCTGTACATAAAGAAAAGAGATTAGTCTCTCTTAAGGACCCAGGCCTCTGAAGGCTTCGGTCTGCCTTGTGGATCAATGTATTTATATGTTTTGTATGAGCATGATCCACTGTTGTTTTGGGACTGGTAGGTAAGCTCATTCTTAAAAGGATCCCATGACCAACATGCTGAGGTCTTAACAGCAGATTCCCCATTTTCCCTTACAGCATTTGAACTTGAAGTTTGTGTTGTATTCTTATCAAAGGGTCTTCTCACAGGTGAATGTGATTTATAAAAAGTATTTCTTTGATTATATGAGTTCACCTGTGGTCTATTCACTGGTTGTCTGGGTCTAACATCATTAACATACCCAGAATTAACATTAGGCTTCACAGAACTAACATATTGCCCAACAAATTTAACCTTTGGCCTACCAGAATTAAAATTTGGTCTAACAGAATTAACTGATGACCAACCAGAATTAATATTAGGCCTAACAGCATTAACATTTGACCAACCAGAATTAATATTTGATCTATCATAATTAAATTGTGTTGGTCTAGGAGCAAATTGGTTAGCATGATTAATTCTGCTTGCACTATTCCAAACTGGTTTAACATTCATATGGCCAGTATTAACACTTTTCTGCTTCCTAAGTTCAGCCTCTCTTTTCATCCTATTCTCATGAAAATCACGGTCTTTTATTAGATGACTTAGACTACCACATACAAAGCATCTTTTAGGACCAAAATTATAGTTTTTCTTGTACTCTCTTCTCATCCTATCAGATTTTGGTGACTCTTGACTTTTGACATACTTCCTAGGAGATTTTATGTGAGTATCACAACTAGGTTTATCTGTATCAGATTTGGGTGTAGTCACAACTGGTTCACTATGCTTGACAGATTTTGACTTAGAAACTTCTTTTGGTTCACTGTCTGATTCTGATTCAGACTTCTCAGAGACATCTCTTATGGATCCTTCACTGTCATTAGTTTGACAGGTAGAATATTCACTTGAGTTGTCATCTGATTTGTCTGTTTCAGGATATTGAGGACCCTTTTTACCATACACAAACAAAGAATCCTCAAGGTCTTCCTTTTGTAGAGGAGTGTAATCTCCACTTAATGGAGGTGGCACCCCTTTAAAATCATCAGTTTTAATGAACCTATTGTAAACTGGTTTACCAACAGAATCCTCTTTTCTACATTTGAACACAGATCTGTCCATCTCTTCCTCATAGCTTAGAACTTCACTATTTGACTTAATCTCATAACCTAAGCCAATTTTACTTGTAGAGCTCATGCTAGAATTAATTAGCTTACACAGATTTTTAGAGGAATGGTTCCATTTGTCTACTATCTTTTTCAATTCTTCTTTTTCTTTTACTGCTTTCATGCCAATTCTTCTATATCTCTTAAGTTTTTCATCCTTTTCATATATCTCATTAGCTTGAAAGGTAAGTTTTTCATTTAAAGAAGATTGTTGTTTTTGATAGGTAACTATTTGTGCTTCTAAAGTTTTGACAGCATTAGTATAAGCAATTATTTGTGCCTCCTGGTCACCTATTTATTTTAATTGTTCATCACACAAAGCTTTCAAAGTATTGTATGACTTAATGCAAGTTTTGGAACACAAAGATACCTCAGTACTGGAACCAATGGCCATGAAAGCATGGTTTGGTTCTAGTTCCTCTTCTGTTTGCTCTCCCCAGTTAACTGTGCCAGCTTCCAAAGTCAACATGCTCATCTAGTTCTTCTCCAGCTTGTCATCTTCCTGAGAGTTTGAAGCCTTCTTCTTTTTCCCATCAGCAGGCATCTTTGACATGCATTCCCTAGCAAAATGCCCCAATTTGTGACAATTGTAGCACTCCACATTCTTCTTATTGAACCCAACTGTTGTCTTCCCATCAAACCTGATGTTCCTCCCAGTCTGCTTGTAAAACTCCTTCATTCTAAGGGCAATCATAGCAATTTGCCACTTAATATCCATCTCCTCAACATCAACATCATCAATCTGCTCAAGGTCATCACTAACAAGATCTAGTTCTTATGAATTCTTGGCAAAGAGAGAATAGACAACTTCATCAGCAAATCCAGCTGGAACTTCTCTTTCTCTTGTATTACTTGATGAAGCAGCATAAACACCAGAAGAATAATTACCATAATTAAAACCGCCAGACTTAACCTTGTTAGTGCTGCCCTTGTTTTGAGAAACAAAGGCAACATTAGTAGAACTTGAAGATGCTTTTCCTTGGATTCCCTGTTCAAAAACCCGAAGATTGTTGTACAGGTCATCAGTTGTCATGGTGTTAGTTTCTTCCTTCATCCTCATGGTCATTGTCACATTTGACCATTCTGTTGGTAGTGATCTGAGAAACTTGCGGTTTGCATCTTCTTCAGACACAGCAGCACCATGAATCTCCAATTGTGATAGAAGATGTTGAAACCTGTCATAGCCTTTTTCCAACCCCTCTAAACTGGATACACTGAATGCCTCAAATTGCTGTTTAAGAACAGCCTTCTGCATTTTCTTGGAATTTGCATTACCTCCAAATCTTTTCTTAATAGCCTCCCAGATTTCCTTGGCATCATCCATGCCATGAAACCTTCTCAAGTGCTCCTTGGGAAGTGCCATCAGCAAAAGGGTTTTAGCTTTTCTCTCCTTTTCAACTGCATGAATTTCTGAGGTAGACACTGGTGGGAGAACCCTAACAACTCCATCTTTACCTACCGAAATCCTCTTCTTCGAATTCCCATTCTGTATGACCTTCCAGACCTCGTTGTCAATATATTCTAGATAGTACTCCATCTCCATAGCCAATATGTCATACTCATCCTTCTTCAAGATTGGGAGTTTAATGTTTGATATGGTGGTTGTTGCAGGGATAGGTTGTTGTTGTTGTTGTTTGGATGTGCCAGCTTCTGATTTTTCTTCTTCATGGATTGATTCATTATCACTGACATGGTTTGAGAAATCATCACCTTTAACAGACATCTTGCAGGGTTTGTTTGAATGATTTGTGTTTGTTGTTTTTGTGTTTCTTCGAACTCAGAGTCTTTCTACAGGCTTTGATACCACTTGTAGGTCCACACGTTATGGATCCAAGTAGCCTTTGTTACTTGCTAGACAACTTGAATAAATCCAAATTGATCTAGGTGAGAAACTCTAACAGATTGTTTATTGCTAATGCGGAATCTTAACAATGAACAATGAAGAACACAATAATACTAACTTCGTATTCTATTAACTTTCAATAACTAACTTTCAATACAATACGCATGTGTGCAACTCTTGAGCCTTAGGGTTCCTTTTATACACTAAGGAAACCCTATATACAAAACGTGTAGAAGGATATAAGTATCTTCTATTAAGATAACTACGTATCCTTTCCTAACTATTAGCTAACAAACTTTCCTATAATTCATAAACAGACTTAACTAACAAAGTCAACCAGACTTAACTAAGTAATACTGCCTACCAGACTTAACAATGCATAGGCAGACTTAACTATTACTTAAATACAACTAACAGACTTAACTACATAACCCGGCAGACTTAAGTCTGTTCTTCATATTAAGTCTTGTCTTGTGATAATTCCCAACAATGGTTATAACATGGCTTTATATAGGGAAAACCTAGGGACCACAAGGACTAATCTTGTAAACCCTAGTAACTTTAGGGATGACGGGGTAATTTATCTCGAGGGACCATAACTGTAATTTCTGCAATCTTTCTCAAAATGAGGTTCGGGGCTCATTTAGACTAGTAAACGGTTGATTCAAGACACGAGAATTTCGCCATCATGCTCAGAAAAATATTTCCAATAAAAACGACTATTCATACGCCTCGTTTCTCACAAATAATAAAATAATCAAATCAAAGCGTTGGTTGTGCCAGTACGCGTTGTGCACGGTTTCCACGTTTCGCGAGATAACTTCACATTTTTAAACTAAATGAGTTCAGAAAAGTTCGTATATGAAAAACAGGGATAATCTCGTATAAAAATACGTCTGGAAAATTACGGGGTATTACAAGCTTGGCGAATGGCATGGCATGGTCATAGATGACTCTGAAAACTATTTGGGATCGCTTTAATCCTTTTATGGACCTGTATTTTCCGCACTATTTTTGAAAGATGTAAATTGAATGTTTTTAAATTATAAAATCTCTTCTAAAACGGTTGCGCTAAAACCGTTCTTTGTACCTTGTATTGTGATAACAACTGAGTAGCACCCCACGACCTGTATGCTTCCGTTGTACCGATTTGGGGGTGTTACAGTATGGTGTTTGTTCATACCTGAAGTGATGTAGACTTGAGCCGTCAGAGAGATGTTGATGCGTTCCGGAATTGATGATTTGTGTAAACGAGTAACTTGTGCACTTTACATTATGTACTACAAGTTACATATTTGTCATCATTAAAACATGAAGACATTGTATAGATTAAACGTCGTAACGTTTGCACTAACAAAGATAAAGCGTTGGGGATTGAAGATAAACTAAGTATTGGGTTTTTTTTTTATTTTTATTTTTTTTTATTATTTTTTTTCATATCTTTATTTTAAGTTTCGTATGTTTTTATTATGTTGTATTGTATTTTTAATTTTAATGAGTGAATTTTATGTTATTTGAAAAATTGAATAAAAAAATAAAATAGGAAGTGGTGAAACCAAAATGAGTAAGTTGTGGTTAGTTGTGATAAGATGGTTGTTGAAGGGGTTGTGTTATAGTGATGTGGCACCCCGTGGGGCCAATAAAAGCTTCTTGTGCTTGCCCACCACACCCAATGCTCTTAAGGTTCGTTTGGTTTGTAAATGGGTTTAGTATAAGAATTTGGATTTGGATTTAATTTAAGAGAAAGAAAATATATTATAAAATAGATAAATATTATTTTATAAAAATTTTGAAATAAAATATATTAATTTATAAAATTAAAATATGGAGTGATAAAGACATAAAGTACTTGTATTTTCATATTTGTGGTTGAAAAAAACCTTGATCCCACGGAATACTCACAAGAGATGAGATCAATATAGATATCATATTTGCCATAGAACCAATGGACCAATCATAGCCACCCATTTTTATTTTCCATCTTTTTATTAAAACAACATATCTTGCAAATGGTAAATCTTCAAGCTACAAAAAAAATACCATCGCAACGAGAATTAAATGATCTTTCTGTAGATATGCATTGTTATATACTTTCGACGACTTTTTTTTTTTCGACGAACTTTTTTTTTTTTTAATTTCCTCCCAGAAAGAATCATATATGATTCGTAAAAATCATATATGATTCCGTACGAATCATATATGATTCAATTTTTACGAATCATATATGATTCGTAAGAATCATATATGATTCGTAAAAATCATATATGATTCGTATGGAATCATATATGATTTGTTAAAATTGAATCAAATATGATTTTTCTGGACGGAAATTTTGGAAAAAAAAAAGTTCATCGAAAAAAAAGTCCGTCGAAAATATATAACAATGCATGTCTATAGAAAGATAATTTAATTCTCGTCGCGATGGTATTTTTTTTGTAGCTTGACGATTTACGATTTGCGAGATATTTAAGTTTTAAAAAAAGGATGGAAATTAATTTTTTTATTTTGATAAGAAAAATGAGTGGCTAAGATTGCTTGATGGGTTCTATGGTAAAAGTTGGATCTATAAAGAACTTTTGCCATACTCACAAACCCACCAATTTTGTGACGATATAAATTTAGGAATCATGTGTATATGAGATGAACCAAACAATTGATTTAACATATCTTTGACTCAAAACCTCTTCGGTTCAAACCATCATACCAAACGCACCCTTAATGTATTTGCCACGCTGGCAATGCCATCCAAACACACTCGACTCTAATTAATCTCCACCGTCCCACATTTCCGATCCGCACCATTTACCAAAACTATTGACTCTCCATTTTCTGTTTGTTTCATTGTATCATTTCACACGAAAACCGATGGTACGTTCTCATTCATGTGCTTCATTTAATTCTTAAAATTGTGTTTGGCTATATACAGTAGAAACTCGATAAATTAATACTCGATTATTTAATAAACTCTCTAAGATAATATTTTTTGCCGGTTCCGACTCGGGGATAGGGTGCTAAATTAATAATTCGCTAAAATTATAAGATAATACATTTTTGATAATTTCTTTAGACCCCATATAAAATATAAATTAATAATTCCTTATATATAGCATATTACATGAATGATTTATGAAGGTTTCTTGAAAAATGACTCAATTGTCTTTTGTTTTTTGTTGAAATCAATTTCCCCTTGAATCTCGTCTCTAATTTTCCTTAGCATGGTAAGAACTTCTGGTGTTGTTTTCTCATAGCTCAACTGTATTCGATATTGTCGCTTGACTCACCTGCAAACCATACTTACTATGAACCCATTCTTGCAATTGCTTTTGAGTGAGACTTGGATTATCCTTGTTGTGCTTGCATAATGCTCTTCGAATCTCGTCTGTCATTGTTGTTTTTTTCACACCATTAAGATGGGAAGCCATGTTGTGTGTATGATTTGTTTGTGTTAACCTATTTTTATTTTGATCTTGTATTTATATAGAAAATATTTTTAATGTCCATAAAGTGATACATTGAACACAAGAAGCATAATAAGGTGGGAGATTGAAGGTTTCTTTCAAATTGGGCCGTTCATTTGATATACATGCATTGTATACAATAATTAAGTGGAAGCTTGAAAGGTGTTTGTAAACTAAGTATTCTACTATAAATTAATAAAATATTAATTAATATATAAATTAATAATTATTAATTTATCGATTAATTAATAACTCTTTTAATTAATAAATTTTGGTGGTCCCAAGTGTATTATTTTATAGAGTTTCTACTGTATATGTGTCAATAATGCTTAGAGGAGAAACGACCACTTCCTTTTCTTGTGTAATTTGATTATATGAAAATGGTAGATTAGAGAGGTTCACAGGATTTAATTTAACGTTTAGGGTCTAATTGGTTGTGATAATTTATTGATATATACTCATATTAGTGTTACATACATCGAGATGGTGATTAGAACTACAAGTATGGATTTTCGGGCTTATGATCTTATTTGGTTCGGCTTATATCTCATAAGCTCATCTTTATCCGTCTTTTTTCTACCTTATGAGCTTATCTTCTTTTCTGTAAGTCATAATCAGCTCACAAGTCTCAAAATAAGCCGGAAAATATTGGCGCATGAGATATAATATTTTTAGCCTCGACCCGACCCGATTAACACCGCTACCTGCTACTATTTGACATCTTGCTGAAACTGGATTACATCTTTTTTGCAGGTGCATTGTATGGTTTGCCTCAGCTGATGGAACAATTCGGTTTGCGGTTGCCCATTGCTTAGGCTGTATATAAACATGTATATTTACATGTATATAAACATGTGATGCTATATTGATTATTCGTTCACCTACTCCCTATGTTAACATGTATATAAACATGTGATGCTATATTGATGGATCATTTGGTTTTTAAATTTTTATAGGGACCACGGACTGGATTCTTTCCAGAAGAGCCATCTCAAAAGAAAGGTATGTTATATCTAACTTATTCATATACTGCTACGCAGACTAGCAGGTGATTGTAATTTATGATCCGTTTTTCATTGCTTCACTTGCTTCTTACAGATGGAACACGAGAAAATGACTGGGAATGCCCAAAATGTGGAAATGTCAATTTCTCCTTCAGAAGAGTCTGTAACATGAGAAAATGCAACACACCTAAACCAGGATCTCAGGTGAGATTCCATCTTTATACCAGCTTTATTTTTGACACATTGAAGCTTTTAGCTATGTTTTATATAACGTGTCATTCTAATTTATTTTTATGACGCTAATATGCAGGTTGCAAAGCCGGTAAGTACTTCATGTATATATTTGGTTACCTGTTAGTGACGTTCGAGTCTGAATCATATATATGTATCTTATTTTGTTTCAGAAGCGGATATGCCAGAAGGGAGCTGGAAATGTGACAAATGTAACAACATAAACTATCCTTTTAGGACCAAATGTAACCGACAGAACTGCGGAGCAGACAAACCATTAGAATCCCAGAATTCCCCTACAGAAGAAGAAAACAAATAGGATTGTATTAATATGATTTGAAGTCAATTGCCTATCTTAAATAGGTGTCGTTTGTTTGTGTGTGCTTGTTGGACCAGGATGAGATCCTGCAACAATTGACTAGTCTTGAATTCATCAGCAGTCCCCATTTATGGTTTCTACTTTTTTACTTGGCAGTCTTTTAAAATAGATTGGAGTACTCACTCCCAAGTAGGCGACTTTCTTTTTGCTATTTATCGGCTAATGCTGATACTATGAGAGTGCAAAACTGGTAAATCCATTTGGTTCAGTGCGTATGTGTTTTGGTATAGTCCAGTGAACCATGCTCAATTAGGCCATACACGAGTCTTTAACGAGTAGTCTAAAGTTTGTGGTAAATTCATGGCATGGTCTTGTTTTTGAATGGATTACAGTCCTGACCGGGTGCGGTATAACTTTTCTTATATGCAACTAGTTTTAGCATGTATTTGGTTGTATACGAATGAATCTTTTCCTATGTTTGCAACATTTTCCACTATAACAACAAAAAAATGAAGTGGAAAAATGGACGGTAGAAATATATATAGTAAGAAACTAAAACAAACTGATTTCATTACTCACAAATTGTTTTATTCCAAAAACCAAAACATTACTTTTGTAATCATATTTAGCACGATAACATCTATAGGGGATTATTATAAAACTGTGCAAAAAACATTCCGGGCCAACCTGATCCTTACAAAAAATGTTCTCGTTTTGACCCGTTACACAAGCCGCCAGACACGCCCATTTTCCCACCCTTACGAATATTTATTCAAACAGTAGCCATACCCATCCAAGATGTTGCGACATAAAGCTGAAGTCGGGTGCAAATGGCACGACATCCGGCTCCTAATAATTATGTATTCCTGTTCCCTTTAGGTTTTTCAGCGTTATGGAAGTAAACTGTCATGAGCATATTGCTTTTCTGATGATGTCCCAATTCAACCCACATGATGTCAGCGGGATCATGAGCTTTTTCAAGATGTCGAGTAACTGAGAACTCACTTCCCGAGCCTTTCGTAGAGCTTTCACTTGTAAGTAATGAGTGCTACACCAGTCTCCACAGTATTTGTTAACTTTCCATGTGCGTGCATCATCGCTCTTTTTTTTTTTTTTTTTTTTTTTTTTTTTTTTTTTTTTTTTTGTCTGGGCTTACTAACTAAAGAATACAGACGGGACTGAGATCATAAATACAATCATTAAAACTTCATTTACACAGATAAATTCTTCACATGTTAAAAGCAGTTTAGCGAGCAGTGGGTCCAATGGAAAGTAAGTCATTTTTAGCCCATATCAGTCAGATTCTCTGTGTTGTTCAATGCTCCCAATATCCATAGTTGATACAGCTAAATTTTAAACACTCCAACAACCGGCACTTCACCCTCAAAATCATTAAAGGATAGGTTCAAAAATTCTAAGGAATTCCATTTCTCTAAGAATTGAGGAATTTTTCCTGATAAATTATTTTGAGAAATGTCGAGTACCTTCAATCCTCTCAAGGAACTGAATGAAGGTGGTATTATGCCTTCAAATATGTTGCCACTAAGGTACAACTCTACAAGGCTAATACACTCACCAAGGCTACTAGTAATGGTACCTGATAATTTACTATAAGATAAATCAAGACCGCTCAACATCTTGAGGTCTTTAATCTCTGATGGAATTGAACCATACAGGCTGTTGTGAGAAAGATAAAGTTCTTTACAGTTCCCAAGGCTTGATGGAATATGGCCTTCTAATTTGTTTAAATCTAAATAAAGTTCATTCAACAATGATAGGTTCCCAATGGCATCAGGGATAGGCCCTGAAAAGTGATTTCCATATAGACCAAGACGTTGTAGCTTTTGTAGTTTACCAATGGTAGTGGGGATTTTTCCTTTGAATCGATTATATCCTAAATCTAAAGTGGTCAAACCAACTAGACTACCTATACTTGAAGGGAGGCTTCCAAATAATTGATTGTCTCCTTAACCTAGAAAGGTGAGTTGATAAGAAGATTACCTATTGATATTGGAAGCACTCCTATAAGGTTGCAATTCAGAAGTCCCAAATCTACTAATCTGGTGCAGTTTTTCAAAGAATCAATGAACCTCATGTCATTAGCTTCTCCACGTCCATGGAAGTTGTTATTATTTAATCTAATTATATTAATATCTCTTAGTTTTGAAAAGTCAATAGTCAACTTCCCACTAAAATTGTTGGAACTCATTTCAAAATATCCTAATTTAGAACAATTAGAAATAGAAGGTGGAAGAACTCCGGTTAGTTCGTTACCCCATAACTGAAGCCACTCAAGATTTGGGAGTTGATTACCAATTTCTGAAGGAAGACTACCAGTGAGGTGATTTTCTGCTAAGGAAAAATTAACTAGGAGTGAGAGGTTGAAAAGGGAATGAGGGATGCTTCCATATAAGTTGCAGCCACCAGAGTAAAATGCTGTCAAGCTTTTCCAGTGACCCAAGGTATCTGGAATGCTCCCACCAATCGGGTTCCCGGCAGCATAGAACACTTCCATTGATGTGATATTCCCCAAGAAAGGTGGGATTCCACCTGTTAACTTACTGTATTGAATTACAAGACGAGTAAGTTTCGAGAGTATACTCATCTCCTTGGGTATGCTTCCAGTTAGCTCATTGTGAGAGAGCCAAAGGTCTTCGAGGTTAGAACAACGAGACATGTTCGTTGGAATGACTCCACTGAACTTGTTTTCTTCAAGATAAAGACGACGTAGCCTAGACAAACGACCAAGTTCATGAGGAATGGTTCCTTGAAAGCTGTTGTTCCAGAGACCAAGCTTACGGAGGAAGCTGAGGTTTCCTACATGAGAAGACAACGAGCCTTCTAAGCCTTGCGAAACCAGTCGTAAAACAGTCACTCGTTTGTGCTGCTTTCCACATGAAATACCACTCCAGTCACAGAAATGAAAGGAATGGTTCCACGTGGTTAGAACATTGTATGGATCATGGGTGATCTTTGACTTAAATGACAACAATGCATGATAATCAGTCTCATTACCGACTTACCGTCATATGAAGCAGAGACGGTGGCGGAAGTAAGACAAGTTATCGCGAGACCGTAAAAAAGAAAAGAAATAAGAGAGGAAGATGATAAGTGAATTATTGCTTGTGGTGACTTCATTTTTGGAAATTTACTTAAAATTATGAGAACAAGTATTGGCTTTTTATACTTAGTTTTTGCATGCTAACAGTTTGTGACGTACGTGCAACTTGGTCGTGAAATTAACACTACTACAAAAGAAGCTAGTTAGATCGGTTAGAATGCCACATATAGATCGGTTTTGAACCGATCTAACTAACGGTGATCTTTATGAGCGAGCCACATATAGATCGGTTGAGAACCGATCTATATGATACCACATATAGATCGGTTGATACCCAATAACCGATCTATATGATACTACATATAGATCGGTTGATACCCAATAACCGATCTATTAAGTCCATTTTCAAAAAATATATATATATAAATAAAACAAATGATATCTGTCGAATGAAAATTATACATTTCATTAGCTAATCAACAGCCATTTTTACATGTGCTTCCAATGTCTCATCAAAATTACACTTGGGATACATATGATCGGATAAGGAGTCTATGACCTTATTGCACCTAGAGGGCACCTTGATACAAGATACCCGGTTAGAATAACGAATTGACTTGTATAAAAGAAAATACCGAATCATAGTAACCAAAACGCCAGATTACAGAAGCCCACAGAGACGAGGCCTTGAACAGATTTGTCTTCCATTTGATTTCACTAAAGCCATCATTCCAGCAGTTGCACCCGCACAAATTACTGAAGATATCATACTCTGCGCATTTTGTCCTGCTGCAAATTTGAAGCCACCAAAAGAGCAAAAGAAGGATGTTTAGACGTGCATTCTGATATACTAGTATTGTTTAGTTAATTAACTTGAGAAACAGTTTTTTATCCGTTATTTGAATGCAATGACATAGAATTTGTTTAGTTAATCTCACTATGTCAGTGTAACAGGCGGGAAAGTTATGTTTCTTCATACACTGAAAAATAATAAAAAAGGAATTCACTTGTAAATTGATAGAAAAAGATAGAATTATCTAATTATACAATACTCTTAGAGTCTTAGGAAATAATACATCCCGGGAAATAAATTTTGCATATTAGCATGTCTAATACTTTTTCTTTACCTGCATGCTACTGGATAGAATATTAGTCTGACTTCCATCATCCATATCCCACCTCTCTTCCTGTAATTATTGCACAAATGTCAGAAAGAAAAATCAAAAGACCATAGGATCCCAACTGAAAAGTGACTGGCAATACCTGAACAAGCTTCTCCAAATGCTCCATTAACGTTCTTTCTTCTAGTTCCACATATACAATCAAGTGTGGTTCAAAGCAAGATGATATAATGCCACGGAAATTGAACTGCAGTAAGCATGGGAAACAGTAGCACTTATTAACACATTTAAGTATAAAACCAGAAACAAGACATAGACGAAGACTATACTAATAACTTAACACGTTGGAACTATGCCAGAACTTTTGACACAGAACAGATCTTATGTTCTCATAGTAGACAGACGGCAACTTTTCCTGATATACTGATAAAAGGACCATAACGAGTGGTGGAAAGGACATATGACTATTCGTAAATGACATCCACTCTTCAAGAAACTTATAGAATACTTTATAAAACGTGGAGGAATGAGAAATATACGTCAGCCCCCATCAATACACACAACTTAGAAACTACAATTGTTTCCATAATGTGGCACCATATATATCATAGTTTACTCTTCAAAGCCTCAAGTTTTTACTCGAAAAACTGTATATTTCATCAGATACAGTAGATACCAGTACTAACAAGATGAGCTACTTAACATAAACTTGGCCGGGAGATAAATCGATACCTAAACTAATTAACCATGAACATAATAATGAAGTGGTGCATTGCCATTAGGAAAGATCTTACAAGTTTATCAAGTCAAAAATGTACCCCTGCTCCAGGTACAGCCGTATCTTTATTATCATCTTTATCCTGACATCAGAGATATGTAAAATGTGTCTTGAATCAGAAAAAGAAGCTGCAAAACTGAAAATGGCACTACAAAGTGTAATAATACAAAGCAGTTAGTGTCGCATACATTTTCCTGGTTTCCTTGATGCGCAGCAAGTTTTCTCTCATACTTCTTTTTGATATCCATCACAATCTGATTACTGTTTTCCCCTTTTTCTACATTCTCAATGTCGCTTGTAATGCTTTTAGTACTACCACTACCACCAAATTTCTCGGCTAACTCTTCCTCAAATTCTATCGTCCGTTGCAAGGCCTGAATATATGTTTCGAGATCAAATCCCTCTATAAGAATAAGAGACTGGACTGACCAAGCACAAACAAGTGAAATGACTTCAGCATTTACCAGTAGTAGTGTTCCAACATCTGGCTTCTCTTTCAAGTTTTCAAGGATCTCCTTAAGTTGTTTCCTAAAATCAATAAAACTTGTCAATGAGCTCAAAAAGTCCGGTACATGATTTTATATAGAAGAAATTACATGAGCAACGGTGTACGAATTTGACTAGTAGAAAACAGTTATGCCCTGAGAACATAACAAACCTTGTTAATTTGCAGAACTAAAAACACAAAAGGTAATCAACATGCCATGAAGCAGGAAAAGTTTTCCATATGTCCTCATTTGTTCGTAATCGGCGTTTGACCCAAGCATATCGCCGCTCGGTTTTATCTAACTTTGCTAGCTCTGATTTAATGCAAAAAGTGTTCAGTAGCAATGATATAAAACAGATATGCAATCCACTATAGCAAATAATCCAATATCACACTAAAATATTGATTTATCACCTACAAAACCAGACTTAACCGATCTCCCGTGACAGATAGATGAGCAATCCATACTGAACTATGACCGAAAGAAGGACTACCTTTTTTTCCAGGAATGTTTAATCAAAGTTTCTCCACCTACAGACGAATAACCAAATGCATCTACCATAACAAATACCTTTAAGCCGAAAATAACCTATCACTTAAAATAGAAGGCGACACAAAGAACCTGAAAACCGTGCTCCTCGGAAAACAGATAAGTCAAACTAATAATTGGGCACACCCATTAACAAACCTAATAGAACAGCCATCACAAACAAACATGGCAATCAAAGTATATATATCATTGGACATTAACTTTTAACACATACCAAATTTATGAGCCAATAACCCTATTGACCAGCCATAAGATATATTGACCAGCTCTACCACCAATCTTATTAATCTTCTTAGCAGCAGCATCAGATCTCACCACAACAAATCCCACTTTCCTCACTAACATTAAAAAAAATTAGCAAATTTATAACAATGCAAAATTAACAATTTTTAATAAAAATAAAAGAAACCTGAAGTGGATCTGTGTGAAGCAAGATTAAATTTCTTGGTATCAAATGACGAAGCTGATCCTATTCTTTGCAAAATCGAAGCCATTTTTTATTTTTATTTTTTTCTAAGAATTAATTAAAAGATGGGTTTTATAAAAATGTAGGGAAATGGTGGTAGGGAAATGGGTTTTGTGTGTGTAAATTTTGGGGAAGTGCCAAATGAAAAGTTGGAATTTTGGTGAAGCGGGATGTGAAAATGTTGTATCCGGCTAAAAAAATGAGTAGCATATAGATGGTTTTTTTGTTAATAACCGATCTATTAAATTTTGAAACTAATTAGATCGGTTATTAACAAAACAACCGATCTATATATGATATTTCCCCTCTTTTTCCCTTTTATAGATCGGTTTTTAAGGTAACCGATCTATACGAAGTGATCTATATGGCCTTTTGTGTAGTAGTGAAATTAATGGCATCTATAAATTCCTTATCATCTTGACCTTGACCAAGACATTTCATGATTGAGAATACTAGCCAATATTAGCAAATACTCCGTAAAATGTGTAGATAATAATGACAAAAACTTTAGTATAAACAATATATAACTAAGATTATCATAAATTCCTTTATTATATTTGTTGTTGAGACATGACATCTAATGTAATACAAGTTTCAGTACATCTCCACATCAACATATCAACTTTCATATGAAACTTTTACAATGCATTGAACTTAACATGTATACTTTAATAGATTATCACATCATAAACTTTTTATTAAGAACCAAATTTTCATAAGCTAATACAGTAAGAGCTAAAATATATATTAAACAGTTGCCTTGCATAAAAGTATATTACACGAGAGTGTTTACCCAAAAAATAAATAAATAAATAAATAAACTTACAAAATATGAATGGGTTCTCAAGAGAAACAAAATGGCTATGGCCCACTTTTACCGTACAAAAGTTGGTTGTTCAGAGACACTTATTAAGGGCGGAAGACTCTAACCCTCCAACCCTCTCAAAATTACCCAATCAAATTTCTCCACCTCATTTCAACCCTCCAACCCTCCATTCAACCTTTTTTAGTGGCGCCCATCATTCTCAACCCTCACAACTTCTTTTTTTTAAATATTCATAATTAGTCAAGATACATTCTTCGTTGTCACACTGCATCCCGCAACGAGTTCCAAGCTCGCTCAGCGAGCCCGCCTCCCCATCTCTCAACAACGGCGGTGGTGTTCGTCTCCAACCCGCGAGCTCACCACCTAGCCCGCACCTCCATTCCTTCCACCCTAAATGTATGGTGAGATGGCAATACCTGCAATATGGATTGTACCATATAAGTGAGCTATTATGCGTTTGCCATGTAACCCCACTATGGATGCCTTAACCTACATGACACGTAAATTTTGAAGAGATTGTCACCTGCAAATTCCTTGTCGCAAGACTAAAATTTGATTGTTATAACATTAATTATGCAGATGCCCTGACCTACATGATACGTAAATTGTGAAGAGATTGTCATCTACAAATTCCTTATAAGCTTGAGCAAGACTAAAATTTGATTGATATAACATTAATTATGCAACCCAAGTAGCACAACTAGCATCACCTGTCTATCAACATTAATTAATCAACCCAAGTAGCACAACTAGCATCACCTGTATCCACAAATTCCTTCTCAGCTCGATGATAATAAAAAAAAAAAAAAAAATTTATGTGTAATCACAAAAGATTTTTAAGAAGACTTGAGATATGGAAGACTACACTTATCTTGCATATAAAGTAGTTGCAAGTATAATAATAATGAGAAAAGTTCAATACGAAACAATATTTATCTAAAAAACAAATAACAAGATCTCAACCATCCATCTTTCTCCCATCTAACGGTTTAGATTAAAATGAACAAATATACTGAAGGGCATTTTAGTCATTCCATACTTTTTACCTAACTCCCTAAACACACACATTGTGTACACACACTCACACTCTCCTCCCTCATCTCTCTTTCAGATCTGTAATTATCTCAGATCCCCAAAACCACCATAGCCTATTTTCTCATTTACTTTAGAGATAAAACATAGCTTGTATAACCTCCGATCGGTGGTGGTCTGTGGCGGCGGAACCCTTACCGGAAAATATAACCTCCTAAATTAAGACGTAGCTTTCACAGACATGCGCTCTTAAATTAAGGTGAATTTTGTTATAAGATAAAATTATACTGCGTACAGTTTATAGAATATAGAAATATCTTGATAAAAGTGGGTCTTGTTTGAGTTGGGATGCATATATATAATTGTTGAACACTTTCCTCTATTTTGTCTTGGTAGAGTAGTTGCCTTTTGTTGGTAGCAATTTAACCACACTTAACTTTTGACCAACGAAATTTGGAAGATTAATAATATGATGAATTGGAAGATTAATAATATGACGGATTTGAAATGCTGTTGTGAAATGTGGTTATGAGAGAGGTTAGAGGTCCGGGTGGTTGTTATGTAGAGAAATACAATTGGTTACTAATATGTGGTTCTTGACAAGCATCTAATTCAGTATGTTTAGTGGAGTGGGGGAGTCAAAGGCATGTGTTGAGTGATAAGTTTTTTTTTTTTTTTTTTTTTTTTTTTTTTTTTTTTTAAGGTGACTTTCATTTAAGGTGTTTGAAACATTTTGGTGTGTAAATGTACCTCACATGGGATTCCCATTATAGGATTCAGCATGATGGGATTGACTAATGAATCCCATGGGATTCATGCTGAATCCCATGGGATTGACTAATGAATCTCATGGGATTCATGCTGAATCCCATGGGATTGACTAATGAATCCCATGGGATTCATGCTGAATCCCATGGGATTCAGCATGAATCTCATGGGATTCAGATGGCATTCAGCATGAATCCCATGAGATTCAGCATGAATCCCATGTGATTCTCTCTAATCCCTTGTAATTCATATGGAATCCCATGGGATCCATACAAAATCCCATGAGATTCTTTGATGAATCACGTGTAATTCATAAAGATTACCCATGTGATTCATACAGAATCCCATGAGATTCTATATGAATCCCAAGGGATCAGAGAGAATCACATGGGATTCTGTATAACAACATACAACTTTTTAATAAAGAGATTCAAAGAGCTCATTTCAACAATCATATAAAAAACATCTACCCTTAAAAAGCTGTGACATAAAAGTATAAAACTCCAAAACAGTGATTTACTCATTTTTACAAATCATTTGTGATTTTTTTAAAATAACAAATCACAAGTGATTTTTTATATATAAAAGTTTTGCTTTGAAAAGTCAGTTGTAAAAATACAAACGATTATGTTTGCTCCACTAAACAAATAGTATTTTTTTATCATCTACCACATGGGTTGCAGTTGGTCCCCACTAAAGCTAGAAGTTTATTTCAACTTTTTTTACAACTAGAGGAAAGACTATTTGATGGTCATTGATTTCTTTTTTCTAATGTTTTTTATTGTTTAGAGATATTTATTGGGTATAAGTTTGACTTCCTCGATAGTAATGTAATGTGAGATGATTGGATTAATGTAATTGTCACTGCAAATTCATAAAAAAATATTCCCTTGTGATTTCATGCATAATCTCATGGGATGCATCAAAGAATCCAATGGGATTCATACAGAATCCCATGGGATTCACAATGAATCCCATGGGATGCACCAAAGAATCCCATGGGATTCACAATGAATCCCATGTGATTCACCAAAGAATCCCATGGGATTCACAATGAATCCCATGTGATTCACCAAAGAATCCTTTGTGATTTATCGTCTTTTTACGAATCCAGTGGGATTTTTCTGGATGGAAATTTTGAAGAAAAAAATTTTCGTATTTTTACGAATCCCATGGGACTTTTACGAATCCCATGGGATATTTCTGGACGAAAATTTTGAAAAAAAAAAATAATCTTTTTACGAATCCTGTGGGATTTCTTTACGAATCCCGTGGGATTTTTCTGGACGGAAATTTTGAAAAAAAAATTCGTCTTTTTACGAATCCCATGGGATTTTTACGAATCCGGTAGGATTTTTTTGGACGAAAATTTTGAAAAAAATTCTTCTTTTTACGAATCCCATGGGATTTTTTACGAATCCTGTGGGATTTTTCTGGACGGAATTTTGAAAAAAAAGTTCGTCGAAAGTATATAACAATGCATATCTATAGAAAGATAATTTTTTTCTCGTCGCGATGGTGTATTTTTCGTAGCTTGAAGATTTACCGTTTGCAAGATATGTTGTTTTAAAAAAAAAAAGGTGGAAAGTGGGTTTTTATATTAAATGAGCTAAAATGTTAATTTTGCCCTCCCTTTTTTATTTTTTGATTTGATCTTAGCCATTAGATGAAAGGTGGATGGATGGTTGAGATTGATTTATTTGTTTTTTAAGTGATACTTGTTTTGCATCGATCTCACCTCTAATAATAATAAAATGTAAAATGATGTAAAAGATAAACACGTCTTTTAATTTAGCAGCGTATCAAATAGGAGTGTTAAACAAAATTCAAAAGCTAAACCCTTGTTGCTAAACACTTTTTTTTTTTCAAAAAAGTTCGCCAAACACTGTTTCTTATTAAGTTTCCTAAGCGCAATTACCGATGTCCAAAACATGGATATTTAGTTTGTAGGGCTGTAAACGAACCGGACGAACACGAACGAAGCATTGTTCATGTTCGTTCATTTAATTTTAACCGGAAAAATAAACGGACACGGACGCTTAAACGAACGAATTTTCTTTTTCATGTTCGTTTACTAAGAAAATGAGTTGTTCATGTTCGTTTATGTTCGTTCATTAAGACAATAAATGAACGCTAAACGAACATAAACGATCGAACATAAATGAAAGTAGACAAACAAACATACTTTATTAAATTATGCACAATATATTGTGTTATAAGTGTTGTTTTGTTTAAACACATCAATTATTAAATTATACAATTAAAAGATATGATAATGAACATAAATAAATAAATGAACATAAACGAACGTTAATGAACGCATAATCGGACGTTCACGAACATAAATGAATGGACGCGACTTTTGTTCATGTTCGTTCATTTAACTAATCGAACGTAAAATGTTGTGCATGTTCGTTCATTTAATAAATAAACGAACATAAACGATCTTTTTACCGAACGATTCATGAAATGTTCATTAAGCGTTCAGTTCGTTTACGGCTCTAATTGTTTCATAAAGTAGTAACAAATAACACCAAACAATTAGTAGAAACAAAATCAATGAACGAATGTGAATGGCAACAACATATATAATAAGTAGATGATGCGATATATACGTGTGTTGTGTGTGTAAGTTTGGGGTTTAATGATCCACTACAAGAAAAAATGGCTCAAGTGGCGACAGGAACATCTTTATTGCATATGTTTGTGCATATGTTTTCAACAATAATGGTACAAAAGAAAAGAAAGAAAAAGTTGTTTGACAATAATTGTAGAATCCCTATGTGGCGAATCTACTTCTACCAATGTATCAAGCATCCAAACTTCAGCTACACATCATCTCGAGCCTCAACGTATTCTTCATAATCTTCATCCCAGTCCCCTACATAAAAATAGTAAATTCAAAGCACATAAAATACTATTACCAAAATACACCCAAACTCACACAAACCCACTTAGACCACTCACAACGGTGAGGGTCAAATGCACGTTAAAGGCACCAAAAGTGCTACAGTACTACGTTAAGAGCAAGTTAACTGTTGTGAGCATTTGAGTTAACGCGGAACGCTGCGTTAAGGGTACTGTTCATAAAAAAAATAAAAAAAATAAAAATAAAATAAATAAATAAATAAATAAAATCACTTTGCCCCCCTTTTAAGGGTAGTTTGTGTAAAAATATTTGATATTAAGGTGAGTTAAGGTGTGTTAAAGCTGAGTTAACTTTTGTGTGTGTTAAAGCTGAGTTAAGTTAAGGTGTGTTAAAGCTGACGTGGCATGCCTTAAATCTTAAAGCTGAGTTAACTGTTGTGAGTGGCTTTATTAAAAGCAAAAACCAAACCATACGAGACAAAAGTTCTTTGCATAACAAAATTTATCTAAAGATCAAATGATGCAATCTGTTGGTCCGTGATAAACTTGTGCAACGCCATGAATTGAATAAACAATAGTTTGAGCAAATAAAAGTAACTAATGTTTATTATGAATAAGGGCATGGTTACACGATCTTGACCATGATCAACTAATAATACACATTTGTACATTACGACTGTAATAGTTTCACACTAGAGGTTGAAGGTGAAGGCTTTTATAAGAGATAGTTGTAGAATACTATTTCTAGTAATGACAAATGCTTCTCTTCAAGTTATGAAGAGGTGGATGCCACTTAGAAGAGGAAGTGTGTTCTAGAGCTGGAATCGTTACCTATCACTGCTACTAACCTCCCTTTTTATATACAAAGGGAGATATATAATTACAGGAATAGTAATAACTAAACTAGAACCAAACTGATAGTTAAGGTACACGTGCACTTTGTGTGGCTAGGGTTGCTTCACTGTGCTGACATCTGTAAATGCAAGTAGCTTTCCCTGCTCTCGATGCGTCGTTATCTTCCCAAGGGTTTTTCCGCTTTGCTTTAGCTTGAATTACTCCCGCCTAAGTGTGGCTGAGTACTTCAGTCAGCTCCAAGGATACACTTTACAAGTACGTGGCTCAATACTTTGAGTGTATCTGATATGTGCAACTGGTACATATGCATGGCTTAAGATGATAAGTCAATATCAGAGACCCAAGGGCATTTGTCAGTCCTTGAGGTCTCAGGGGTTGTTGTCGCTTCTCTGCCCTTTGTTATAGCTGACTCCGTTATCCAACAATTGGTTTGTTTTCGTTTTCACTAATCCGGCCAAATTTATGCCTGAAAACTATAAAATATAAGTAAGGAACTAACCCCTAACTTATCAAAGCAATACGAATGAAAAGTTTGATGTGAATACCGATTATACCATTAATTTAAGTGTACATTCAAATTATGAAAAGTACTTTAAAAGGACAAAACTCAAAATTTCGAGGCTGGTTTTTTATTCATATTAGTTTAATAAGTTAGTGTTAGGTTCAATCTTGCCGTTCAATCATTATTCGGATCAAATTTGATCGGAATTGGTGTAAACTAAAATAAATACATAGTTTGGTGGCCTATTAGTTACTTTCATTAAATGGGTGGCCTATATGAAAAAAGCTTAAAAGTTTGGTGGCCTCCCGATATATTATCCCTTTATTTTTAATTCTTAAATATGTATACCTATATCTATAAGGAAATTTGCATTTATGACACCGAAGCTGACACTTATTTCCAGCTTGACTCAACTTTGTGACATATTGCTAAACCGATAACTTTTTTTCTATATTCAAGATTACCCTATCATTGTGTACTTTAATATATTTAATACATATGTTTGGTATGTTCAATATGTGACGCCTAACTACAGCTACATTTGTAGCTTTTGCAACTACCCATAAGTTACTAAATCTAACTTTTTTCCTTGATGGGGAAGATGACCTTTTTCTTTGATGGGGAAGATGACCCAAAGTCATATACGTGTTTATTTGTGGGCTAAGGAAAAGCTTTATCCTTTGTCACTATATTTAAATGTAAAGTTTGAGTTTGGCCCTTTCAAAATTTAATACTAGACAAAGTTAACTCTAGAGGTGGCGATTTGTGCCCAAAATCAAAAAAATGGGCTAAATGGGCAAATTTTTAAAAGATTTGGGCACATTTGGGCCCCCTCTTTTTTTTGAAATGGGCATATATTGCCCATTTAGAAGTTAAATGGGCATAATGGGCACATGTTTTTCTCTCAATTGGTGAACATTAAATTGTTTTTAATGAAAAACTTATGGATATAGTATTTTTAATTACTTAAATATAAATGAGGTGTTACGTTTGAGGAATTTTTTTTGTTGTTTTAGGTCTTTTCTAAAGCGATTCGTATAACATGCGCCCGTTTGGCCCGCGCCCGTTTAGCCCGCGCCCGTTTAGCCCGTACCCGTTTAGCCCATAGCCCGTAGCTCGTGCCCGCCCGGCCCGCCCGTTTTGCCACCTCTAGTTAACTCTAATATTATATATGTTGCTCAAAAATATTTGGTTGGAGACTTGACGTTTATTTAAAAAGGAAAACTCAGAGTTATGTATGTTGTTCAAAAACTCACAATTCTACATACAACTTTTTGAAGTTCCATTCAACATCTTATCTGAGTTACAAATGCATTCCTTCAATTAGTTGAAAGAAGAAAAAAAATCAAATTACAATTCATGCCAAATCCGAAATCGTTTGTAGGATGAGTTCGTTATCGAATTATCGTGCCCGATATAATTTAGTCACCTCCAAAATCTTCATCTAAAACAAACAAATGAAAAGTAATTGATGAACCAAACAAAATATTAAAAAATAACAAAATTGGACGATTAAAGGTACATCCACGCTCGTATGGTCTCGTGTAATATTATAGTGTAAACAAGTATGTTGACATATTTTGTGTTATATAGCAAGTTAGCATCATGTACTAAAGTTTCAGAAGTACAAATAGTCGTCACACGCATAACACAAACACACACAAATTTTAAAGAATTAGCTAATAAAAGAAACTAGTAATTACTACTCGTAATGCTCGAATATGAAATGTTACTTTGAGCGCAGCCGACACAAACAGATGTGTAGGGCTCAGTTATGTAATTTTTTTATTACTAGAAAATATTAAGAATTTTGCTATATTATTAAATGTGGCAAGTCATGCCATACATTTGGCAATACTTTTCAACATGCTATATAATGGTAATTATGTTTTTTTAAAACAACTACATGGGCAAAAACTCTAAAGTTACGCTCATCTGTTAATTGTATGTACGTCTCGTATTATAACTTCATCATGGCCCCCCTTAACTCAAATTTTTGGCTCCATCCCTGCTCTAAATTGTATATCAAATTATAATAATGATTATTTATCTATACTACATATAAAGTAAAAATGGTCAATGTTGAAATGTTAAAAATTTGTCAAACTTTTAGCACATTTGGAAAGTATTGAAATTAAGCCATTTATTTGGAAAGTATTGAAGTGTTGAAATGTTTGCTATTAATACACATCGAAAACCGGGTTAACCCAGGACGCTTCAAACCCGGTTTAATTTGACCCATTTTTTCGACCCAACCCGTCGAGATAACCTGGTTTAAATTGACCCGTTTTTTGACTGGAACGGTTCAACCGGTTGAACCACCCGGGTCGAACCGGGTTTCAAAACATTATGTTTAATCCCCAAATCCTCAAACTTATATTATTTTTCGTTTATAACCTATAAATTTTTTTTATCACTAAAACTATCTGCCGCTATAAAATTTCGTTGCTATACACGAATACTCGTCAAATTTCGTTAAATATATATTTTATTTCTTAATGATTATTCGTAAACCGAATTTAAATCCAAATCCAAATTTAAATCCAAAACTTAAACCCATATATAAACCAAACGGGAGCTTAATGTATTAACTTTAACTACACATCAACTCTACCCACGCGCCCACCATTTAAACCTTTTTCTTGTTTTCTACAAAATCATTTCACATTGGGAAATGATTTGCACACTTACACATTTTTTTGAAACACTCTAATGTGCATTACATACTTGTACAATGCTTACGTTATGCTTTAACTATTTGTACAGTTCCTCAAAAATATAAGGGTCCCGATCACCTCCCTTCCATATTACACTCATGGGGTGTTTCTTTTTTTTGTTAGCTAAGGTGTCGTTTGGTTTTTCCAATAAGCACTTTTTCACTCTTTTCACTTCTTTTGTCTGCGGGAGGGCAGAGGTTTATGTTTGTTTTTTTGCAGATATAAGTGCTTCTTTTCACTTCTTTCCTCTTCAAAATTTTAGACATTATATATCTTTCACTTTTTACCTCTTCTTTCACAAACCCTACATCTTCTTCTCAATATCCGTTTTGTACGTTTTCGTCCGTTTTTTTATGTTTTCGTATGTTTTTTACGTTTTCGTACGTTATTTCACGTTTTCGTCAGTTTTTTTTTACGTTTTAGTCCGATTTCGTCCGTTTTTAACGTTTTCATCCTTTTCTTTTTAAGTTTTTGTTTGTTTTTTTACGTTTTCGACCGTTTTTTTACGGTTTTGAGTGTTTTTTACGTTTTCGTCCGTTTCTTTACGTTTTCGACCATTTTTTTTTTATTTTTGGTCATTTCTTTTTACGTTTTTGTCTTTTTTACATTTTCGTTCGTTTTCTTACGTTTCCGTCCGTTTTCTTACATTTTCGCCCCCTTTTTTTTACGTTTTCGACCGTTTTTTCACGTTTTAGCCCCTCTTTTTTACGTTTTCGTATGTTTTTTTTACGTTCAGTCCATTTTCATCTTTTTTATGTTTTCGTCCATTTTTTTACGTTTTCGACCGTTTTAATGTTTTTGTCTGTTTTTATACGTTTTCGTAGGTTTTTTTACGTTTTTGATATTTTTTACGTTTTCGTCTATTTTTTACGTTTTCGACCATGTTTTTCGTTATCGTCTGTCTTTTTTTTACCTTTTAGTCCGTTTTCGTCCGTTTTTTTACGTCTTCGATCATTTTATTACGTTTTTCTCCATTTTTTAGGTTTGCGATCGGTTTTTACACATTTCCGTCCATTTTTTTACGTTTTCGACATCTTCTTACGTTTTCATCTTTTTCGTCCGTTTTCTTACGTAAGAAATGTACAGTAACGTACAAAAACTTACGAAATCATATGAAAATGGACGAAAACATAAAAAATTAACGAAAACGTAATAAAACAAATGAAAACGTAAAAACACTGACGAAAATGTAAAATACACTGACGAAAACGTCAAAAAATAGACGAAAACGTAAAAACATATGAAAACGTAGAAAAACAGATGAAAACGTACAAAAACAGACGAAAACGTTAAAAAGTAGACGAAAACGTAAAAAACATACGAAAAGGTAAAAAAAAAGTCAAAACGTAATAAAACAGAAAAAACGTAAAAAGACACACGAAAACGTAAAAAAACAGACAAAAAACGTAAAAAACAGACGGAAAACTAAAAAAATGAAAAAAGAATGCACAAAACATTAAAAACAGCCGAAAACGTAAAAAAGCACAAGAAAACGTTAAAAAACAGTCAAAAACGTAAAAAAAAGGACGAAAACGTAAAAAAAATACGAAAACATAAAAAAACAGACGAAAACGTAATAAAACGGACGAATATGTAAAAAAACAGACGAAAACGTAAAAACGGATGAGAACGTAGAAAAACAGACGTAAACATAAAAAAGCAGATGAAAACGTAAAAAAAACTGATGAAAACGTAAAAAAAATGGGTGAAAAAGTAAAAAAAAAAAAAAAAAAAAAACGTAGAAAACGTAAAAAAACGGATGACAACGTAGAAAAAGAGATGAAAACGTAAAAAAACATACGAAAACGTAAAAAAAAAAAAAGGGTCAAAAGCGTGGAAAACGTACCAAAACGTAAAAAAAAAACAAAAACGTATAAAACGGATGATAACGTATAAAATGGGCAAAAAATTATCTTTGACACTCCGTATTTTAAGCGATTGCTTGTTTCACACTCAACATTTTAGTATCGTTTGACAAAAGGGTTTATATTCTCGAATCACAAAACAATAGTTAAAAAAAAATAATAAATAATAATAATAAAATAAAAAATAAGTACTTCAATAGCACAAAAAATGTAGCAACCGCGAATTTTCTAGGTCTTTACTTAACATTTAAAACTCAACATGATTTATTTTAGAAGTTACATATTTTCCCTTGCGCATAACTGGTAACTAAACTACACGAACTGAGAGAACGATACCACACGTGTACCAACACCAGATTAGTAATGGTTCAAAATTTTAATTCATTTTCGGAGTCAGTCAATTTTACTTGAGGTCAGTTTGATAAAAACGACTCCTAAACTATAATTTTCGTGCTCACGATAACCCGGAAATTTCAAGTTACACCGGGGTTCAACGGGACACGGGCTACACTTAATACCCACAATTAAATAAAAATCTTATCTCTTATATTTAATTCTTTTTCTTTTAATAACCAACCCCACTAACTTTTATTAAACCGTACACAAAAAAAAATAAAAAAATAAATAAATAAATAAATAAAAATAAGGGTGCGTTTGGTATGCTGCGAGGAATGACAATGGGTATGAGTTTGATAGTAGTGGTGGGTCCCTCAACTATGAAAGATTAATTCCCCCCTCTCTTGATGTATATGGAGTATGGAATATATCTCACTTTCATAGTCATAGTGGTGGGCCCAGACATCCTAAACAAACAGTTGATTCCCATATGTTGCTACCAAACGCACCCTAAAAAGGGGAAAGAGACATATCCCCTCATTCTCTCTCCTTCCCCACTCCATCTGCTTCTCCTGGATAGTCAAACGTCACCCCCTCCTTATCTCCATCTCAGATCGAAAACAACAAAACAATGGTGACGCCATGTAGCAACCGCGAATTTTTCAGGCTATTATTTTAATCGTACATCTATTTATTTTTGAAAAATAATACAAATTAAACAATTATTGACATTTACTGATGTTTAGAAATTTAAAAACGAGAGGTTATCTCGTTTTTCCTGAAAACGACACCACACGCGTACCGACACCACATTAGTAATGGTTTAACTCTATAATTCATATTCGGAGTCAATAAAATATTACTCTATATCAGTTTGATAAAAACGTCTCATGAATTATATTTTCGTGCTCACGACAACTCGAAAATCTCGAGTGACACCAGGACTCAACGGGACACGAGGTACACGTAATACACACTTAGGCTGCCCACAGTAAGGGGATTCAATCCCCCCTATTTTCTTTGCCTCGTCAGCTTTCTCTCTCCAGCGACCTTCAGGCGATTGGATGCCCCAGTAAGACGACCTACACTAAAAAAAAAACATACCACACAAAAATACCTTTTATATTTTATTTAAACACAAAAGCACTCACATGAAACAAAACCAAAAAAAAAATAGCAACTCGATCGCATCTGCGACCAAGTAGGAAAAAAAGTTGGGCGATCGAGTAGTGCTGCAGCAATGGAGATCGAGTGGAGATGAGTGAGATCGAGTGGCGATCGAGCCTACCGTGGGCAGCCTTAAAACAAATCCATTAATAAACCTTATACAAAAATCTGTACCCACACTACTCCCTCCGTCCCAATTTTATTGTCCCATTTTTCCATTTCGGGTGTCCCAAAATTATTGTCTCATACCAAAAATGGAAAGTGAATAGGTAGTGGAGTTTGGTAAGTTTACTATATTACCCTTGGTTGAAATTAATATTACAAACTTTAATGAAGTATTAATTAATTGGTTAAGGGTAAACTTGTCATTTGGCAAAAAAGTAAGAGAGATAAAGTAATGATAGTGATGTTTTTCTAAAAGAATGTGCTTTTTGTTATGGGACAATAATTTTGGGACGGATGGAGTATTAATAAACTAACAAATAAAAAAAAATAAAAAAAGGAAAGAGAGAGAATACTGATCTCCTCTCCCCCTTTCTCCCTCATCTCCTTCCTTAGCTACCATCACCATCTTCAATTAAAAATCCTTCTCGATCTGACTCAGCCTATGGATTGAAGCTACAAAGATTTAACTTCTTCCTCTTGTCCACATAGAGAACCTATTATTCCATATAGACGCTTCCCAAAAGTCAACGAGCCAGGACAAAGGAGTGTCGACATAGTTTCTCTTTTTGACCTTAGGAGCGTCTGAAGATCGATAAAGAGGGGGTTAACCCTTCTTGTTATATTCTATAAACCCAGACCGATTCACAAGCAACCCACCCACACTCGAATCATTAAAAAAAAAAAAAAAAAAAAAAAAAAAAAAAAAAAAAAAAAAAAAACGAAAAACAATTTTAAGGGCGATATCTTAGTGGAAGAGGAGTGGGTTTGCTTGGAATGGGGTCCAATCCGTGTCAAATCAGTGTCTCTCGTTTGGGATTGTAAGCTCTTGAAACTATTGTCTCCTTCTTTTTCTTTTTGTATTCAACTTTTGATATGTTTTAATGAAAATCTATTGTTCGATTTTGTTGGTTAAAGAACTAGTTAATTCTGGATTAGATGCAATCGTTAATTTTGATTTAAAGTCATAGTGGTGATGATGTTGTGTTGTTATTATTGTGGTGTGGCAATACATGTTGGAAAATGATAAACAAAAATTTAAAATCAAACTAGTATTGGCTCGATATCGGAAGTGTAAGTCGTAGTCTTGGTATTCGGTCATGTCTTATTGATGGTTTAATAAGCGGCCTGATTTAGCAGTTAGACAAATGATGAAAACTCAGTATGAAGTTAAGGTTGGTCTAGAGACTTGGTCGGAATTTGGCTTAAGTTTGCAAGTTTTAGCCTATTTTGGGATTAAACACAAGTCCTGTTGCATCCTTGGGTTGTGGTTGGTCTCTTTTGTTTTGAGTCAGATGGTTACTGATTTGGGTTCAGGAAAAACACACCCACGTAGGGTGTGTTGTGTTGTGATAATTGTCTCGGATACAAGTGATGTCCCTTCTTGGTCTTGCGTGGTAAAAATTAAGTGCACCTTAACTAAATTTGAGTCTTGTGTCTTGTTGGTAGTGGGAGCTGAAAGGATATGGCTAGAAGCTCACCCAAGCTCAACATATGGGTGTGTTTTGATTGTAACTCGTACGCAAAGTCATAAATAAATGTCGAGTTCTCTCCATAAGCTGTTGTAGTCGAGTGTGTAAACAATAGTGTTGTTTTTATTTTGGCTCCAAAATATGCACTGGATATAGGGGTGTTCATGGATCGGGTAATATCCGCAGTAACCGAAAACCGAAACCGAACCGAACCGAAAATATCCGAACCGAATTCTTAACCGAACCGAATTGGTAAAAACCGAACCGAACCGAACATTTTAATCGGTTTATGGTTCGGTTATGGGTTTAGCATATTGACAACCGAACCGAACCGAAAACCGAATTATAATTAATATTTAATATTTTTTATATATTAATTAAAAAAATATAACTTGACTAACCCTAGGTCCTATGATGTTAGGGTATTTTGTGTTCAATAGATGTTAAAACTTGTCTAGGTATGTCGTTTTGCATATATTTTGGCATACCGTCATGGGGTCATGTGCTATGATTAGTTATTTCTTAGGAAAGTTTATGTATCTGGATGATGTATGTTCTATTCTCTAGGTTTAATCATTTGACATACATATCAATATGTGTATGCAAGACTGTTATGGTTCAATATTAGAGCAAATATAAATGTTGTTCAATATTCAAGTACAAAATTTTGGTTTTCGGTTTTGACCCATAACCGAACCGAACTTCGGTTCGGTTCTCGGTTCGGTTCGGTCACAAATATTTTCGGTTCGGTTCGGTTTTCGGTTAGGACTCAAAAAATTTTTTTAACCGAACAACCCGAACCGATGAACACCCCTAACTGGATATGTTCTTGGTTTTAAATTTTGGTTGGGCCAAAGCCCACCAGTGGCTTACTTCAATTCCATTTCTTTCCCATACCAGGCCAAGCCCAATTTCAGAAAATAATAGTGTCTGTTTGGTGGTGATTTCAGTCCACTTTGAGTTTATGTTGGGCCACAGCCCACTCCCGACACGAGATCGTGTTCTATGCTCGTTCCATATATAAAAGCCGTCGTCACAAATCGTCTAACTAATAAAACATGACAATCTCATATTTTAAACTCCATGACATATTTTAAATAATTACACTAATAGAATTCTCGCTACAAATATTTGAGTATTTAGACAACGCCACGTATATATATAAACTCGACATAAAAACTTTATATAAACGATTAAATTGTTTTCGCTACTCAACGACTAGAAAGTCTATATATTTTACAACTATAAGTTAGCCGTGTAAACTTTAAACCCGTTTATTAACTCGAGTACATATAACATTTGGAATGTTTTATCAAAACTCATAATAGATTTACAAATTATGAAACGATTTTTAACGTAAATCTTATAAACACAAGGATTATTTATTATCAAAAAATTACTTTTATAAATGCTAATATATATACATACACACCATTTTTCTTCTCATGCACACGCTTACACATGTAATATAAACGCGCACTTTTAATGAATATACTCACTTGACTATAACATTTTCCCACATACCGTCAACGTCTTATATTTATTAATTGTTCCGTACATAGTCTTTCAGTTATTGTCAAACTGGAGACCATTCGTCTTGATATACACTTAAGCACTTCCAAGAGCCAATACTTTCAAATGATTTAGACTTAAATGCTGTCACACCATCAACAATAACATAAACTCTTTAAATCTTTTAGATTTAACTGAGTTTCATAAATTCTTAAACTCGATCCGTGAACTAAAATAAACATTACTAATCTAGGTCGCGTGTTGGTGCTGAACTCTGTCTGAACTATTGTGATATCTGACTGCTACTTGACAAGGTGAGTTCTTGTAGCCCCTTTTTCATTATGTTTTCCTTGGGGGAAGATGGTACTCAAATGACATTTTAATTGTTTTTCATGCTGTGATTATACTGTTTTCATGATTTTGGACATTATGTGTGTTGATACAATTATGTGCTACAATTTGTTTGACTGTGTGTACATTGATGCGCAACTGTTAACTCTCTTGAGAGCCGAAACAATTGATAGATCTATTGGGGTAGCTCCCCTCTGTGTGTACTGTTTATGTGTGCAACAATTGTGCAACCATCGTGGCAGGTTCAGTTGGCGCGACATTATTTGGTTTCGACATGTGCTTATAATTAGTTATCATGCTAACTTTTGTCCTACACTATGCTATCACAGCTCAGCGGTTTCACTTTTAAACCTACGAGCTCACCAACATTATGTTGACGTTTTCTAGTACCATTTTCAGGTATTATTGAAGCTGCTTAGAAGGTAGAGTATTGACTGGCTTAGCAAGACCTAAGACAAGACCCTCCCGAGTTATATCTCGTAGTTGCATTTGATATTCCTTAGTGACGATGTTTAACCTTGAGACTTATGTTATTTTGGATCTTTGTACTTATCCCGTTTGTGGGAGTTTGCGACTATCAACAGTCTTATGTTATGCATTTAGTGTTTCTCTATTGTGACACCTTGTGTTCTTGACAATGAGGTCATACCCCGTAAATGCTATTCCGCTGCGCCATTTTTGGGGTGTGACAAGCCATAAGTAAGAACAAGGCCGGGGTTTTATCTCCTTCCTTTTGTCCAAAAGAGACGACTGCCACCCCCTATTTGTCGAATCCGAAGGTCAACGCAACCCACCAAGAAGATGACGATATGGCTTCCTTTTTTGGACTTAGGAGCGTCTGAAGATCGATAAAGGACGAGTCAAACTTGCTTTGTTATGAGTTATAAACCCCCCCCCCCTCGGTTCACAGGCAACCCACACTCGAATCATTTTCAAACAGTCGAATCACCATCCGAAAACAATTTCAAGAGTTGATATCCTCGATTTCTGGGTCAAGAGTGGGTGTGGATTGCTTGTTTGGATCGGACTTGGGTTCCTTTTGATTCTTTCTAATCTCCGGTTTAATCGATCATCTTGTTGTAAGAACTCTAAGTTTTATTTTGAATCTTTTAATTCGAGTATAAACATGTTCTTGATATGTTGATTTAAGCTTCATTCGGTAGAAATTATTATATGGGCGATTCGTTATTATTCTTATTGATTGTTATTATGTTCTGGTTGAAGTTTGAGGTTGTGGCATCATTTGATTGTCCATTGCGTTAATTGTTATGGCGTGGTAAGGTTAAACCTGAAAAGTAATTTCATATGTAAATCGGCTCAGGAATTGGAAGTGTTTGTGCTCATGATCAGAAATTTGTGTTTGAATATTTGTGCTTATGATGATATTCAAACTCCTGTGTTTGTGTTAAAATTCCTACCTCGTCCGTTTTCTTTTGAGATTATCTTGTGTTTGTGTTAAGATTTTTGAGTCGTCTGTTAATGTGATTTTTTTTCTTGTTCGACCTTGTTTAAGAAAGGTAATAGAATCTAGTATAAGTCTTTGTGCTTGGTTGAGTCCTTGTGAGAAAATACACCAGTTGTTTGTTTGGTTTGCTTCCGAGTCAACGAGACACCCACATAGAGTATTAGTTGTAGTATTCGGTCTCGGGGAAGACAAGGAATACTCGATGTGGTGTGGTTGTTCATTTGGCAGTCGAATAGGGTGCGCCAAATGGTGGTTCATTTGGCAGTCAACTAGGGTCGTTTGTTTGTCGGTTGTTTTGTTTCGTTTCCACAAGAGTCACCCGTAAGTGCGCGTTTGAAGGTTTCTCACTTCGACTATCTTGTGTCACCTTGTATCAGTCAACTAGTTTGGGAAAAATAAGTATAAAATAAGAAAACCTTTAATTGTATGATATTGGGTTTCCTTTGTGTATATAGTTGGGCCAACACTCCTTTTTTGAATTCCGGGCCCAATTTGATGTGTTAGACATTTAATAAGCGGTCCAAGCCACAACATAACCCCCCCCCCCCTCTCTCTTGACTTTAATTGGGCCACAGCCCAACAAGGATAAGGGATGCGTTTATACAAAACTTGGCCGAGAGTATATATATAAATATACGACTAAACGAAAATAAATAATGTGTGTACCGACGAAAACTTGTACTCTACCTATTTCACGGCTCCTTTTCTCTTCACGTTACTCGCCATGAATCATACAAGTGGTGAAATGTTTAATACGACACGAAATACTATATATATGTACTCACGATTATAAACACTTTATGCAATTACAACTTATAAAATTTAGACAAAACCAAACTTTTAAGCGGTTAACGAGGTTATGTCATTGTAAACACTAAAAGGGTATTTAGAGAATATATCTAAGGTTTTGTAACAATTATAAAACAGCTACATATTTTTGTAACCCATACTTACCTCGATAAACCAACCCCCATACACGGGTCATGCCCAACTTCTATCTAAATCAATGTGCTTATCATGTTTTTGTCAAAAATTGACAAACAAAATGTTTATATACATCTATAAATCAGTTCTCAGATTTCGAATCTCTTAGAAAAAATTAAAACGAGCTGGGAAACCCGCGCGTTGCTGCGGGAGTGTTTAGATATAAATTACAATAAACCTTTATTGGAAACTCGTAAATTGTGTATTCTATGAATTTTGTTATACAAATATATTACACGCATGAACCCAAAATTTAGTGAACAATATGTTTGTAACCCTTTTCTTTTGCCAGAATACATATTAAATAGACAAAAGGTGCACCTGCAATGAAGCTAGAGTTACTTGTAACCTTCTTCTTTTGGTTGGTTGCAATACAAAAGCAAATAGCGCTGCTGCAAATGCTGTTGGTTCCTGCACACCAAATTTTGTGAAAATCATCAGTTCATGTAGGAAGTTTCTACAATTGATGAACAACTAACCGTCTAAGTTATAAAATCATGTGGGAGAGGTAAAACAAATAAGTGGAGTTTGTGACAAATGTACCTCGGAATCATGGTCCATGTAAGAGAGGAGAAATTTTTCGTTGTTGCTGGCGTCAGTCCAAGGCATGTCCATGTATGCCTCAAGAACGGGGTATAGAACACTTGCAATATAGGTATTTCTAATACATAAGCTGTGACTGTAGAGTAAGCTTATAGCATTCTGATTTTCCGAACATTTATCGATGAATCAATATATTGTCAGGGTTGCTCATAAAAATGTTAAAAGTGATAAACTCCAATATTGTCATGTTTATTGCAATTTCTATAACATAAGTTTGCTATAATATATTGTAAAATAATTTTGAAAATAAACTCTTATTTTAAGACGGATGATGTATTTTAGTAAAGGTTCCAAGTCTATGTATAAATACATGGGACAATATCAGTAAAAATGACATTGTAAGCTAAAGAAAATGTATGAATAAAGAGAAAAGTAAAAAGTTTTTGAAAAAGTTAGTCACAACTTTTATGCTTTGATGAGAATGGAGACTTATTCAAGGGAGGGCTGACACTGTTGATCGACTGCATGTACCATTTCTGTGTACAAAGGATCCTCTCCAGTGAATCTCCCTTTTTTGGCTTCATTTTCATTTGTCCAAACATTTATTCAAGGATACCCTTCTTTCCATACTTGGAACATATCATTTTCTCAATACTTTAATAGTAATTATTTGAGAAATAACATAGCATATTGTAAAGAGAATTTTTTTAAATGACCCGTAATAGATAGCTTACTTCATCAGTTGAAATTCACCATCAGGAGGCACAAAGCTCACGGTCTTCTCTGAATTAAATGTGGTCAAGTTTACACATTGATGGAAAGTAACATCATCGAGCTCAATACTTTTGCCACTGCATTTAATTGCAAGTCAAAGTGTTAGATCATCAAGTTGTTCAAGCAAACCAAGCCATCACATAATCAAACTAACATTATAGGATCAACACCTAACATCTTAGTTAGATCCATATTAAGATTATAAAGATCTCATTGAACAGAGGCCAATATCAATACCCAATATCTAAAGCTTAATAGACCCATCATATGACTATCACGGCCTCATTAAACAGTGATTAATATCAACAATCCTATGTAATGGTCTGGTTAATATAGATTCTATATCTTAAAAAGCCAACATTAAGACCTTGCTTCTTCATGGTAACACAACGGTTATAAATTATTGAAACTCACAATTAAATGGTGTGGAAAATCTGAAAGTACCTATAGCAAGTTACCAATATACTGGCAAAACGTTCTTTTAGGTTTGCGACCATATAATTATGATAGTACCTGTATGAATGGAGGCGTGTCGTGTCGCACGGCCAGCAGTATTATTTGAAGCCTTTCATGACCTACTGTGTTGGGGCCTCATAGGAGTAGGACATTCTAGTGAGCCTCAAGACCGCGCAACTACACCAAGCGCTAACACATAAACATGAAGAAAGGAATGGTTATCAGAATATACAGTAAGAATAGAACTGATATATAGATAAAAAAAAACAAACCCGTTGGGTCTGTTATACCTAAAACTTGACGAACAGAATGAGTATCGGAAACGTGATCCTGGTCGGGTAGTGCATCTGAATGGGCAGTGACAGTACACATAGGGTCTGAACCCGTAGGAGCTACTATTCAAACTCGGCTAACAAAGAGTAACTCATATTTCAGTTGTTACTGTAGAAACTAAAAGAGTATACCTTGGGGTAAACTTTGTATAAAAAAAACGCGAGGTCGGGTGCGACGCCATTGGTGCAGTGGCAGAAGGTCTTCCTGCTTCTTCATTAACTTATCTGTTGTATATCAGCTGCAATGCAACGAAAATAGTTATAATCAACATGCTTTTAACATAAGTCTAGCAGTGTAACCTCGTCAATAAACTCACCTTTGCTGAAAATCTTTGTTGCCCCGTAAACTATATGTTTTCTGGGTTCCTGATCGTATTCTGCATAAGAAAGGAGGAACATTAAAAGATGGAGGAACAAAACCAAGTTCATGTAGAAACTACAGTAGCAAAAAAGTGATGGAAAATGCAATGTGAATTAATTTTTTCGTTGATCTAGTCATAGCACAGCTAGTCACTGTGTGCTGCTGGTATATCTAAAACATAGCTACAGATTGTTTATATCACCATAATATATGTCATTATCGCGACAGCTGATTTCTTAATAACTAATGTTAAACCTCCATATCAATAAACGTTCCTCATATACACTACAATTAAGTTAACAATTTCAGACCTCAAGCGCTTTTGAACGTTGACCGCTGCTGCTTTTCTTCTCGGCTGCTCAAATAGCATGGAAGATGATAAACCTGTAAAAAAAAAGAATTTGAAACTCTTATAAGACTTTATACTTTTGACTCAACCACATGACAGTCGAGATTAGATAAAACTGTGAAAACTTCTGATAGCAGAGTAGCAGACCAATGCGCTCTGTACCCGTTAGTTCTAGTGCTGTCATTCCATCAATGGACCTTGATCCTGTACTATCAAGGGTTCCAAGTGACTGTTTCAAACACAATAATAAAACATTACATCTCAGTCAAAACAAAAAAACACCCTTTAGACATTGTATGTCCCATTTGGGTCATTATATCTGTTGTAAATTCATTACAACAACTCAAACTGTCAATAAGCTCGTAAGCCCATCAGATAAAGATAAAACATTCATCACCTTAAAAAGCTCCCATCTTGATCCGTATTAAACGATATATCCAAAATATATTAATCTAAAACAAACTCAGTGGCGCATATGCAATCATCATAAACAGTATACGTACGTATTGGAGTTATATGCGTAGCTAATAAGCACCGAGAACGAAAAGAATATCGTCTTGCCCACAAATCTCCGAAACTTCTGAATCTTTAAAATCTCGTTCCACCCATCATACAATCTACTCATTTTTCACACAATCATGTAAAATCACAATACGCTGTAAATTCACATAAATTCCAGTCAGGCATTTCATCAAACACTTAGTATGAACATCTAAAAAAAACAGCACTTATAACAACATCACCATATAAATCTTACTAATTTATATCAAACCAATAAGCATACTAATATAAAGTACTAATTTACTAAAATTTGTGATTTTTAAGGGTTTATATTTAAGCTAATATATAAATGGATCATATGGAATTCAATAAAAAAAAAATGATATAGGGATAAAGGGTTTACTTCTATGAAGATGTGTGAATTGTTTTCCAATGGTGGTCGTCGGAAATTAAAGTTCCGGTGAAGTTATTGATATGGTAAAAAATGGTGAGATGTGGATGAAAGGGTACAAAGTGATGTTGAAGTTTCTGGATGGAATTTTCTAGGAGGTGAGGAGGTGAGGGAAGTCGGTTATTTGATAATGAAAGTGATATAGCAACAATATAAGCCACAAACGGTGTACTAATGCCTCTAATTACATTGTCCAAGTGAATATAGACCACGGAATGGTGTATTAATGACTCTCTAATTATTTTGTTAAACACTTTTTTGCCTAATCCAAAAACTGGCCTTTTAATATATAAGTAAGTATAATTATTCTTACATGCACTTCAAATATATTTTGGTAAATGTTTCAAAAACAACTACTTATATACTCTCTTAGCCATTATTTTTGCAATGTTCCTATAGTCCGACAACGTCCAATACTATCCGTAATCGTCTTTTCGTTCGTCGTCTTTCGGTTATTGTCAAATTTGAAATCGTAATCGTCCGTGGTGTTTTATTGTCACACACTTATGCACTTTCAAGAGCCAACACTTTCAAATGATTTAGAAAACTGCCATAAACTTTAATGCTGCCACAACAGCAACAATAACATAAACTCTTTAAATCTTTCAGATTTGATTAAATTTTATAAATTCCTAAACACGATCCGTGAACTAAAACAAACATTACTAATCTAGGTCGCGTGTTGGTGCCGAACACTATCTGAATTGTTGTGTTATCTGACTGCTACTTGACAAGGTGAGTTCTCGTAGCCCCACTTTTTAATATGTTTTACTTTGGGGTGGAAATGGTACTCAATGTTTTTAAATGTTTTCATGCTGTGATCTACTGTTTTCATGATTTTGGACAATATGTGCGTTTGATTGCAATATGTGCCCTTTTGTGTGAATCAAATTGTGTGGGCACTATCTAGGTGATTATCATTGTGTGGATTTATTTTGTTGTTTATCACTAAAAACATTAAGTCTTGTAACAACTCCTAACTTAATTTCATGACAGTTCTTGTTTGATGAGTTGTGAAATTAAGTTAGATCCAAGTTGTTACATAGCTTAATGTTTTGAATGATGGACACGGTGTTACTAGGAAGTGGGTTCTTGTGTTGTGGTTTGTACTGTGTGAATTCAATTGTGTGACTTGGCTTGACGTGTGCAACCGTTTAGTAATGCATTGATAGTATATCATATTTGGGAAGTGGCACCCAGTACATATTTGGGAAGTGGCACCCAGTATATCTTTTTGGGAAGTGGTACCCAGTATATCATTTGGGAAGTGGCACCCAGTCTATGTGTGGATAAATTAGGCATGTTTGCAGTCTGTGATAGTTTTCGATCTTTACTATGTGCTCACATTTGTATATCTTGCTCACTATTGTCCTATACTATTGTTCACAGCTTCGTGGTTTAACATCTAAACCTACGAGCTCACCAACTTTATGTTGACGTTTTCGAGTATCCATTTTCAGGTGTTAAAGATACTATATAAGGTTGAGTTTTGGCCCGACTTAGCAAGACCTAGTCAAGACCCTCTCGGGTTATATCTCGTGGAGTTACATTCTGATACTGATTAGTGATGTGGTGTAACTTTGAGACTTATGTTGTTTTGTATTTTGTATTTAACCTTGTTGTGGGAGTTTGTTACTATTATCAGTTCAAGATATTACATTTAGTATTTCTATATTGTGATACCTTGTGTTCTTGACAATGAGGTCATACCCCGTAAATGCCATTCCGCTGCGCCATTTTTGGGGTGTGACAAAAAACAAACAGTCTTCTAGCATGCAGATAAAGACTTTAGATGTGTCTCTTCTTTTGCAGACATGGTTTGCAGATGAAGAGGTAAAAACTCTGAAAAAACAAATGACACCTAAGAGTGTGTGTGGGGTCCACATCTATATGAGCCACTTATTGGGGAGGGCATTAAAATTCATGCCTTAAGGATATATACCAACTAAGGAAAATATTAAGTCCCACTTAGAAAAGAAATAATATTAAATGGGTTTGTGGACCCATTCTCTTGACTAGCAAAAAAAAAAGAAACACCCCCTCAGTGTCACACACTTGCACAAGTACATATAATTTAAAACTCTATCATCTTCTTTATCCAAACCTAAACCACCATCCCACGTTCCCAACCATCACCTCTCTATCATCTCCAAAGCCACTACCATGATTGATATATCAACAACAAGAAACAGTAATCCGCCATTAACAAGTGATGAAACTGTGAAATCTACTCTAAATCACTTTCTGCTTCTTTCTATCACTTCAAATTTTCAATTATTTTTTGTCCTTTTACCCTAATTTTATATTATTATTTGTCGGTACTGTATGAATTATTAGCTTATTATATTATTAGCCTATTTAGTGTGTTTATTATTAATATGTGTTTAGTCCACTTAGTTATCTTATTATCTAAGGGTGTTCTTAGTTCAAACTCGGGAAAGGGAAAAGCAATGATAATGGTGGGGAAAGGGAAAGAAAAGCATTCGCCCAATTTATTGTGTAATGGCCCATTACCCACTATTGGGTAATGGGTCATTGCATTATACTATACGAAGCACCTTTTTTCATTATATTTCTCATTACTCACCCCCACAACCCCCTACCAAGCATGCCCAAAGCTATTGTTTAGTTCTTACACACAACCCTATGGGTTGTGTTTAACAAAACCTATAAAAAAATTACATAACTGAGCCCTACACATCTGTTTGTGTCGGCTGCGCTCAAAGTAACATTTCATATTCGAGTATTACGAGTACTAATTACTAGTTTCTTTTATTAGCTAATTCTTTAAAATTTGTGTTTGTGTTTGTGTTATGCTTGTGACCACTATTTGTACTTCTGAAACTTTAGTACATGATGCTAACTTGCTATATAACACAAAATATGTCAACATACTTGTTTACACTATAATATTACACAAGACCATACGAGCGTAGATGTACCTTTAATCGCCCAATTTTGTTATTTTTTAATATTTTGTTTGGTTCATAAATTACTTTTCATTTGTTTGTTTTAGATGAAGATTTTGGAGGTGACTAAATTATATCGGGCACGATAATTCGATAACGAACTCATCCTACAAACGATTTCGGATTTGGCATGAATTGTAATTTTATTTTTTTCTTTCAACTAATTGAAGGAATGCATTTGTAACTCAGATAAGATGCTGAATGGAACTTCAAAAAATTGTATGTAGAATTGTGAGTTTTTGAACAACATACATAACTCTGAGTTTTCCTTTTTAAATAAACGTCAAGTCTCCAAACAAAGATTTTTGAGCAAATTAGAGTTAACTTTGTCTAGTATTAAATATTGAAAGGGCCAAACTCAAACTTTACATTTAAATATAGTGAGAAAGGATAAAGCTTTTTCTTGGGTCATCTTCCTCATCAAAGAAAAAACCCATTACCTTATAAGGGTACTCGGAGTGGCTTCGGTTTGGCTGGGCGGTGAGGCTGAAACCGGCGGTAACACCGCTGCCGGTTCCAGCGGTTTGCAAAAAATGTATCACCAGCGGGATCACAAGCCGCTGTCCACAAAATTCGGTTTGAAACAAAAAGTATACGTTGCATAGTCTTATGATATAAAAAAGGTGAAATTAGAAAGGCAACATACCTGTATAAGCAATAGAATATGGAAGATGATGTTGCAACTGTTGGTGGAAGAAGCCATATTTGGTTTTTCAGAAGAGATGAGAACTGAACAAGTGTGGAATAAAAATATTAAGTTTTAGTTACTCAATAAAATAAAAATATGGCTACTACTAGCTTGTCCAAAAAGTCCAATGGTACAGACTTTCATTTCTACAAATATTAAAAAGAAAAATAAAAAATAAAAAATTTTGGGAGGTATGAGAATTTATGGCTGCCACCAGTGATTTAGGTTGGGAGGTATGGGATTTTATGGGTATGAGTTGGCTGAATCGTATTGGTGGAATTTGGGAGGTGTGGATACTTCGGAGGTATGACTCCTAGTACCCTAAGTGATTGATATATCAACAACAAGAAACAGTAACCCGCCATTAACAAGCGATAAAACTGTGAAATCTACTCTAAATCACTTTCTGCTTCTTTCTATCACTTCAAATTTTCAATTATTACCCTAATTTTGAGTTTCCGTATCATTTGTCAGTTTTTGTAAAAATGTCTCATAATCGGCCTTCATCTAAGAGGAATATCAGGTTTCTCGGCTAAATTTAGTGATTCTGTTGTCAATTTGGCTGGAACAAATGTTATGATAAGGTGTTTGATAATATGTCTGATAAGAATGTGAATATATATAATAAATATATATATACTTATCATGTAAAGGAGGATATATCTTATGTTAATGCTATAAAAAATATAGAGTAATTGAACAAGGGCCTTGGTTAGTCAATAACAAGCATCTAATTGTTCAAAGATGGGATCCTGATATATAGAGTAATTGAACAAGGGCCTTTGCCAGTATGGATAAAGTTGTTTGATGTGGGTAGGCTTGGTGTGTGGAAGGTATAAGTGTTATTGGGAAGCCTCTTGTTATGGACACTATGACTGCAAACATGTATGCTACGGTGTTGGTTGAGATTGAGGCTAAAAAAGAATTAAAAGAAACTATTAATTTGCAGTATAAGGGGAGTAATGGAGTAGTGAAAGGCCATAAGACAGTAAGAGTGGAGTATAGCTGGACACCTTCTACGTGTTCTTTCTTTCTGCTGCTCTTTGTTTGGGCATACTTTTGAGAAGTGTGGAAAAGACCAAGAAGTGAGGAAGATATTGCGACAGAAGGGATTATTAAGAAAACCAATATGAATAACAATGTTGATAGAGGAAATAAACGATTTGTGGAAGTTAATAATAATAAGAAGATTAAAGGGGGTGCTAATAATATGCACTATCAGCCTAAAGGAGTGAATAATGCGGGTAAAATAAGTGGTACTTCTGAAGGGGGGCTGAGATTAGAAAGACTGGAAAGACTGGTGGCAATAATCTAGGTAAGAATGTGGGGGATCAAAGGGATACTAATGGGTCAAAACAGGAGCTTAATTTGTTAAAAGATAGAATGGTTGTGGATAAGTATTTGAATAAGAGGATTGTTCTCTCTGATGAAGAAATTAGTAACTGGTCAATAGATATCGTAGAGCTTTCACTTGTAAGTAATGAATGTTACACCAGTACAGCAAGTCAGCAACTAACCAACACTAGTACAGATGGCTATTTCGACCCATTTTACTTTTGAACCTTTTTACTCATAATTAACATACCGACTACTTATTAATGGAGAGTAGCAACAAAATTATATAATTTTTTTTCTTCTATTTTACAGAGCTGCAACAAGCCCCTTGGAGCTGTTTTTCTAGCTACATCGACCTATATAAAATGGTTCAGTCCAGATTGTGTTAAAAAGATATAAACATAGCTTAAAAAACAGATGCAACATGTCGGTTCTGGTCTTTCATATCTTAAAATTCAGGTCCTACATGTGGGTTCGGGCTTATGTAAAAAGATATTAAAATTGAAAATAGCTTAAAACGGGTCAGTTCGGGTCATTTCATTAAAAAAGTAAATATGGCGTGTTAATCATTTGTAAAACTAGATGACAAAAACTTTCAGGATACCCAAACGCTACATACCATGCGTCATCCTGTTTCCCTTTTCTATTCTATGACGAGATGATGGGACATGATCATCCTAAAACATATATCCAAGTAAGAAAATAACACTAGAAGTCGAAAATAAACATTTATTTGATAATAAACATCCAAGTAAGAAAATAGCATAACTAATTGGCTTTTTGCATTTTAGTTTTAAATAGCATGTTGTATTAAAATAACAATGATGACCATAAAGCTGCACATTAAGGGCTTAAGGGCTGTTTGGGCTTGCTTAGAATAAACAGAAATACACAGTTTTCAGTTTAGGATTGCTTATCCAAACGCTTATCCGATGAAAATAGAATTGTACCAACTGTATAAGGAATACAAAAAGTATCAAATCAAGGAAACAAAGAATATATAGTTGAACTATATTTCATACTTTCGAACCGAAAGCCCCAACTAATATATAGAAATACTCCAACCTTTATAAGTCATCTTACAACCTTTATCAATGATAAAAATCTTGTTACAAATCCACAAACCAGTACTACCAACAACATTATCAGCAAAAAAACATCTACTCCCTAACCTGGTGTTAACCCAAACACCCTTTGAACCCATAAAACTACAGCTGAAGACAACATAACTATTCAAAACAATACCTATAAAACTTAACCAACTAATATAAATTTTACTGCAAGTATCAATCCCCATTTTACCAGCAAGATAACAACCACAGTTACAGATAATAATCCAATATTCCCAATGACCTTTATCAATAATATACATTTTGTTGCAGTCCCAGAAACCATTACCAGAATCCATTCTAGTATCATAAGCATTGCCGTAGATAACATCTTCAAAGCCAAACATAGACCGAATACACCACAGACCAAAAACTAAGAATCCCCAAACATAAAAAGGACCAGCAGAGAAACTAGAGCACCAATTTAATAACTTGTAAACCTCAAAAATTCCAAAATATACTAAAATAAATCTATATGGTATGCTTGGAGTGCAGTCAAACATACCTAGATTATTCCTACTCCAACCAACACAAAAAGTCCAACAATGGTGAGATACTTATGGAGGTTATAGAAATAACTAGGAACTCTATACCACAAACCAAATAAGAAAAGACAGTTAAACTGCCAAGTAACACACCAAATCCGAACACCCCCTATATCTTCGGTTTCAAAAGAAAAAATTGAATATAACCTTGGCAAAGTATACGAACAGACTTGGTAATGAACAGAGAGATAAAACCTGAGATAATAATGTTCAAAAAACCAGTATGTCCCAGAAAGCTTATACAAATGCCAAAGAGTAAAACCAGCTGAAAAAACCAAAACAACATTGCCTTGCAAATCCAAATTCAGTATGAGAATAAAAATGATGCTCATACACATCCTCTGTCATCGTTAACAGGTTCCAGAAGCAGTCAGTACAACAAATAACCAACAATAGTACAGATTGTTATTGTAATACCTGAAATTCTAAAACATGGTAAAAAGACCAAATTGCCCCTATGATCTTAAAAATTTAATATTTAACTTATAAAGTACCGAATCGATCCCGAACTTCTGGAAATGGTCAAGATATAATAACAAATAATTTTGACAATCGCGATTAACATTTTTACAAGTTACAAAATGACCAAAATACCCCTCTTTCAACCGAATGGATATTTATTTAGTATTATGATTTTAATTGAATTTTAAAATATAGAATTAAATACATTTAATACAAATTTAAGTATGGCAATTATACTCATTGAATGGGTCATTATGTGGGAAGTTTTTCTGGTCTCCCTCCCCCTTTGACTCAGCCTTAATTCCATAAATCACAATTACAACCAAGAAACCCTAGCCGCATAGAACAAACACACAAAATAATCCTCCCATTGTTCACACGAATTTTCTGGAGTCCAAGCTCATTTTTCTGGTATTGTACACGATCTAAGGAAGCCTAGAAAAATAGCATTATGATTTATAAGGGCCGGATTCAAGGAGCATCGAAAATTCTTGTTCTATTCCACTCGATAGGTATTAATTCGCCAATCTTTGTCCCACTCGTTCTAAAATTCATTTTATATTTTTCTTACATTCCTTACATCATATTAGACTCAGGAAAAATGGGAAATTCGAATCATGCAAAGTTTTTATGTCGTTTTGAATTTAATTGATTAAAACACACCTAAAATCCAAAATATGTGTTACGAATTTTCTGGGTGCCATGTTTATTTTATTTAGACCTAATATGATGTGTATGATCTGGGAAAAAATGATAGAATGATTTATTGAGGCCTAAATGAGTCGTTGTAATTATTGGGGGTCTAAAACGTACCTAAAATCAAATATATGCTATGCGATTTTTCTGAGTTGGTTTTATAATTTTTATGAGTTCTATATACATCTTATAACCTGGGAAAAATGTTGGTTTGAATTTAGGAAGCTTATACGAATTATGGGGAATTGTTTGTCAAACCGGGTTTTAGAAAATAAAGATAGAAAAAGAAATAAAAAGTTAAACGACCTAGGTTTTCTGATTAGGGTTTGGTTCTGGTCTTTTAATGATTTTATAATGATGTTCAAATGATGGCTTAATGATTGGTTTAATTAGGGCTTGTAATTTCATTTTAAAAAGTATATACGATTGGAAATTAATTAAGAAGGGTGTGTTTTGTAATTTTCCAAACTTTTGGGTTATTTTTATAAGTCATCCTAGATCTGGGAGAATGTGGGAAAAATATAAAATAAGGTCCATATGTGTAAATATTGCAAGATAATGAATAAATGGTAATTAAAGGGCATGATTTGTAATTAATTAAACTAGAGGGACTAAAAGTGTAAATTCTGGAAAGTTGAAGTTATTCTGGGTAAATTATGATGTTAAAGGTGTTTTGGGTAAATTTGAGTATTTATGGGCTTAATATGTAATTAATATAGAATTATGATTTAAATTATAAGTTTTGTAAACTTAAGGGACTAAATGCGAAATTTCTAGAACTTGAGGGGCTGGATTCGTACAATAAGTAATTCTGATGTTATATTCTGTATTTTGATAAAATATGAGGCTTGTTTGATAATTATGGATAAGATAAGGTTTTAAAGTGTAGAATTATGAATTAAGAGGTTTAAATGGAAATTTTGTAAACTAAGGGTATAAAATGTAATTTTGGAAAACTTGAAGTATTGAAGATGTACATTCTGAATAAATGAAGGATTAAAATGAATGAATGTGATAATTACATATTTAACCTTTAACTTTGGAAGAATTACATTGAAACCCTAAAGTATGAAAACTTGCCAAATAAGGAAACCTGCCTAAAATAGAAAGTTACTTGATATGGGAAGTGGGATCTTTAGTAATTCTGTCTTGACTCCTCTAGGTGTGAAGAGGGAGTGATCCATTGTCTGTCATTGATCATCCTTTGATTCGGGTGCTAAGGTACAGATATTCTGCCCTTTTTCAGTAAGGGTGTCCTCTTCCTCATTTCATTCAGTATCCATGATTCATCTTAGTATTTCTCTGAGCAGTTGTTATGTTTTCTCATACCCTGATTTGTTCTTCATTATGTATACCAGTTGGTTATGATCTGAGCCTTTTATATGGGGCTTTCCTACTTGAATCTATGCCTTTGCTATGTCTTCCTTAATACATGAACCGTGCTTTATTTCTTTTGATACATGATATGACCTGTTCACTACCTGTAATATGAATATACAGACTCTGGGATACATTGAAGGTTCATAAGATTTTATAACTAAATGTAAAAAAAAAAACTCTTCTTAATTACATGTGAAAATGTTTTGAAAACGTTCTTTAAAGGACCTACTTTATGAAGACTGTTTTGAGGATCACTTTCATGAAAGCCGTTTTAAAAGACTACTTTTTGAACTATGATAGGAACTTTTAATATAAACCTTTAAATTGAACCTTGTTATGAACCTTCTGATTTTGAACTCCCTGATACTTGACCCTTCTGACATTGGACCTTTCAATATTGAACCTATTTTCTGATTCCTGATTTATTGCTATGTTTCCTTGTTCTGTGAACCTTGCTTGTCTCTTTCATGATATTATGAACTTTTGACATGACCTTTCTGATATATGATCTTTCTGATATATGATCTTTCTGATATATGATCTTTCTGATATTAAACCCTTCTGATATTGAACCATTATGATATTGACCTACTGTTATGACCCTCCTGATATGAGCCTCTGATATGAACTTCTGATATTCTGAAATGGGAATTGACTTATGCAACTAAATTAAATACTTAATACCTTGCCATAAACCTGAATACTTGAACCTAACACTTGATACTTGAACCTGACACCTGAATACCTGACACCCGACACCTGATACATGATACTGATTTCTGATACATGATACGGATTTCTGATACATGATACTGATTCCTGATACATGATTCTCGATACATGGTACTGATTTCTGAGACATGACACCTGACACATGATACATGATACCTGACCTTAACCCACAGTCTGATACTACGAGCCACTCACTAGGCATGAGGGTTTCATGTCCATGTCAGTCGATGCACCGATGGCATGACTCTAGGGCAGGAGAGTGATGACCTGTCCCGTCCCTTTTCTGTATTTTATTTGGTGTGTTGGGAGTTATGGCCACCAGGGGCGTATGGATGCATCCTAGATTTGTTTCTGTTCATGTTCACGTTATGTTATGTTATTCATGGTGACTGATGGTGTGTGCGATACACGTCTTTCACAACTCTGGGAGCTGATCACTCCATATTTCTGATTTCTGGGATTAGTGAGAGGAACATCTCTCTGCATGGCGGTATGATTATGATTTCATGTTCATGTTTCTGGGCTCGTAGAGGATTTCTGTTACCCTGCACCTTGTAACCTTATAACCTGATTACCTTTGCCTTCCATTATTATTACTGTCACCGGCAACCTGGTATGTGATTTAACACTTTACTTGATTTGATCTGACCTGGTATGTGGTAGGATCTTGGATTACGTGTTTATACTTATTTTCTGTAGCAAGTGTTAATCATGTTATATCTGTATAATTTTTATATAACTATTCCTGACTCTTGTGGTATTCATTCTTTTACTTCGCTATTTTTTTACCGTTACTGCTTGTTATCGTTATATCTGTTCACTGGGCTTTTTAAGCTCAGCCGCACGTTTTCTTTTCGTGTGCGGCAGGTTTAGTTGGAAGCTGGGTTATTGATTAGAGAGTATATTGGACATAGAAGAATTTACTAGCAGCGTGGGATTAGCTATTGATGATGGTTAGAAGAACTCGTGTTAGACTTAGAAATCATTGTATTGGAATCCTGTAATTTCATATTTCCTTTGTAACCATTGAATTCTATTGTATTATGTATGTCGTATGCTTATATCTGTTCTGATAAGAATCCGTATTTGTGACACCTTTGCCCTTGTCGGGTTGGGGTGTTACAATTTATGGTATCAGAGACAGGTTGACGACTTGTAATACATTTACCCTGTCCTGTGCGTTTAGGACCATTAGGCTTCCACTGTAAGAACATAGGAGAACACCTTGAGGACTTGCTTTAGGATTCCCTGATATGAACTTAAGTTTTGACCGGTGAGGAATGGGTAGAATATAAGGTATTTAAGTATCATCGTTTCCGCATTACTCTGATTCGTGCTTTGCTATGACATTGCTTGGGTTAACCTCTGAGACTATAGAAGTACTAAGTGGACTAAGACAGGTGATTGTTACGACTTGAGATAAAGTATGATCATCATGAAGGCATACTTATGTGGTGCTGGTATTATTAACGTGATAATACTTACACCATATAACGTGCCCTCATTGTGGCCATAGGATATCTTGGGAAGTACCTAAGAAGTTCAGAACTTGATTCCCGATGGATTTTCTGTGACTAGTGAGACCTTAGGTTCATTCTACCTATGCGTATACTCTACCTTCGTTCGTTAAATATCTGGATGAGTTGGATTTCCGTTTTCATTCTGTTGACCTAAGTTGTAAATCTTGAAGTCATGTAGAACTCCCTACCGTTGATACAGTTGAATTCAATTTGAAAATTCTTGTTCGCATTCCGTATGAGTATTCTGTTCTCTTTCTCCCTGCTTCCTGCAAATTTCGAGGACGAAATTTTTTTGTTAGTGGGGAAGAAGTTGTAATACCTGAAATTCTAAAACATGGTAAAAAGACCAAATTGCCCCTATGATCTTAAAATTTTAATATTTAACTTATAAAGTACCGAATCGATCCCGAACTTCTGGAAATGGTCAAGATATAATAACAAATAATTTTGACAATCGCGATTAACATTTTTACAAGTTACAAAATGACCAAAATACCCCTCTTTCAACCGAATGGATATTTATTTAGTATTATGATTTTAATTGAATTTTAAAATATAGAATTAAATACATTTAATACAAATTTAAGTATGGAAATTATACTCATTGAATGGGTCATTATGTGGGATGTTTTTCTGGTCTCCCTCCCCCTTTGACTCAGCCTTAATTCCATAAATCACAATTACAACCAAGAAACCCTAGCCGCATAGAACAAACACACAAAATAATCCTCCCATTGTTCACACGAATTTTCTGGAGTCCAAGCTCATTTTTCTGGTATTGTACACGATCTAAGGAAGCCTAGAAAAATAGCATCATGATTTATAAGGGCCAGATTCAAGGAGCATCGAAAATTCTTGTTCTATTCCACTCGATAGGTATTAATTCGCCAATCTTTGTCCCACTTGTTCTAAAATTCATTTTATATTTTTCTTACATTCCTTACATCATATTAGACTCAGGAAAAATGGGAAATTCGAATCATGCAAAGTTTTTATGTCGTTTTGAATTTAATTGATTAAAACACACCTAAAATCCAAAATATGTGTTACGAATTTTTTGGGTGCCATGTTTATTTTATTTAGACCTAATATGATGTGTATGATCTGGGAAAAATGATAGAATGATTTATTGAGGCCTAAATGAGTCGTTGTAATTATTGGGGGTCTAAAACGTACCTAAAATCAAATATATGCTATGCGATTTTTCTGAGTTGGTTTTATAATTTTTATGAGTTCTATATACATCTTATAACCTGGGAAAAATGTTGGTTTGAATTTAGGAAGCTTATACGAATTATGGGGAATTGTTTGTCAAACCGGGTTTTAGAAAATAAAGATAGAAAAAGAAATAAAAAGTTAAACGACCTAGGTTTTCTGATTAGGGTTTGGTTCTGGTCTTTTAATGATTTTATAATGATGTTCAAATGATGGCTTAATGATTGGTTTAATTAGGGCTTGTAATTTCATTTTAAAAAGTATATACGATTGGAAATTAATTAAGAAGGGTGTGTTTTGTAATTTTCCAAACTTTTGGGTTATTTTTATAAGTCATCCTAGATCTGGGAGAATGTGGGAAAAATATAAAATAAGGTCCATATGTGTAAATATTGCAAGATAATGAATAAATGGTAATTAAAGGGCATGATTTGTAATTAATTAAACTAGAGGGACTAAAAGTGTAAATTCTGGAAAGTTGAAGTTATTCTGGGTAAATTATGATGTTAAAGGTGTTTTGGGTAAATTTGAGTATTTATGGGCTTAATATGTAATTAATATAGAATTATGATTTAAATTATAAGTTTTGTAAACTTAAGGGACTAAATGCGAAATTTCTAGAACTTGAGGGGCTGGATTCGTACAATAAGTAATTCTGATGTTATATTCTGTATTTTGATAAAATATGAGGCTTGTTTGATAATTATGGATAAGATAAGGTTTTAAAGTGTAGAATTATGAATTAAGAGGTTTAAATGGAAATTTTGTAAACTAAGGGTATAAAATGTAATTTTGGAAAACTTGAAGTATTGAAGATGTACATTCTGAATAAATGAAGGATTAAAATGAATGAATGTGATAATTACATATTTAACCTTTAACTTTGGAAGAATTACATTGAAACCCTAAAGTATGAAAACTTGCCAAATAAGGAAACCTGCCTAAAATAGAAAGTTACTTGATATGGGAAGTGGGATCTTTAGTAATTCTGTCTTGACTCCTCTAGGTGTGAAGAGGGAGTGATCCATTGTCTGTCATTGATCATCCTTTGATTCGGGTGCTAAGGTACAGATATTCTGCCCTTTTTCAGTAAGGGTGTCCTCTTCCTCATTTCATTCAGTATCCATGATTCATCTTAGTATTTCTCTGAGCAGTTGTTATGTTTTCTCATACCCTGATTTGTTCTTCATTATGTATACCAGTTGGTTATGATCTGAGCCTTTTATATGGGGCTTTCCTACTTGAATCTATGCCTTTGCTATGTCTTCCTTAATACATGAACCGTGCTTTATTTCTTTTGATACATGA
>CP139506.1:9491380-9544601 GCA_021014915.2 Artemisia tridentata subsp. tridentata | reverse complement strand
TTTCTATATCACTTTGCAAAAGATGTAAATAACGAGACAAAAAAAAAAAACAACATTAAGTACCAAAACATTCCTTAGTAATTGTCAATGTTTGGATTCCAAAAGTACAAAAGAAGCATTTCTAAATAAAGTCAAGATTTAACAGCAGCATCTAACAAAAACTGTGTTGTACAACCCTTTTAAGCACAAGTTACAACTGTATAATGCACACTACATGTTACCTATTTTCCCATCCAACAACCCAAATAACCAAACCAAACTCCCAAGTTCAGGAAATTTGCACCTAAATTGAACAAACACCAGCAGTACTTGGACCATTGTCGATATCCATTGTATCGGCTTCCTTAACATCTGCTTAAACATGAAGAAACTCGGGAGGAATAGCTGCAGGGTCGATGTCGAGACAACCCTTTGGAGCGTTTGCAAATTCTTGACCCGTGAGCAGGCATGAAGGTATTTGGTGAGATATTTTAAGAAAGTCTTTTTCCGGGATAACTTTTGTTTCTTTGCTGTCGAGATGTCGGTGAAACACTGTTTTAAACCCTGCAACTTTGACTTGTGGTGTGACGGTAATGCCTGTTTCTTCACTGTACTCGTCAACTTCCACAATTTCGTAAGTATGTTTTATTGTATCCTGTGTTTTATCCCTTTTGTATAGAGCAAAAGCACTTCCCTTTTTAGGGAAAACACGAATGTTACCGTTTCTCAGCTTTGTAAAGCTAGCTTTGTGAGAAAAACAGTTTGGGGAGGTAACGGTTTCATGTTTTCCTAGTTGAAACTCGCCGAATGCTTCCAGGAACCCAGGAAAAGGAAGTGGTTTCTTGTTAGGTTTTGAGCTAAGCCAACAAACTTTCATCTTAAACGGGTTCAAAGAAATTACTTTGTGAACTATGGCATAGTTCCGAGGCATCCCGTCGCCATCATCATAAGCAGCCCAGAGTTGACCTTCTTTGAAACATTTTTCGCTTCTTTCTATATCGAAATCATGAAAATCTGGATCTGGTACGTCAGCCTCGTTACTCTTTCAGAAGCCGTTTGCCATGTCAGCAAATTTTACGGCCTCTGAACTCCATTCATCCAGTTTCTTCTTTATTTCCGTAGTCGCCTTCTTTATAAGGTGATTCTTGATAGGACCTGTTTCCTTAATTGCATCAAACCCCTTAATGTCTTGCTTTGTTTTAACTGATTTGACTTTCTTAAATGCAGATTTAGCTTCTTTTTTAGCGATCTTATTTCTCAAAGCTTCCTCTATATTAGTGTCTAGTCCAGCTTCTTCTCGATCCCTTTTTAGTGGACCTCACTGGGAGCTTGTACCATTACCAGCCTCAACACCCGTTATCTTACATGTTTCTGGGGCTGAAATGTTAATTCCCGTTCCTTGTGAAATTCCCACAACTTCTGAAGAAGCATTGATATTTGGTGGCGGAATCTCGGTAATCTAGATCAGCTACTACGTTAATAGTTTCAAGTAAACAAGAAGATTAGGCTATATTATTCTGGCCCGAGCTTAACCAAGCTTCTACTTTTGACAGCGATTCTCAATATCAGAACACCATAATCTACATCAGCTATAAATGAAGAGTGTGAATTGTGAAATAATGGATTTTCTTACTTCTAAAATATTTACACTTGTAAAAAATGTATGCACGCGTGTATATATGTATTTACATGATAAATATGCATGGTATTTGTGCATACGCAGCAGTGCACAAAATATATATTTATGTTATAACATATAATTTACTCATCACCAATGCTCAAACATTTGCCCTAGCGGGTTTATAAACGTAAAAAAAGTTGTGCATGCGATTTCTAACCATCTACTTATGTGATACAAATGCCCTTGAATATAATATACATAATACGTATTAAATTAAATCTAATGGTTTTTAAGCTCACAAATATGTTTGGGCCTACTATTCGTCTTTAATTTAACCTTAAATCTAATGAAATCTAAACCCACAAATAGGCCCAGGCCTTTCATCTAATAATTATTTAGGTGAGAGATCTTTTTAAAACATCCTTAGACTTAATGTAGCCGTAATGATCTCCATTACTTTCACGTTACTTTATAACATCTTGTTCTTCTACCATCTTTACCCGAATAATTACTTTTGACTATTTAGCTATACCTCTTAAAAAACTCAAAATAATAACTTACATTTAAGAGTAAACTGCAAAAATCATCCATGTGGTTTGTAGTTTTTGGCACTAATCATCCCTAGCCGATGTTGTTGGCATTAATCATCCCGGAGTGGTGAAACATTAGGCAGAATACACCCCCACCACTAACATCGTTAGTTTTATCCGTTAAATACCCCACGTGCATATCACGTGAAGGCAATTCACCATGTTTTTTGCAACCACAAACGCATAACAAATATCAAAAAACCAAATCTAGAAGCCTAAACAAACAAAGTCATATCATGGAACCATTACCGCCTCAAACGTCCAAGATCTGGCTGACTGAAACCACCCACCGTCGCTTTTTGCAGTTTACTCTACATTTAATTATACGATAATAAGTAATTATGATAGACAATAAATATCTAATTAGATATCCAAATCCGAATAAAGCATTGATCTATTTACTTGAGATGATATGATTGAATATTTAAATCTTAATTATTCACAAGTGGGATATATGTAGTCATACTTTGCCCGTTGTTATTCACGTTGGCTCCAATAAAATAATGTTAATAATGTATTTTCGACAGTTTAATAACGTTCAACTATTAATGTCTGTGTGTTTTAAGATTGGATTGGGACCACTTTATGAACTGATGATTGATCTACAAACATTTGATTAATTTAAAATCCAGTATCTCATTAACATTACTATAATCCATCACTCATTCATATGAGCAACGATTTTTAAATGCTTGCGTGCTATGACATGTTTGAAGAAACATTATATTTTTACAGCTTAAGGTTTCTAGTGTACCTCTAACTATAAAATGCTTTAAAGGCATAAGTGTGTTATGACCAATGAGGAACACAAAATTGACTGGTAGTTCGACTAGAACCCAAAATGTCATACCTTTAGTGTTCAACGTGACAATGTGACACAATATCCATAAATACAAAGAACAAAAGTATGAGTTAGGCTTAGTACTTTGACCATACATTCGTATTTGAATCCACATTAAGGAGCCTACAATTCAAAGAATCAAACAAAGATGGTAATATATCTTTTTTGACAAACTGGTGAATGTTTATTGAATGAAACTGTGGTCCTAAAAGATTAAATATGTCATTCTGGTTGCTCGTTCGCTTGTCAACGATGGTTTTTCTACCTGTTTGCATATGTCTATTGACATATCTAACGAGATAGGTACGCGGTATTTTTTTTTTTTTTTTTTTTTTTTTTTTTTAATCAACAATCAATCGTCAAGCTTTATGTTCTACCCTCTAAATGGACAACAATGCGTTTATGGCTATGCGTTTATGGCTACCAAATTCATATTTCTAGCGTAAAATTGAAAAGGCATAAAACTGTTAGTTAATGATGGTCGCATTACACTGTTGAAATATATAATAGAAAGAGAAGTAAATGAATCATGGGCTAAACATAAACTAAACATAATTCATATTAATAAAACCAAGAACTTAAATGAATAAATTCAAAGAATTAGAGCATATTTACACAAAGTATAACTTATACTTAAATTTAATCATCATATCATTTACCAAGTATTTTAAACAAAAAAATTCAATCAAGTTCACTTTGAACTGAAAAAAATATTTGTTTAGAGTGATGATCGATTGGGTCAACTATTTGTTCTGGCCCATTATATCATTTTATAGGAAACATCTATGGTTTTTTTAATGTTGCATATAATGCTTTCATTTCTTGATCAAATGACACTTGTAATCTTCTATAAGAAGAATGCAGAGATGTAGTACTATGTATAGTGTAAACACCAACCGTGAAGCATACAATATGTTATACTACACGTATATTGTATCAAATGTTTGATAATCATATAGACCATAAAGACAACTATACTAATACATGATCCGGTTTAACCCAACATTATGAAAATCCGCAAAAGAACATGAGACGTTATACTCAAAGAGCACTAATCACCGTACCCGTACAAAACTCAAGTTTTTATTTATTTATTTATCTTTTTTTGAACGGCTTGTTAGTTGTTAGTGGTTCAGGTAGCAGTGACATCCAATTGGGCAGTATGCTGACATGAACTCGCCTGTACTTCCTCCTACTCCGCCTGTACTTCCTCCATACAAAACTCACGTTTGTGATTAACCAGAACCGATTAAGTAAGTGAATTTACAGTAAGATGGCAAGATTGCTACTACTCTAGTAAACACTAAACGATGCTTGCGGCCACATATTCATTCATTCTAGTTAGTTAGGAGCTAAGCCATGCCTCTAATTATTCCCAATATTTAGTAGTGGAGATAGTATACTTATCAACTTTTTGAGCAACGTAACTATATTCATTTTTGCAACAAATTAATGTGCCAACAAAACAAACAATGAGGGTGCCACGTTGGCAATCCCCATCACACACACAACCTTTGCAAACAAAAACACTTGTTGAAATGGATTATAAATGTGGTTTTTTTGTCTACAAGGTCTCTTCTTTAAGTAGTGTATTAAGGTTACAACTTTGTTGATTATAAATGTTCCTATTTATCATGGTATGTATGACTCTTTTCATTAATTTGGTATGGCGCCTTAAACACATGTGACTTAAAAAATAAAATTTATAATTTAAACTGATTTGAAATCTAAACGGACTCTTCTTTGCTAGGAACAAAAGTGCCATTTTCTCAAAGTCATGACTAATGCTTCCCTATCTTGAATGTGCATTGCTTACAAAATCTATGTTGGTGTTTAATGCTAATAACTGTATTATAACTGATAAGAGCGTAGATGCCCATTCGCAAAGGTAAATAAGGTTTGATTGAAATTAGGAATTTTGGATTAATTCCTTTACAGTTAGGATGCTTTGAAGTTAGATGCCTCATTTGGGCTTCCGAGAATATGCATTAGGCGGAACTTTTGATGGTCATGGCTGAAACAGCTGTTGTTAGACTGACATGAATAACTGAAGTATTTCTTTTTGACGTTACACTTTCTGATAATAGAACAAAGTTGGTCTTTTTGTGCAATTGTCAGCGGTGTTTCTGTTGTCTTGGGCGGGGGTCAACGAACTTCTGAATGATGAAATAACTTGATTATGAATAACTGAAGTACTCAACCATCCAATCAAATCCCTTTCAATCCAACCCTTCCATCACTCCAAATTTTCACAACTTCCCGCCCATTCTCCACCCAAATCCCCCTTATAAAAACACCCCATCTCCACCATTCACACATCCCCTTATAAAACGAACCATAATGGTAGAAATAACCGTCCTTTTTCTTGGTAGTAACAAAAAGGTTTATTCACAACACTATCTTTTTGTTACTACCAAATAAGGACAATTGTTTCACTCATTTCATTGTATCATTTCACAGCAACTATCATTTGGCAGGGGACTTACAGCTATAGATAAAAGTGATGGTTGAGTTGTTACTATTTGTTATATTAAAGTATGTGTAAAATCAGTCAATCTATGGTTCCTTAAGTATGTGTGTTCTTGACAGGTATACATACTTGAAAAACCATATATTAGCTCATTTTACACTGAGTGTTAACGAGATGTTTGATGAAAAGGTTCTTATTATTGTTTGTAGAAGAAAAAGCTAGAATTTATTTTTTAGGTTGATTATTTTTTAGATTTTGCTGTAAATGATGTGTAGATAATGGTGAGATTTGTTGATTTAGCTTTAATTGTTAATTGATTGATTTTTGTGTGTTGGTTTTCAAGATTTTGCTAAGTCTATGAATGTTTTTTAAGATTTAGATTGTTTTTATATGGATTTAAGATTGCTTTTGATGTTTACTGATTGTTAGTATTTGACGATAAGTGACAGTGTAACTACCCTTGTTGGGTGCGTATGTTATGTGTGTAAATGGGGTGAATTATGGTGTTTTGAGTAAATGTGGTATGAATATAGGATATCAACGGGGTTTAGCTTGGATTGTTTAGGTTTTCGGTTTCGAGATTTTGAGTTTGGATGTTTTTTTATATAGATCTGGATTGGATTCAGGTTTCTGAGATTTTGTTGGTCAGTTTGTTAGGATATTGATTTGAGATTGCTTTTGATGTTTGTGGCTTGTTAGTATTTGACAATAAGAGACGGTGTAACTACCCTGGTTTAATACCCGTTTTGTATGCTCAAATGATGTGAATTTTGGTTTTTCTAAAATAACATGATGTAATTATGGATTTAGATATTACAGCTACGGAGTACAACTTTAAGCATTAATTATGTCTACGGTGCGTGTTTGTATAAAGATTCATGTTTGTATGCGTGTTTATACAAATTAAGCTAACGTATATGTGTGTGTTTGTATGCGTTAAGTTGTTAACATCTCTCATTACTTTTAATTTATAGAAATTGCTCTGCATTTTTAAAGTTATGGTTTACTGTTTCAAATTAGCTACATGTTTACAGTTGATGCTAGTGTTGTGGTACCTGCAAATCCTTGGTCAGGGATATATAAGATCCCGAGAATTCACAAATTATAAATTTAGAAATTAGGGCTAAAAGTATAAGCATAAATTGCGTCTATAGCAGATATATGGTCTGAAACTAGTCTTATAAATACTAGAAAAATTAAAAGATTTTGGCTTCATGGATATATTGCTGTACAAATAACGATAGATAAGATACTCTAGATCCCTATGAAGAAAAAGAGATTGATTTGGTGATTGTGGTATCTTGCTAGTTAATACAGGAGATGTATTGCTGATGTTTATTGTCTACACGGTCTCTTCTTTAAGTAGTGTATTAAGTTCTAATCATGGTATATATGGCACTGTTTTCATTAATGCTTCCCTTTCTTGATTGCGCATTGCATTAGTATTTCTGTTCTTTACATTATTTTGTAGAGGCTCGCGTTTTTTTTTGGGGGGGGGGGGTAAATATAGTGTTTTTTGGGTATAAAATACGAACATGTGTGTCGTTAAAATGATGACTTTTGCAACCTGTAATATTGTTGATTTTTGGTTATTTTGTAACTTCTGATATCGACATTTTCTTAAGAATTACATTTTCTTTAAAATCCTTGTCTGTGTTTCAATAAGATTTGTTTGATCCAGAAGAACAAAAAACGTACAATGATGAAAGTGGGACAAATGAAAATGTATGTTGGTGTTTCATGCTAATATGTAATATAACTGATTAGAGCATAGATGCCCATTCTCAAAGGTACATAATGTTTGATTGAAATTCAGAATTTTTTATTAGTTTCTTTACAGTTAGTATGCTTTGAAGTTAGATGTCTCATTTGGGCTTCCGGGAATATGCATTAGGTGGAACTTTTGATGGTCCTGGCCGAGACACTTGTTGTTAGACTAACATGAATAACTGAAGTAGTGTTGTTTTTTGAAGTTACACTTTCTGATAATAGAACAGAGTTGGTCTTTTTGTGCTATTGTCAGCGGCAGTTTCTGTTGTCTATGGGACGGGGAGTCAGTGAACTTTTGCATGATGAAATAACTTGGATTATGATGAGAAAAAATATGCACAAACTAGGAAATGTCAAAGTAACTATGGTACTTGATCTTTCTGAAAACTTAATTATTTTTGTTATGAAATTCAGAACACAGGGTTTTCTTGCTCTTTTCACTGGTGACACCGGAGAAATACAAGCTGAAGTGAGGGAACAGATCGATACAAAGGTTGCAAAGTGGCGAGAGGAAGGAAAGGCAGGGATTGTTCCAGGTGTTCTGTTCATAGATGAAGTCCACATGCTTGATATGAGTGTTTATCATTCTTGTTGCCACCAACCGAGGAATCACAACTATTCGAGGCACAAACTACAAATCCCCCATGGGATTCCAATCGATTTCCTGGATCGCCTTCTCATCATCTCCACACAACCTTACACTGAAGATGGCATTCACAAGATTCTTGATATAAGGTGTCAAGAGGAAGATGTGGACATATCCGATGATGCAAAGGTTTTGCTGACATAAATTGGGGTTGAGGCATCTCTGAGATACGCCATAAACTTGATCACATCAGCTGCATTGGCTTGCCAAAAGAGGTAAAGGAAGGTTGTGGAAATGGAAGGCGTAAGCCAAGTTTATGAACTGTTTTGGGATGTGAAAAGATCTACACAGTACTTGATCGAGTATCAAAGCCAGTACATGTTCAATGAAGCAGCAACGGGGGAGGAAGATGAATCAAACATGATGGTTTGACAGTGTGCTTGTAATTTTAGTTTAATTTTCAAGTCTGGTTGTTTTGTGAGCTTATTTATGGTCTGCTTTTACAATTTAGAACAGCAGAAACAGTTTATCATGTCTGATGCTACTTTCCATGTGCATCATCGCTTTTTTCTGTCTGGGCTTACGGACTAAAGAATACAGACGGGATTGAGAGTATAGATACAATCATTGAAACTTCGTTTACATAACTAAATTCTTCACATGTTAAAAGCTGTTTAGCGAGCTGTGGGTCCAACGGGAACTCAGTCATTTTTAGCCCAATATCAGTCAGACTCTCTGTGTTGTTCAATGCTCCCAATATCCATAGCTGATACATGTAGTTAGAAATGTACAGATTAGGTGGCGGGTCCATGAACTTGATAAGTAAATTGTCGATTTTTGACGACATCAGAAGCAAAAGTACGTTCCCCAGATTCGCCCTCCGGATGTATGGGATGGGGTTGTCGAAGCATTTCTTTTTTGTACGCGTTTTCCGTAAAAACAGGACCCAAATTTAGCTAAGTTGGTGTAATCTGACTACAACTTTCAACAAAATCCGTTAAAAAAAAAATAATAAAAAAAAAAAAAAAAAAAAAAAACTTCATTATGCATATACACCATAATCTCCAATTACATGTTTGACAAATGTAACCAGCAGGAATGTAAATGCGCTCTTACGTCAATTACAGTACTCATGCAACTAGAAAACTAAAACACACTTAAAAACAAATATGACAAAGCAATGTTTATATAACTATGACATGCCCTACTCCTTGCTGTAGTTACTTTCAAATTTCACCAAGAAAGCTTGGAATTAGACCTGAAAGCGTTCAAAAATAAAACAAAGTTAGTGATGATTTATTAACAAACTCATGTAAATCAGATTCTACAAAATGTTAGAACAGAGTACCTTATATATTTTGAAGCACATCGAGAATGCGCTGCAACTCGTTGACAACTGTTGGAATATGGTAGTTGGATTAGACTAATACGACTAGAGGTGTGTGAGCCTATTGGGGGCACACACATTAAACATTAGAATATGTTATTAATGTTTCACGTAAAGCTCAAAAGGTGACCCGTTTGGACACGAAATGAACTAGACAAGATCCCTTGTTTGTCCTAAACCCCATGCTCGGCTAAAGAAGGATCTGGAAGGGGTTCAAATTGTCTAGATTCATTGTGAAGTGATAAGGATTGAGAAGTTGTGATAAGGCTTAAAGAGGTAGATTTTTAAGCTTATCATGTAAGGTGTTTTAGCCTTATCATGAGTAAGGATTTAGAAGCAATATAAGCCCCTCTATCCCTAGCTCATAAGACACGGCAAAAAGCCCACAAACCGACTCTTTTGTTGATTGTTTCTCTCCCACTCACATGTCACAAACATTACATTGTTTTCTTCTTCCATGTGATACGACAAAATAGAAAGCAAAACACATTGTTTGCATGTGTATATTATAATTACGTATGCATGACTTTGCTTTCATGCATGCTATTTTTAATATAATCCAATGATCCTTTTCTCATTTAATACCGATTCAAAACGTACCCTACTTAGGGTTTTTGATCAGTTTTTTGGTTTAACAAGAACACGTGGTGTTTGCTTGTTTATTCGCGAAGCAAGGAAAAGAAGCTGAAGTTTTTTTTGTTGTTCCTGGTTGTTCTCGGATAACAAGGAAAACACAAGTCGAATTGAAGCCATTTAGTTTCTGGTTTTGCATTGAGCTTTGACACTTGGTGTTTGGGTTTACGTGGTACACGGCTAGCACTCCGGACGTATTTGTTTGACGTGTTTGTGTGAGCAACCATAGAGGTGATTGTTTTAATCACTTGTTTCATTTGCGGGTGTCTACGAGGGTTAGTTATCTTGTTCCCTTTTATTCTTTGTTTGTTTATTATACGTGTTAACTATAATTGTAAACTAGATCCATTATCCGCTGCGTACTCGTAGTTAATTGGTTAACCTATTAATAAATCCCAACAGTGGCATCACGAGCCATCTCGTTTATCGATTATGGGTTACACGATTTAATAAACACGCGAAAAGGCTGCATGAAATCTAACTTAGTTACGTTATTTGTTTTATTTTTATTTTGACAACTATAATGCAATACTTGTCATTAATTAATAAAAAATAACAAGACACACACGAATTAATTAACGGTTAATTAAATACATAAAATACCAAAAATTAAAAGTTAATAAGTTTGCCATGATTATTTTATGTGTGTATTCCGGCTATAAGACCTACGCAATCATTTTTTGTGATGCATGTGGCGATCTAGGAACTTGATGAAAACCTAGTGAGGGTCTTATGGTTCTCCTTTTGGGGAAGACTCGCGAGAGAACTCGAATTAATTAACGGTTAATTAAATACATAAAATACCAAAAATTAAAAGTTAATAAGTTTGCCATGATTATTTTATGTGTGTATTCCGGCTATAAGACCTACGCAATCATTTTTTGTGATGCATGTGGCGATCTAGGAACTTGATGAAAACCTAGTGAGGGTCTTATGGTTCTCCTTTTGGGGAAGACTCGCGAGAGAAATCGGATTTTGTGTGTTTAATTAATGTCTTTGTTTATGTTTGTGATTCCTTATGTGCATAACTATTACATGTTTTTACACACCTAATTGCATGCAATATGGAATAATACATATGTGAAACCATGACATTAAAAATGGTCTTAATTTACACGCCTAAATATCATGCTCAATTGTGACCTACTATTTGATTCGTGGAAAATTGTTTTTGTAAAATTAAGTGACCTAAATTATTGAAACACGTTTTCATGAAATTAAAAACTAGACACTATGGACACTTGGGAAGTACGGCTCACCCACTAGAACAAACTATAAGGGGGGTTTCAGGCGGTGCGCACAGTCACACCTAAAGGATTTCCGGTCATAGCTTCGCGCTGACCTGGTCCTCCGCCTCCTTGCGAGTTCGATTGGAGCTACCGTGAACCATGATGATCACTACAGTGTCATTACTAAAAGTTTTTAAAATAAAGTGCTACAAAGTTGTTTTGCTTGCTTCTTTGTTAACGATTTTATCACATTTATGTGTATACCCTATATATAAATTTTAAGTCTATGCCACCCAACCAAGAACACGTGCATTTGACTTGACCTCTTTGGTCAGACCTTAGGGCCATTTCAAACCCATGGCGAATTTTGCTCATTGGTCAGACCTTTGGCGATATTTGCACGTTCTTGCTTGGTCGACTTATTTCGAGTATGCTTGGTCAGACCTTGGACCCGAGGCATAAGATGCGACTAAACATGCTCATGACATTATTACTTGTCTACTAATGTCTTGATCAGTCTCATAAGTCTAAGAGTTGCAGTTTATGCAATTAACGCTCGTCGTTTACCTCTTGCCCTACTTGTTTACACGCTGGTCAGACCTCCGGTAATAAGTGGGAGGTCAAGATGGATCTTAGTCTTAATTAGTAATTAATTGGGTAGTTAATTATTTTAAGAATTTAATTATCGAAAATACTAACATTGAACTTTCTATGTTCTGATTAAAATTGTGTTGTTGCAACATAATTCGTAAACAAAAGTTTGTTTTTTCTTAAAAAGACACACTTAGTCTCTTTTCCTGGTAAGAAGAGTGAGACTTATTCCTATTTATTTCTCCTTAGTTGACAAACTAAGATAGGATTACAATTGTTAAACTCACTTATGATCTTTCATTACCCTTTTCCGGTATTGAAATAATTGAAAGATAAAATATTTTGTGTAACTAGAAAACATTTTTTTTCTATAGCTACCAAAATAAATGACATCTTGCACTTGTCACGATGTATGAGTTTAAACCGCAAAGAGTAAAGGAGGAATTGCATGCTAACTATTCAAGTTAAATGAAAGCATGAATGGCTAGTCCCTCATCTACATAAGTAGGACTTCATATACTCTGTTCAATACCTAAGTACATTGCTACTTGTAGGCATTCGAAGAGAATAGGAAAGTGTATTAAATTGCAATATGCTTTCTACTGGCAATGTAACACTTACAATGTTGACAAATCCAGTGGGAGCATTGCGTTTTATTACTGAAATAACATTCCTGTAATGTTGTCAATTTCAGTGGGAGCTACGAGATTTATTTCCTTGTTAGTCACCCATATCATTTCAAACTTGCTTTGAAATAATTCATTACTTTCCGAATATGAACGACCATTGCTTAAAGGATAATTGCATTTTATTTTATTAGATAACACGTTACCTTTCTAAACGTTATCTATAAAATAATAATCCACAATTCCTTATTAAAGGTTATGGTTCTAAAACTACTTGTAATATCTATGACATTATCATATTGTTTACACAATCAATCACATGTTGTTTGTTTTCATAATATGATGTTGTGCCTTACACAAGTGGGAGAAATCTCAAAGTGTGTGCAAGGAACAACATATTATTGGTTTCTCTTGACCGCAAGGTAAGAAAGCTAATCATTCTACTAGGACTTGAACACGCAAGATGTTTGTTGCCCTACTACATTCAAATGTCATGATATAGTGTAAAGATACTTCAACATTTCGACTACATATTTTAGTCAATATAATTATGGTTAAATGATAATAATCATAATTCTGAAGTATAAAATTAACTTGAAATTACTACAGAACTCAAGAGTTTGCGTTCATGATTACTTGTGTTAGTATAATTATGTTTACATGTTAAGACATAATTATAAAGTCCTTGAATTAATCAATGACTTATAACATAAAGTATATAGTAAAATTGTTATGTCTTCTTGTTAACACATAAACATGAGGGCTTTGAATTATTCAAAGACTTATAATGTATTATTGACATGTTCTATTTTCTTGTAAACACATGAACATATAATTCTTGAACAGTTCTGTCTTCTTGTGAACATATGAGCATAAGGTTCTTGTATTATTCAAGAAATTTACATTATAGCATGCACTTGGTTCAAAAATACTTAATATGCAATTTGGCTCGACCCAATTGACAAGTATTTGGTCCAAAGAGAATTAAATTATCTATGGAATTCTGATATAGTTTCACAATTCAAATACTTATAGAATACCACATTATTATGGTATGTCTAATAGGTTGAAACAAACAATATTCATATTGTTTAATTCATGATAGCTTTAATTGCTCTGCCTCCAAAATCTATCAAGGTTAGAAAATTGCGTGTGTCATGGACATACTCAATATGGTTCAAACCTAGAAGGTATTCAAGACAACCCATGACCGAAACCCCTAAACCTTTAGGGATTTTTTGATTTTTACACTTCCTTGCTTGAAGATTGTAGTATTGGTGTTCCTCCTAGCTCGACGAAACACAAAACTGTTGCTAAGGTTTTCGGTTAAAGGGTGATACAAAATTAGGGTTTTGCTACAAACCTTAATTAGAGTTGTTGGAAGAAATTCCATTATGTCTTGATTTAAGTTCTGAATTTGTTAAAATCTTATGAAGCATTTTATTAACAATCTTGAGATGAGAACTTAAAATGTATTTTGTGGTTCCAAAATAAAGAACAATTTATTGTTACTTAAATACTTAGTATTTAGAGAATTGTCTCTAATTACAAAAGTAAGTGGGAGCATCAACAAATCTTGAAGATATTCAAGAACAAATACATAACCTTCTAAAATCCACATATTAATGTCATACTAAGGTTAAACATGTAAATGTTGACCGAAGTGTAATGATACTCTCATTCATAAATCTGCAAGGATGCCTCATCACTTGATTGATATTTTGATATCAATGCTGAGGAATATAAGTTAATGGATCATTGAAAATCTACTAACTGATAACGTACATTATCACATCTTGAATCTGATAAATGTCTTAGAATTATGAATGATAAGATGCAGTCCTTAAAAGGCAAATCAATGTTTTGACCTTGATTGTTATTTTGCCTAATAGTTAACCTATGAGGTTGGAATGAGTTTCTTTTGAAGAAAGGCTCACAAGGACAAAACTGTATACATGTTAATGCATGGCTTATAATAAGAAGTTTTAATCTCAAGCAATTAACTGTGATTAGATGTTCTTATATACACGCATTAAATAAAGATAATTGTCAAACATGTTTCCTTGAATGTGGAATATGGCAATTAAGTTTTATAACTCTTTCTTTAATGATTACCTTTTGCGAGGACGGTGTGTAATCAAAAGGGTTATGAATCTATATAATCTTTATGTAATATACAAGTTTGAGCAATCCAAGTTTGGATAGAATCATGCATCTAGGAGCTGAGATCTTGAATTTAATTACAATATGATTTTGATTGAATTAAGATAACTCCTTGAGTACATCTAACATTAAGTGGGAGCACTGTGTTTTTCCTTAAAATTCATATGTTGTATAACATATTGAAGATATCATTCCATTTAAGCTAGAGTTTAATCCTTAAGCTTGGAATGAAACTTCACTTGGGATTTATGGAATAGAACAAACAACCTTAGAATAAATGTTTATTTGGAATAAATATATGCTAAAAATTAAGTCCAATACAAATGCAATATATCATTCAAGCAAGTCTTAAATGGTATATTTCACTTGGAATAATTTATTACATGGATGGAAACCTTATGTTTTTAACTAAGGATTTGTCATGTATATATTATATTGTGTATAAGCAGCATCCACAACACTTGTAGTCAACAAAGGATTTGTTACTCCACTTGATATGTGCAGAAAGATACCATGAGCCCTCTCCAGAATTAATCAGATAACTGTTCGGCCGAACCCAAAGGGTAATGCAAGATGATTCTTGGTTACATTTGGTATATCTAATTAAAATTCTATAACGAGAATCTAAATGGTTAAACTATATGGAATGAGTTAGGATCCATATCCATGGTTTAACGGTATCTATAACAAAGGATGATAATAGCAAAACATAAATGACCATGCTACTGAGAATGATTTATGAAACTATATCTCAGACACCTTTAGTTTAAATAGCGAGTGAGAGCGTTGCTAGACGTTTCCGTCGTTGGTATTTGTGCTATCTGCTACTCCAACTCCCAAGTGGGAGCTGTTGGAATATGGTAGTTGGATTAGACTAATACGACTAGAGGTGTGTGAGCCTATTGGGGGCACACACATTAAACATTAGAATATGTTATTAATGTTTCACGTAAAGCTCAAAAGGTGACCCGTTTGGACACGAAATGAACTAGACAAGATCCCTTGTTTGTCCTAAACCCCATGCTCGGCTAAAGAAGGATCTGGAAGGGGTTCAAATTGTCTAGATTCATTGTGAAGTGATAAGGATTGAGAAGTTGTGATAAGGCTTAAAGAGGTAGATTTTTAAGATTATCATGTAAGGTGTTTTAGCCTTATCATGAGTAAGGATTTAGAAGCAATATAAGCCCCTCTATCCCTAGCTCATAAGACACGGCAAAAAGCCCACAAACCGACTCTTTTGTTGATTGTTTCTCTCCCCACTCACATGTCACAAACATTACATTGTTTTCTTCTTCCATGTGATACGACAAAACAGAAAGCAAAACACATTGTTTGCATGTGTATATTATAATTACGTATGCATGACTTTGCTTTCATGCATGCTATTTTTAATATAATCCAATGATCCTTTTCTCATTTAATACCGATTCAAAACGTACCCTACTTAGGGTTTTTGATCAGTTTTTTGGTTTAACAAGAACACGTGGTGTTTTCTTGTTTATTCGCGAAGCAAGGAAAAGAAGCTGAAGTTTTTTTTGTTGTTCCTGGTTGTTCTCGGATAACAAGGAAAACACAAGTCGAATTGAAGCCATTTAGTTTTTGGTTTTGCATTGAGCTTTGACACTTGGTGTTTGGGTTTACGTGGTACACGGCTAGCACTCCGGACGTATTTGTTTGACGTGTTTGTGTGAGCAACCATAGAGGTGATTGTTTTAATCACTTGTTTCATTTGCGGGTGTCTACGAGGGTTAGTTATCTTGTTCCCTTTTATTCTTTGTTTGTTTATTATACGTGTTAACTATAATTGTAAACTAGATCCATTATCCGCTGCGTACTCGTAGTTAATTGGTTAACCTATTAATAAATCCCAACAACAACAATGTCAATTTTCATCCGTTGTGGTGGGGAATCCACAGAGCACGATACTCCAATCTTGATAATTGCAACCAAACATTCTTCCACTTTCTTTGCATTCGCTTCCGTACTTTGCAACACAATTGCATCATCATCAATAACATCGATGACATGATCCAGTAACGCCACGTAAGCGAATTTATGAAGGCTAAGACCATCGTTGAACATGTCATCTGTCGGCTTTTTCCCGGTCATCACCTCTAGTAATAATATTCCAAAACTGTAGACGTCCCCACAACTTGTCATCTCGCTCCCGATACCATACTCTGCAAATTAATATGAACAGTTAGTTTACAAAACTGTAATCTGCAAGTACAAATATAAGCATCATGGAATCCAAGAATCATATATTAAGGTGCATAACCAATTGTTCCTTTAACCCCGGTTGAGCTGTGGTTTAAGTCCGTACCAAGTAGTTGAGCTAAACCAAAGTCTCCAACATGAGCCACCATATCATCATCAAGTAGAATGTTACCGGGCTTCAAGTCACCATGAACAATCGTTTTTTGGCAGCGGTTGTGAAGATAATCAAGCGCGGTTGCAACATCTCTCAGAATATTTATTCTTTGAAGAAGGTTGAGTTTTGATGCATATGCACTTGAATGAAGCCAATCGTGTACACTTCCATTGGGCATAAACTCGTAAACCAGAGCTTTAAAATCATTGCCTTGGAAATCAGTACTTGAACATGAAGTTATTATCTTCAACAGATTACGGTGTCTAATATTACGCCATGCTTCACATTCTGCTAAAAAGCTATTGTGTGCTCCTCGACTTTGAAGATGTAGAACTTTAACTGCAACAGATTTATCATCATTAGAGGATTCCCTTATAAACAGAGCTGTGCCCACCCCCGCCAATCAAATTTGCTGTAGAGAACCCATCAGTAGCCTTGAGAAGCTGCTTGTATGAAACTTTCAAGAACCTTTCATTCCCTGAAGATTGAGACGGTTGACTATTGCGTTCCTTCTTACACAAAAGATACACACAACATAATGCGATGAGCAACATTGGTGCAATCACGATGACTAATATGAAGAAAGGAAACCCTTTTTTCTTACTACCCGTCTCCTTGCATTTGGGTAACTCAAGTTTAACCAAACCACCACAAAGCCTATTGTTCCCCAAAGCCGAAAATGCACTTGCATTTGCAAACACTCCTACAACCGGTACTTCACCCTCAAAATAATTAAAGGATAGGTTCAAAAACTCTAAGGATTTCCATTTGCCTAAAAATTGTGGAATTCTGCCTGATAAATTATTTTCAGAAACGTTGAGTACCCCCAATCCTCCCAAGGAAGTGAATGAAGATGGTATTACACCTTGAAATCCGTCACCACTAAGGTATAACTTTGTAAGGCTAATGCACTCACCAAGGCTACTAGTAATGTTGCCTGATAGATTATTATAAGATAAATAAAGCTCGCTCAACATCTTAAAGTCTTTAATCTCGGATGGAATTGAACCAGACAGGTTGTTATGTGAAAGATCTAAAAAATTAGTTAGTGATGGAAGTTGAAGAAGTTGCTTGGGTATTTTACCGGTGAGCCTATTGTCTGCAAGGTTTAACCCAATAAGGTTTTTTAAATTCCCAAGGCTTGATGGAATATGGCCTTCTAATTTGTTTAAATCTAAATAAAGTTTAGTCAACAATGATAGGTTCCCAATGGCATCAGGGATAGGCCCTGAAAAGTGATTGCTATCTAGATCAAGAATTTGTAGCTTTTGTAGTTTACCAATGGTAGTGGGAATTCTTCCTTTGAATAAATTAGGTCCTAAATCTAAAACGGTCAAACCAACTAGACTACCTATACTTGAAGGTATGCTTCCAAATAACTGATTTTTTCCTAAACTTAGAAAGCTGAGTTGATCAGAAAGATTACCTATTGATATTGGAAGCACTCCTATAAGGTTGCAACTAACAAGTACCAAATTTACTAATCTGTTGCAGTTTTTCAAAGAATCAACGAACCTCATGTCATCACCTTCTCCGCATCCATGGAAGTTGTTATTCTGTAATCTAATTGATTTAATATCTCTTAGTTTTGAAAAATCAATTTTCAACTTCCCACTAAAATTGTTGTCATACATTTCAAGAAGTCCTAATTTAGAACAATTAGAAAGAGAAGGTGGAATAACTCCTGTCAGTTTGTTATCCCTTAACTGAAGGAACTCAAGATTTGGGAGCTGATTACCAATTTCTGATGGAAGACTGTTGGAATATTAGAATCATACATCTATAAACTAATAACCATATAATGAACATCAAAGCATATAGCACAGCGGAATAGGATCTACAATAACATGTAATAATTAACTAAAAAATAAATAGATGCGTACCTTTTTTTATTCCTAGCAAGAACAAGGAATCGTGCACTCCAAGAACAAGATAAACCCTAATTAGGGTTTAATGGGGATCGACTTATTCAAGTCGAATAGGGCAAAGTAACAACAAGCTAAAGTAAGCTTGTACTCCGTTCTTGTACACACGTATTAGTAGCGTTTCAATGTGAAAAGCTAGGTTCATGTATCACAAATAAAACATCACAACACCTAGGGTTTGATGTTCTTGATAATACATGATCGAATCCCAATGGGCACATCACAGTACGTCAACAAGAATAAAAGAATTAAATCTTATTCCAAACATATACATATGCATACACGTCAATAATAAATGCACATGCATGCATAGTATATCTCAATATTCCTTTTACTGTGTTGTGATTGCATGTCAGTGGGAAGTGGAAGAAAAAGAGCCGATTGATTAATCGGTTAGGTATATCTCTTGTCGATTGATATTGAGCTTATTGAGGGGTTTATATACACTCCAAACTTGCTCTCCAAGTTTGAGTCTAACACCTCCTCAAGTTCTAAAAATCGACACTCAACCCCCTCGTATTTTCTCGTTCGACCATATAAATATTTGTGATTTAATAATTAATCATTACTTAATATATTAATTATTAATACATTGAAACTCATACGTAATGTGTGCAATCCCGAAGTCTCGTGTTCGAAACCGGACATACAAATATTAATTTATATCCACAAACTCTAACAGCTCCCACTTGGATATTCATTAATATTGTAATGACATGGGCTAGTCTAGCTTAACAGATCCCAATGCCCCCAGATCGAACCGAGTATGATTTTCCTGGAAAAAACCACGTGATGATATTATCATCATACTTATCCTTTTGTTTCTAATACCGCATTAATATGGATATGGATCTAGGTCATTCCATAATTAACAATTCTGTTTCTCGTTATTATCGACTGATCAAGATTACCAAAACATCTGAACGTCTTCCAGATAGACTTTGGGTGCGGCCGCACAAACATCTTGTCAACCCTACGAGGGGCCCAGTAGTATTATACTTCAAAACAAATTTGAAGGAACAAATCCTTTATTGACTGCGAGCGTGACCCTCGAACTTTGCATCACCTCCGAAAATAGCCCTTATAACCACCTTTTACGGATAGCGTTAGACTACCTTACAGAAAATAAGCTACATCCTCGGCAGTCACCTGGTATCTCAAGTCTGAGGATAAATATTCATGATTTACTTAATGACGAAGATCCATAAAGTATAATCATGTGGTTGGGATAAGTCCTATATTCAATTTATCCAATATTGAATATCATGTGATATTGGTGTCTCAACCTTATAGTACATTCTACCAATCCTCACATTTGTCTTTATTTAATGATATTCCCATATCATTAATTGACAACAGACCATTTAGAATAACATAAGTTATTCACGGATTTAAACATGCAAATATAGGACACAAATATTAAAAATGAGAATAAACGTTATCCACAGTTTATTTCATTAAAATAATAATTGTTTAACATCCCTTATCCAAATACTAACTAGATCAATGCATGACAATTCTTATTAGTGAATTATGCCACAAGTCATGACCACCATACTTGTTGACAAGGCATAAATCAATTAATTTGATCTATCGGAATTTTGAGAATACTTATTTCAAGAATGAAATTCTTGTATGTGTGCATTCACTTACCCAGACATTGCCACATACCTTTTCATAAATTGTGTGACATCCTCATGCACAAATTTATGACAATTAAACTACCAAACCTTTGTAGTTAAAGTATTCTAATTCTTTATGTATAATGCAACTATGCTCATATTGAGCATAACTAGTACACATGGTCTCCTAATAAGGATGAGCTCCCACCATGACTAGTATTGAGTGTCATCTCAATCATACTAGCATCATTGTATACAAACAATATGCTCTTTAAAGTTCCGTAAACTTTTAATATTCATCGTGTAATGTTTTGATATCTCCAAATCCTACAAGATTTGTCCACTATATCAATTAAGCAATAATTTGCCATATGGTTCTCATTTAGAATTTTGGAGCAAATCCAGGCTGAGGATGTAAATTCTAAACCATATCCATTACACTTAACTATCTAATAATTACAATTAGATATTAATATTGTCAATCATCTTTTATTCAAGCATGATACAACAAGCAACATGATGTACATGAAAAATCCTTGTGTCAAACTTAGATTTTGTTCATGTCATATCTTTCCAAAGATATGTTACTATCTAGATTATTCTAATAGTATATCATGTTCTTTTAGAATCAGTTATTATTACCGCTTATGTTTATAACAATAAACACATACTTCAAGATTTTTTTTTCTAAATTTCCATGTGAAGTTTCATTCCAAACTAAAACTTAACATTTAATGTTAACGTTAATGGAATGTTACTTCCTATATGTTATACAACATATATGAAATAAGAAAATAAAGACATTACTCCCACTAGCTTTCAGGAATATTAAGAAATATCTTATTTTAATTATAAATCAAAACTAGATTTAATAACTAAAAATAAGTATATCTTTTAGATGCGTGCATTAATCCATTTACAAATGATTTGCACTTTTTATACTACTAAAGATTATTTGAATTCAACCACTCCTTTCAATTACTTTTCGTCCTCGCTCAAGTAATTATCCAAGAAGGAGTTTTGATATTCCATTATTAATTTCATATAAATGAAACTAAGAATGATAATCATAATCTTTATACATTTAATGTCCCTAGAAAAAGTCTCAATCACATTTAATAGTTTAAGTGTGATTGACAATCTTTTCACACATTAAATATGTATACATTATTCGTCCACATGATTTCTACACAAGAATTTAAATCTCTAGGATTTTCATTTTCTTTGTAGAAATTCATCTTTATTCTATAGTGTAACTATAGAGTTTTAGATCAACTACGTTATCAAACTAGTTATCTTCTCGGACTGCATCTAATCATTCATAGTATGAGTAATTTGCCAAATAAACATTTGCAATTTATTAACAGGCATACCACGATCTTGTAACTCATAATCCTCAACATATTCTACAAATATTTGAGGTATCCTTGCGAATCTATGAAAAGAGAATTCCATCATTTTGAGATTTAACATTACCATGTTAAATCCTCATTATGATTTAGCTAATGTATTTTAGAAGATTACGTATTTTGTAATTTTATCTTATCAAGATAAACTCCCACTTGCTTTTAGTAATTTATAGATTAACTATAAATACTTAGTTAATGGAGCAACATACACATGTTCTCCTTTGAGACTTTACAAATACATATTGACAGTTCCTAACATCAATTTGTTAATAACCTACCCAACAAGTAGTTTAACAAATTCTGAACTTCAATCTTAAGACTTAATGTGATTGTTCACATTCCATAATAAATGGTGTCTTATTAATCTTCTAGGTTGGAGTCTAATTGAGTATATCCAATCCATACTCAATTTTGTAACCTTGATATCTTTAGGAAGAAAAGAAGATATAGTCATCTTAATCAAACAATATAACAAAAGTTTGATTGTCCTAACAGAACATACCATAAACACTATGTATTTCATTTGGATTAATATTGTAAGTCATTCTTACAATATATAAGATAAATATATATCATTTTGGCTTACCCATTTACCAACTAACTCAAGTTAATGGTACAATAGATTTTCCAAGCCTTTTGCATGCTTTATAACATAAGTGCCTTTTGACCCAAGCCACTTAATATCTATGTCTTACCAAAAAGACATAAACTGTTATAATCTCAATCTACGTTATAAGTCATTAATCTTCTACAATGACTTCTTGTACATGTCTTAATTAATAACATAACAAGTTAACGTCTTACTTTATTATAAGTCTTATTAGCAATAAAAGACTTCATATTTATATCTTACAATATAAACATGTATAACTAAAGTAATTATGAACACCACAACTTGGTTTCAATAGTATTTCAAGTTAATTTATTACTTCATATATTTATGTCATTCCAAGAATACATAAACATCTAAATATGAAGTAGTATAAGATTACTTCATTTATTTATGTCATTACAACAATACATAAATATTTACATTTGAAGTAGTCTTACTATCTTATCGACACTTGTTCTAATAATTATCTAATTTTAGAAACTTGTAAATTAAAATAGTTTCATCACATCAGTTGAGGCTGCAATGATGAAAGTATGTAATTTACCTTGTCATTAATATCAAGTAATGAAAGTAGATATTAACTGCAAGTGTTCTATAAATTAGAATGTGTATAAAACACATTAGAACATCAATCTCTGACCTTGCAGTCAAGATAACCCTTTAAATCATATTCCTTTATGTTGTTGCTTGCACACAATAAGATTTCTCCCACTTGTGCATGGAACAACATTATGTCTCAGATAAACAACACGCCAATCGTTTGCTTATGAGATTAATATGATTTGTGTCATAGATATAAGTAGATATAGAATCACCTTGTCTAGTAAGGAAACGTACACGACTATCCTTAATACCACAAGTGTCTATAATTGGAAAGTAATCATCTCAAGAGATTCTAGAGATAATCTTGGTTGCTATCAAGATATCAAGACTTGTAGCTCCCACTGAATTAAAGGTCACTGCATGAACTTGTTATTTAGTAATTTCAGCACTATGCTCCCACTGAATTTGACAGCATTGTAAGTGTTGCATAAGCAGTAAAAAAGCAAATACTATTGTTAGGAATCTTGGGAAATAATATATTTCTCATTGCTGCTAATAGTGGAAGCTGATTCCTACCGATAGTATATTGTTCCTGCTGAAGCTCATTACTGCCAATAGTTATATTTTGTTTCTGCTGATAGTTATATTACTGCGGGTATTGTTAGTTGTAATCCCGTATGTTTAGTAAGTTTGTTAGATTTATTTTTAGAAGAGATCATGTTTATCTCTTTACATGTTTTCTTGTATGACGGGTTAGGGTTAGGGTTCCTTGTAGTATAAAAGGAACACCCGGTTATGCATTAGGCACGCCTTTGAATTAATCAATAACATCTTTATTTAGTTTCTATACGATCCATAGAGGATCAAACCTTCTTAGTTCTTTTCTTCTTTATATTCTTGTGTTTAGTTTCCGCATAGACACAAGTCTTACACCTAGAGATTCTCGGTTTCACCAAGCTCTATCAAGCTAGAATCACTCGATCCTACAAGTGGTATCAGAGCCTGGTGAGGATCTCTGATAAAGAAGAAAACATTTCTAAATCTTCTCTCTTAAACCTTTTTCACTATGTCGTTGTCTGGAGATAAATTTGAACTGTGGGCAAGGAAGATTAGAGACTTGTTTCATAATGAGTCTATGTCTAAGCTAACTGAAAATATTGAATCCTATGAGGCAAAGGAAATCTTGGAAGAATATGCACTGATGGGATTCCCATCTCAGGTACGAAAATGTAATCCTGCCTGTCATGAATTATACTCAACTCTTAATAAAGAATATGATGACATGAAATCTAAGTATAATGAATACTTTATTAAGGTACGAGCTTATGAAAATGCTGTTAAAACCTTAGAAAAACAAAAGGATTGGTACCAAAAGAATCAGTTAGCTTATGAGAAAAAAATTAAGGTTTTGCAAAGAGACTTAAAGAACACCACTAATGAGCTTAAATATTCTGAGTCTCAAAATGCTAAGATTAAATTAAAAAAACAGGATTTGCAAACTAAACTAGACAATAACTTGGCTAGGTTCAATAAATGGAAAGAATCATCTAAAAACCAAAACAGGTTAGTTGATAGTTCTATGTCCACTAAAACTAAAAGAGGTTTAGGATTTGGTGACTACATAGGGCAAGACGAAGTCTATGACCCTAATAAGTATAGTGTTTTTGACCCTGAACCTGTTGACTATCAAAGACCTGTAAAGTATGTTGAGGAGGGAGGAATGAATGCAGTTCCTCCACCCATCAGAGGAGTTTTTATGCCTAACCCCTATTCACTCTCTCTCTGATATTGACTCAGATGAATCACAAATGGTTTATGGCAAAAAGTCCAAAGACTTACCTGAACCTGATGACTTTGTCTCTTGTTCTACAAGTGTCAAGTCCTCAGAACCAGAGTCTAAAGACTTTGTTTCTTGTGATTCAAGTGATGATTCACCCACACCTAAGTCCCATAAGCCCTCAAAAGTAGATGATGACAAAACTGATTCTGAAACAGGTTTCACTGACAACAGCTCAAGTAATTCTATTAAAAACAAATGTGTCTCTAGTTCCTGCAGTGACAACATTGTTTGTAATAAGAGAAAATATGTTAAGAACAAGTCTGTTAAGAAGAAGAAATCATGTTTTGTATGTGGGAGTACCTCTCATCTCATCAAAGATTGTGATTATCATGAGAAGAGAATTAGTGTAAATGCTAGGCAACAAGTGTCAGGACCTCTATGGAATAATGTGGATAGAATCCCACCGTATGTGCCTAAGGCAGCAGTATTTCCTGCTGGAAATGCTAAACCTGTTGCTGCTGATAGGCGTGGCAAACCAGCAACCATTCCTGCTGCTAAGCCAGTTCCAGCTGGTCAAACCAATTCTGCTGATTGGAAGAGGAATGTTGCTCAACCATTTTACAGACCTACAAGGCCATATTTTCAAAATGGTTATAGTTCTGCCTATTATGATCCAATGTATATGGGGGGAATGGCTTACTCTCCATGGTTTCCTTGGTGATTGTCTTGTTTGTCTGATCATGTTGTTGTATATTTCTTTGCTGGTTTTAAGGGAGGCATTAGCCTAAGGGGAGGCTAATGCTTGTAATTCTGTCTTGTTTCTCATTCTTTTATGTTTTATGTTTTGTGTTTTACTAACTTTGTTTTGCAGGTTTTAGTGTGTTTTGTTTTACTAACTTTGTTTTGCAGTTCTCAAATTCATAATGCTTGGAATTAAAACAAAAGAGAGCCATTTCCATTCATATTAATTAAGGTGATTACATTTAGATACAAGACACAAAAGCTACTCATCAAGATCTATTAAACAACCTACCAACCTACTCAGTCACACATCCCATACCACCACTTCACCCCACCTTAACCAACTACTCAATCTTCCCTTTCCCTTTACCCTTGCAATCAGGCATGAACCTTCTACCCCTCTGATGACTAATTTCTTCATACACATTTAGGACTGGAAGTGCCAACACCACTGGGAGTGGCAGTCTTGATTCAGGGATTGACTGACTTGATCTAGAGCGTAACCTAGAAGTTGGTTGGCTTGGCTGAGAAGTTGGCTGGCTTGGCCGAGGAGTTGGCTCGCTTGGCCCAGGAGTTGGATGGGTTGGCATTGGGGTTGCCTGATTCCTTTTAGGTACTGGCATTTGGTAGAAGGAGGCCACAGTCTTCTCCATCTCTTCCCCAAGCATAGCCACAGTCTTCTTCATCTCTTCCCTAAGCTTTTCAGAGATGGGAAAGTTGGGAGGATATGTTTCCCATTCACCTTGATAATAAGTCAAGGATTTTGGCCATGATGATGCTTCATCATTAGTGCTGGAGTCTTCAAACGAAGAAGGAGTGGATGGAAGAGGATCAGATGAAACCTCCTCAACCTTTGCCTTGCCTTTGTATTGAGAAGATGATGCAGTCGGGGGAAAGTAATTTTCCCATCCTGATTCGGTGAAGGAGTCTGATGAGACTTCGATGATGGGAATTTTGGATGAACTCATGATTTTCTTTGATTTGAAGATTATGGGTTAGGGTTTTTGATAATGAAGTTATTTGATTTGGGGAAAAAGGGCTTTTATAATGAGAAGGTGATCAGTGCGAATTAATTGTTGGTTGGTGTTGAGATTTAATTCAGGCGGATTATTTATAATGACTGGATTTGGAAGGTTGACTTTGGTCAAAGCACGTCATTGCTGCCGATTGACCAAGTATTCCTGCCGTTTGACTAATGGTCCCTGCTGACTATGTTAAATTTGGGAAAGTCAATTGGTCAAAGATACGTGTGCAGAATTGCAGCATTTTAAATCGCTGTATGTGGCAACCATATAACAATATCATATCTGACCTAAAATTGCACTTCTCACATCTCGGATCCTCAACATCCTTTCAAACCCTAACTCATTGTTTTTCTCCTTTCGAAACCTAGTTCATTCATCAAATACAATGACAACACTTCGCTACAAAGATGATCACAACAAGGTTGCATACTTAGAGTCTTCTTCTAAAAGTGATGGTTATGATGAGGTGTTAGCTTTTCTTCGTGGGTCATTTATTCACTATGCACTCACTTATTGTCCTGTAACGGTGTATGATTCGCTCATTAAGCAGTTTTGGGCAACTGCTAGAGTTAGACACATTGTGGGAAGGGAGGACGAAATCGTAGCCACCATTGATGAGCACGAAGTCATCATTACTAAGGGGTTGATTCGAGTACAACTCCGATTTCCTAAGGAGCATGGGGCGCATGATCTTTCCAGGCAAGAAATCAATGATAGTATGGCTGTCATAGGGTACCCTGTCACTGGTAGTTATACATTTTATAAAAATAAGTTGTCTCCTCAATGGAGATTTCTTGTTCATACTTTACTTCAGTGTATGAGTGTAAAGACCGGTGGTTGGGACCAATGTCCTAGTCCCATTGCATCTGGTCTTGTTTGTCTGTCACAGGGTAGGATATATAATTGGGCCAAATATATTTTTGATGGGATGATTGAAAATATCACTAGTGATAAAAACATATTTTTAATGTACCCTAGATTTCTTCAAATTATCTTAGGTGTACAGACCAATGACCCAACCCCTAAGATAATGAATAGGATAACTGCTAAAATGTTTGCATTGATGAAGATGAATTTTGCAGGCCAACATTTGCCATTATTACCTGCCATGTTACACAATGCCAATCCTGCTGACAATGAGAATATTCCACCTGCACCCAATGCAGCTGATGCAAGTGCATCCAATGCTGCTGGTGAAGGGACTTCAGTTGCTGCTGATGCAAATGCATCAGTTGCTGCTGATGGTCCATTGCCACCTTCTCCTAGACCAACCACATCTCAAACTGTTGTCCTTGATGAGCACTTTGTCCAGACCACCACTGTTGACCCACCTGTTGCCCAACCAACACCTTCTATGGACCCACCCTCTACTTCAAGGTTATCCACTCCTAGTTCAACTAGGCAGTCTTCTGACTTTGACACTCATACAGGTGGAGACTTTCATGTTTCACCTCATAGATCCAATGAGGCTCATAACACTTCAGGTATTCCTGCTGGTGGAGCTGAGGATCCTGCTGGTCTAACCTCTGTATCTAGCTCATTTGACAGGTATGAAAAGAGAATTGCAGACTTGGAGTCTGAACTCAAACACATTAAGCAGGATTTTGGTGACAAGGTGGATTCATTAGAAAAGGAGCTCAAGGAGACAAAGAAAACTCTTGGTGAAACTATTCAGCATCTAACAGAAAGAGTTACAACTTTGGAAGCCCAGATTCAGTACAAGAGACGAAGGGTAACTTTATCTGATTCAGAAGAGGAAGAGACTGAGCATCAGGGTTCACTTCATTTGGAAAGACTGCATATGTTGGCTAATATCTCTCTAGCCAGTGCCAACATACAAGGAGAGAGAGTTCAAGTCTCTAAAGCTACTTCTCCAAAGATGTATCACAGAAGAAAGTATTTGTCCAAGCTTCATGAGGTTTCTATAGATGAGGGCACATCTATTGATGTTGATGCAAATGTCTCCAAGGGGGTTCCTGCTGATAATGAAGATGTTTCAGCTGCTTCTCAATCTCATGGTGTTCCTGCTGATGGATCTTCTATGGCTTCTGGTTCAAAATATGCTGAGACAGCTTCAGTAATGGGTGATGGAGTTGAAGATGTTGAAGGAGTCTCAATTGCAGAGACAGAATATGATGCAGAAATTGCTAGACAGGAACAAGAAAAAGAACTAGCTGATAAACAAGCTAGACTAACTCAGATTGCCTAGTAGATTGCTCAAGATGCAGAGTTAGCAAAACAGGTTTCTACTGAAGATGACAGCCAGATTGTGGGATTCATGAGTACCAAAAGGACTGCAGATTTTGACTCAGCTGAATTTAATGATCAAATACAATTTGTGTTGGATTCTGATCTACTTATCAAGGCTCATGCTGTGATGCTTCTAAGGGATTCAAGTTTGAGTATAGAAGAGAAATCTACACAGCTTGTAGCACACATCTTATCTACAAAGTGTCAGACTACTTGGGGTGAGCTTATGAACCAAATCAGGGAAAGACAGAAGTATGGATATAAACTGCCTTCCAAAGCAGATAATGCTAGATTCATGAAACATTATTTGAGAAATCTGACTTCTACCAAGCTGAGTAATTTTAACAAGTGGACATATGAAGAACTTGAACAGAAGTTCTTTACCCTATATGCCTTGGAAAATTCTCCTCAGAAGTTTGATTCACCAAAAAGGAAGACCAGTGAAACAGATACTTTGGAATCAGCTGATCCAAAGAGGTTGAAGTCTCACCCTGTAACAGCAGCATCCATTTCCTCTGCTAGTAGAACTGTTGGTGATGCTCCTGATGAGTCTAGATCTGATGGTGATGATGCTGTTCCTGCTGTTAATACAGAGTCTTCAAATCCTGATGTAACAAAGAAATTAAAGGCTGGTGCAGACCTGACAGATGAGGATGTCAGGAAAATGATGATGATTGTTCCTGAGCATACTTATATCAAACCTTTAGGGGTTAAGTATCCTATTGCTGACTGGCAAGTATTCTCTGATGGAAGGATGCATGGTTGGGAGATTAGAAGGACTGGTGGTACTTCAGAGAAATACATGTTGTTTGAAGATCTTCTCAAAGGTTTTGACAGAGATGATCTTGCCCAGTTGTGGAGCTTAGTAAAAGAGAAGTTCAAAACTCAAGATCCTACTGAGGATAAGGATAAAGAGTTATGGGTACAGCTCAAGAGGCTTTATGATCCGGATGGAGGGGAACCTATGTGGAGATTTCAGTCCCCAATTCATGATGTGTCCTGGAAGCTCTTTGAGTCATGTGGTGTTCACAGAGTGTCCACAAAGGGTGGTATAGAAATCTATATGCTGGTGGACAGGGATTATCCACTCAGGCCTGCTGTTTTGTTAACATTGTTGGATAAAAAGATTGAGGTGGGAAGAGAATCTGAGATGGCTGATGCTTTATATAGAAAGATTCATGATTTGTCATATCAGGTTCTTGCCAGGTCTAAGAGATTCTCATAGTGGAGGTCCAAGTTTTGTTGTAAATCTTTCTTTCTTTTATTTTGGTTTGTTTCTTTTTATTCTTAGTTCTCTAAAAAATAATAATAATAAAAAAAAAAAAAAAAAAAAAAAAAAAAAAAAAAAAGAGACTAACTTGTATGGTTTTGAGCAACATCTTGCAGGTACAGTGTTGGTGTTTACACCTACACAAGAAATGGTAATCAACTCACCATGTCTTACAGACAAGAAAGAGTTGACTCACCATGAGGGTACAGCTCTGGTGTGATAGTCAAATCTGTTGATAGCTGTAATAGCTTGCTCAAAGCTATAGGGTATTCAACTCACCCATGGTTTAATCCTGAGAGTTGAAATGGTTTTCACTTCACCATGGATTTTACTCCTTTTGGGGTTTCCAAAGAATTGGCTAGCCCACAAGTGTATGGCTTCTGGTAAAGGCAGTGGAAAACCATGCTTGGTATTCAATTCACCAAAGGTTATCTTCAACCTAAGAATTGGCTAGTCCTGAGCAAACGGCTGCAGGTAAAGACAAGTCAAATCCGTTTATAGTTGCTGGTTTACTTAAAATCAGATGGTTATCAATGTACCATGGTCTTACACACCAAAACATTGGCTACTCCAGTAGTAATGGTTATTGGTAAAGAGACATCAAATCCATTAATTTTCAATGATTCACCTCTCACAGGAGTTAACACACCTGGATGTGATGAGAATAGTATGAAACTTAAAGTGATTTGATGTACATATTGTCAGAGTAGCAATCAAGCTCAAGTGGATGACATGGTGCCCAGCTTATTCGTTTGAAGATGATTTCCTTTTGCTGCTGAACTATTGAAGTTGCTGCTGGAAGTTAAAGTTGTTGTTGCTGGTTACCTACTATTGCTGCTGCTCAACTGCAATCCTCAAGCCTGAGAAGTTAAAGCTCTATCACGTGGGAATCTTGCAAGTTAACCTAGTCAACTTCAAGATTAGGGGAGGATTGTTAGGAATCTTGGGAAATAATATATTTCTCATTGCTGCTGATAGTGGAAGTTGATTCCTGCCGATAGTATATTGTTCCTGCTGAAGCTCATTACTGCCGATAGTTATATTTTGTTTCTGCTGATAGTTATATTACTGCGGGTATTGTTAGTTGTAATCCCGTATGTTTAGTAAGTTTGTTAGATTTATTTTTAGAAGAGATCATGTTTATCTCTTTACATGTTTTCTTGTATGACGGGTTAGGGTTAGGGTTCCTTGTAGTATAAAAGGAACACCCGGTTATGCATTAGGCACGCCTTTGAATTAATCAATAACATCTTTATTTAGTTTCTATACGATCCATAGAGGATCAAACCTTCTTAGTTCTTTTCTTCTTTATATTCTTGTGTTTAGTTTCCGCATAGACACAAGTGTTACACCTAGAGATTCTCGGTTTCACCAAGCTCTATCAAGCTAGAATCACTCGATCCTACAACTTTGCTGTTTACTTTCCTACACCCTTGATGAATCCCTTACGTAACACTACTGAGGTACTTCAAAGAATGTATTCTACTTTGTGAATGATGGAATATCCATAGAGGATCAAACCTTCTTAGTTCTTTTCTTCTTTATATTCTTGTGTTTAGTTTCCGCATAGACACAAGTGTTACACCTAGAGATTCTCGGTTTCACCAAGCTCTATCAAGCTAGAATCACTCGATCCTACAACTTTGCTGTTTACTTTCCTACACCCTTGATGAATCCCTTACGTAACACTACTGAGGTACTTCAAAGAATGTATTCTACTTTGTGAATGATGGAATATCCATCAATCCAATTAACTTGAAAGAATTGGGTATGCAATTTCTTCCTTAGTTAGGTCTACCATCCCCATCATGGTATGTAGCACCTTTAAATGGTTAAAGCATAACAACTAGATCAAACATTCTAGTTTGCTTTTTACCACTTTTGCGGTAATTAGTCTAGTTTCTAATTTAATAACTCTTAACCATGCAATTTCCTAAGAAATTCGCCATGAGTTATTTCTTAGAATTTAGACAATTCTAATTTTCCTATTATACCTTTCTCACTCACGAAAAGGAATAGGATTAAGTCTTACTCTTTACACGGAAAGTAGACTCGGTTTATTCTTTTCAGTAAAAATTGACTCTATCCAAAACCCCTACGGGTGTAGATCAATTTACTACTAAAATAAAAACCCCTCGTTTACGGTTTTAACGTTGCATTAAATATATTAAAAGAATTTGCAAAATTCAATTTTAGTATTTTCGATAATAATTTTTCAATAAAATTAAACACCCACGGTAAATAAAATTTAGCCATTTAATTTTCATTGAAAATTAGGATCCAAATTGACGTCGTTTCAACACATCAGCTTTGGCTGCTAGCAATGAAAGTACTCAATAAGGTAGAGCTGCACTCAATTGCCAATATACAATTGCAATTCCTAGAATCATGGGACTTACATATTATGCCAACCTCAGTTGCAAATGTAAGCATGTTTCATCCCCAAATCTTTATGCCTTGACGCCGTTCCATCACATTCAGCTTTGGCTGCTAGTGATGAAAGTGCTCAATTAAGTTAACCAACTTAAGAAACTGTAAATTGACGTCGTTTCATCACTTTCATCTTTGGCTGCTAGTGATGAAAGTACTCAATTTACCCTTAGACAACCACCCTTTAAACATCACATTCAGCTTTGGCTGCTAGTGATGTAGGATGAAACCTTAGGTGTTTCTTTTTGTAGTTGGATGACATATTACTTAAATTTTAAGGGTATTAAATTTTTGATGTGTAATCAAAAAATATGTACAAAGATGTCATGCATTCATCTTTGTATCATATGTTTTCTACAAAAACCATTTACCAATTCGCAGCTTAAAATCAACAAAATTTTAATTGATGGCGTTGAGAAACTTACAACATTGCCTTAAGATGCTTCGTACTTTTTCATGGTGTACTTGGTAAGTCTATTATTGACGCACAGGCGAGCGGAGAGGCAAACGTCCGCCGAAGCCAATTAAAAACGCGCCCCTTTCGGATGACAATTTAATGTCAAGCCTCCTTATACTCCCACTTTATGTTTGTCAATAATAGGTCCGCCGTTTCGCCGTTTCGACCACTTTTGTACTACAAAGGTTTCATAGTTATTAGGTTCATTTATTTTTTATTTGAAAAAATTACCCTCTTTGTTGTTACAATCCATCATAATTAAACACACAAAGAACAAGTAATTTAAAAAAAAAAAAAAAAAAAAAAAAAAAAACACTCAATAACACATATATGATCATTAACAATATCATATAGCCACATGCAAACCTTTTTGATAAATCCTATTAATATCTATGTGAATTTTAATGTATCTAATCAATAAAACTCCCATTGGTTTTCGAGCTCATTGTAACCAATGGACCACAGACGCCAAATAAATTTGGCCGCGTAAGTTTTGATTAATTAGATACCACATTGCACATAACCAATTGTAATTAATATATTAGGGTCTTCCCTAATTTAAGATTTATCTTAAAAATCATGTAGCAATTAAAACAACAAACATTCCATGACAAAACATGCAAGATTTTGTCATGGATCTCATATTGCACATATAATCATGTAGTCACATATTATCATGTCATCAATGATGAGTTGGTCCAGTGGTAGGATCTTGGCTTGGTGACCGTGAGGTCTCAAGTTCAAACCCCACTCAGGCCATCTTTGAGATATTAGGAAGTCCCTCTATGAGGGCTTGGCTTGGGAATACTCAGGTCAAGTCTGAGGGGGCAGGGTTTACCCCTATTAATCGTCGTGCCTTCGGGCGGATTAGTAGGGGGTTCTCCCCCCATCGGGTATTTGAACAAGGCTTTCCACTTCGAGGGAGCTCTCTAGCGCAGGCCCGGTTAAGACAACGTAAGCTAGACCTCCCGCTGTCGAATCGCGACACGAAGTCTCAAAGAAATTCACCTTTCAAAAAAAAAACATATTATCATGTCAATATATATACGCAATCTAATTAATTAATGACATCACATAAGGTACTCATTAATTAATCCCTAAAATTTGCATGCAATCCTAGGGTTTCTACAAGTTTTAATCAAAAAACTAAAACCCTAAATAATAATTATGGGTGTCGACCCAATTATTACAAAATTAGGGTTTATAAAATAAAACCCTAGCTAAACATTGCATGTATCTCAACAAGATTCAATTTTTAAGGTTTTTAGTAATTAATGACATGTTAAAAAACGAGGCTGTGATGCCACTGTTGGAATATTAGAATCATAAAACTATAAACTAATAACCATATAATGAACATCAAAGCATATAGCACAGCGGAATAGGATCTACAATAACATGTAATAATTAACTAAAAAATAAATAGATGCGTACCTTTTTTTTTATTCCTAGCAAGAACAAGGAATCGTGCACTCCAAGAACAAGATAAACCCTAATTAGGGTTTAATGGGGATCGACTTATTCAAGTCGAATAGGGAAAAGTAACAACAAGCTAAAGTAAGCTTGTACTCCGTTCTTGTACACACGTATTAGTAGCGTTTCAATGTGAAAAGCTAGGTTCATGTATCACAAATAAAACATCACAACACCTAGGGTTTGATGTTCTTGATAATACATGATCGAATCCCAATGGGCACATCACAGTACGTCAACAAGAACAAAAGAATTAAATCTTATTCCAAACATATACATATGCATACACGTCAATAATAAATGCACATGCATGCATAGTATATCTCAATATTCCTTTTACTGTGTTGTGATTGCATGTCAGTGGGAAGTGGAAGAAAAAGAGCCGATTGATTAATCGGTTAGGTATATCTCTTGTCGATTGATATTGAGCTTATTGAGGGGTTTATATACACTCCAAACTTGCTCTCCAAGTTTGAGTCTAACACCTCCTCAAGTTCTAAAAATCGATACTTAACCCCCTCGTATTTTCTCGTTCGACCATATAAATATTTGTGATTTAATAATTAATCATTACTTAATATATTAATTATTAATACATTGAAACTCATACGTAATGTGTGCAATCCCGAAGTCTCGTGTTCGAAACCGGACATACAAATATTAATTTATATCCGCAAACTCTAACAAAGACTACCAGTGAGGTGATTATCAGGTAAGGAAAAATTAGCTAGGAGTGAGAGGTTGAAAATGAAATGAGGGATGCTTCCGTATAAGTTGCACTCACCAGCGTCAAATCTCGTCAAGCTTTTCCAAAGACCCAAGGTGTCTGGAATTCTCCCACCCAACGGGTTCCCAACAGCAGAGAACTCTTCCATTGATGTAATATTCCCCAAGAAAGGTGGGATTCCACCTGTTAACTTATTGCCGTCAATGAAAAGACGAGAAAGTTTCGAGAGTAAACTCATTCCCTTGGGTATGCTTCCAGTTAGCTCATTTTGATAGAGCCAAAGGTCATTGAGGTTAGAACAACGAGACAAGTTTGTCGGGATGACTCCGCTGAATTTGTTTACATGAAGACCAAGACGACGTAGCCTAGATAGACGACCAAGTTCATCAGGAATGGTTCCTTGAAAGCTGTTGTTCCCGAGATTAAGCACACGGAGGAAGCTGAGGTTTCCTACATGAGGAGACAAGGAGCCTTCTAAGCCTTGCGAATCCAGCCATAAAACAGTCACTCGTTTGTGCTGCTTTCCACATGAAATACCACTCCAGTCACAGAAGTGAAAGGAATGGATCCACGAGGTTAGAACTTTGTATGGATCATGGGTGATCATCGATTTAAATGACAACAACGCATGATAATCAGTCTCATTACCGCCATAGGAAGCGGAGACGGTGGCGGAAATAAGACATGATATCGCGAGACCGTAAAAGAGAAAAGAAATAAGAGAGGAAGATGATAAGTGAATTATTAATTGTGGTGATTTCATTTTTGGAAATTTACTTGAAATTATAAGAACAAGTATTGGCTTTTTATAGTCGGGTTGAGCAAGACAATTTGATTGATAAAAAACAATTTTTATTTGTAATCATGCATGTATCACGAGTGACTTTAAAAAAGAGTTGGGGTAGGGAAAACGTACTAGCAACATTCATAATGTTTGAATTACCGTTTAATTACTGATGTTATTAGAAATTGTAGAGATCAACCCACTTCTATATCATACACACAAACGCAAACATGATGACACTCATAATCATATTAAGAACATGGAGAGTATATGTGGATCATATGGAGTTATTTGCTAGTCAAATGATTATATTCAAAAGATGAAAATAATACAAAGACTAGAGAGGACTTTCACACACACACACACACACTCTTTTACATATGTTGAAAATGAGGCACTCTGTTAAGAAGAGTGTGTGCGTGAATATGTACCACAGCCAAACCAAAGATGGGCCTTTGGTGGGCTTTAAAAGAAAACTATGTAGTGGGCTTGATAATTACATTACACATATAATTAAACTTATGACTCTAATGCTACAAGCCCACCATGCTTTAATACATATTATACATGACACATTAAATCTAATTGCCAAATGACCATCACTTCATAATTAACATAAATTGATTGCTAACAATCTCCCCCTAAGGGATGGTCATTTCAATGATGCTCCCGTGATTGGTCTTTTGCATTTGACATCTTGAACTTCGTGTGTCACTGTATAATATTCTTCATTCAATGTTTCTTCATGCACTGTGATCTTCAAAGAATCGTCTTTTGGTCTCTCTTGCCTTGATCTACATCTTCTGTCCAGTTGCGTCGTCGTTGTAGATGATGATGGTGGATGGACTTTCGTCGGTACCTGCATAAGACAGTTAGCAATAAATCGTCCAGCGGCCATCATGTCGTGAGGCAAGATCCTTGGATCTGATTAAGACTCATACAACTTGCATCCTTTTTGATGAACACAAGCGTATTGCATAGGAAGTGTTCCTAAGAGATCTTTTGATGAATCTCATGTCTCTGGACTCAATTATGTGCGTTTTGGTTTTAGTCGTCGGAGGCATGGAGCAGAGTGCCACCTATTCAATATCAACACATCTCGGAGTGAGAGGTCGATAGATTATGCAGTGTTCTCCGTGAGAAATGAAACAAATATCTTTTAAGAGATATCTGAGTGGCTAGGAGGGGTGGTGCAAATGCGTCACTGGGTCCATGACGTCTTGTCTTCAATACCAGTATCACCTTAGTGAGTACCGATAGCAGATGTATTGACCCGGTTTCTTACCTAAGTTTTGTTGGAGGGCTATTTCTTTTCACCCTTACAAAAACTTTTCTTTTTCATTCTTCAACCCCTTCTTTCTCCTTTCTCATTATACTCCTTTTTTTTTTAAATCTTACCTAAGGACTTCTAATGCTAAGCTATTGGAATTGTCCTTGGGTAGATCCCTCCGGTTCTGGCGGATCATTGGACATAACCTAACCATAATCACCTTATTACTCCATGATTATCCTAGATTATTTGTCACATGTCATTAAACCTTGTGAAAATCTCTCAACATGTTTATGAGAAAACACATTTAGTTAACACATTGAGAGTTTTGCATTTTTTAAACACTCCCCCTTCACATGTGCTCATGCATTTTTGAAATAAATTGCACATGTTGGGTAGAGTTCGCACATTTGAAATGATCGATTTTCAATGAACATGACCTTTGCGAGACACGCTTACATCACTAGTTAGACTAGCTTGAAATTATTACCCGTCCCGGTCATATTCAAAGATCATCTCTCGAATTGGTACATTCTACTCAGACACGTCCTTTGCGAGACACGTTTACATTACTGGTAAACCAGCTTGAAATTATTACCCGTCCCGGACATGTCTTTTCGATAACAGACAGTTAGTTTCGTCAATTCGAGGGTTATCACTGAGTCTTGAGATTCCAACCACAAAAACTTTTTGATTGATCACATTTTAATCACGTCCTCTCTCCCTTATATAATAAAAACTTACCCCTCAAAAATAGCATGAAGTGGTATTTTTGAAAACAGTTGATTAAAATGAAACTTTTTGTGGAGAGACGGACTGATTTTAGCATGAAATCGGAACATTTTTCTTTTTATACTCCCCCTTAAACAAAGCATATTATTAAACGTTTGAGTTTAAAAGCATTTAAGGGTTTTAGAGGGAGTTATCTTGAGCACAAAATTCATTTAAAGACTTTGAAAAAATCTTCTTGAAATCATTTTGATTAAGTGCTCAAGGTTTTTGCTTTTCGCCATTAACATTGCGAGTCCTGATCGGAAATAATCAGAAGTCATTCAATGTAGCACGGGTTCCGTACTGAAATGCACGAAAGCCGCCTGATTAGAAATTTGAGAAACAACATGTTTTAGAAAAACATAAAAAATAACTCTCGCTCAAGCATCTGTACATGCCCGTATCATTGTTGAATGACATTTCTAGATACGTACAGAATATTGATTAGACGAGAGACATGTCGTGAGAAGAATATTTTTGGTTTTTGATGTTTTATATTTTTTTATGGCTTTTTGAAATTTTCTATATTTACAGTATTGATTTTAACAAGTATATATTTACAAAAATATTGACATGCGAAGCTTGTTGATATAAATCAAGAAGATTCGAGAAGACTTTCTAACTCTTCGGGAGTTAGGCTTCGCATTCCAATTCGACGAACTAAGTTTTCAAACCGCTCTTTTGGGAGGGCTTTAGTAAATAGATCGGCGAGTTGATATTCAGTCTTCACGAAAAATAATTCAACCGTACCCTCTTCTACGTGTTCCTTTATGAAGTGGTAGCGGACTTTAATATGCTTGGTCTTTGAGTGTTGCACCGGATTGCACGAGATGGCTATGGCACTTTTTGAGTCGCAATACAAAGGTATGTGGTTAAAAGAGAAACCATAATCTGTGAGTTGTGTTCTCATCCAAAGAACTTGAGCACAACACGCAGATAGAGACTGATCCGCCCCAAACGGTCAACTAATACTGACCAAGTAAATGGTCAACAAGAGTCAAACAATCTAGGGCACAATGCAATTATCCAAGGAGTTAGTGTATCCCCGGGTCGTTAAGTCCCAGCGAGGTGTGTAAACTGAAATAGATCAAATTTGTGATCGGGTGATGATTGAACGAATAAGGTTTTGAGTGATTTATACTAAGGAATAAAAGAAAATAGCTTAAATAAGCTAAACGGGAAATATAAAAACGGGATAATTTTGGATTTTTGATTTTTGAAATTGCTAAAGTACTTAATTATAAGCACTTTTTATAAAAGACGATATTTTTGAAAACTTAAAATAAGCACCGAAAAAAGTAGAATAAAGTGAAAAACGGGCTAAAAACTGAGATATATGGAAATCTAATCTTACAAGTGCAAAATTATTTTTCTTAAATCCTAAATAATAAAATAAAATTTTAGAAAAAAGATTTATATTTTTCTGACTTTTATATTTTTTATTATGAATTAAAAACTATTAGAAACTAATTAAAAGGATTAAAAATAGTAAATGACTTGGGAAAAATCTGAAAAATTCAAGGTAAATACTATATGATAGCAGAATACTAGGAAAAATATAAAAAGTTAGATAACCAATTTAAAAATTTAATGTAATGATTGGGCTAAATAAGCAGTATTTGACAAATATAGGAAAAATATAAAAATTAGAAAGCCACTAAAGCTAATGCTAATAAGCAGTTTGAAAATAGGCCACAAAATACAAAACCTAGAATTCAACTTAAAAAACTAAAATATGCTCAGGCCGTCAGCCAAATCGAGTAATTATACAGTTTACTAAAAGAAAGCTAAAGGCCCTATTTCTAGCTTATTTTTAAGCACTGAAATAAGCAATTTTTTGGAAAGTGAAGGGGGAAAAATCAAGCTTATACTACTGGCTATCCAAATCACCAAGAATCAAGCAACAAGCTCAACTGGGTAAGAGTTTAGGGGCTTATGAACTTTGGCAAAATTGACCGGTGCAAGGAAAGTGCAGGCCCAAAGGGGGCTTATTGAGCTAAATTTAAGATAAGCAAATGATAAAGTTAAGGTCTAAAAGCTATAAAATAATAAAGATAAGCTTCCAAGGAATACATAGAAACAAAAATTAAAAATTTTGGGCAAGTAAATAAGCTAAAAAGTGGAAATGAAAAACCTATGTTGAGACATTTAGGCTGCTGAGCAGTTGGGTTAAATGGGTAAAAAAAACTGATTTTTGACTTTAATGAATTTCAATGCCCTAAATATCTTCCTATATGTTGTTTGATGTTGTTTAACTGCTAAGAACACAAACACAAACAAAAATAGAGCAGATTGAACAATGATCAGATAAACCACAAATGAAGGCAGAATGGATCAAACATGCAACTTTTGACTTTAGTATTATAGATGCAAGTTTTATGATTGATATTACTCTAATATGGCCTAAGTGTGCTAACCATGCAGAAAAGCAAACGGAAAAACACAAAGAGCATGCAGATTAACACAGAACCAAACACCCCTTAAAGTGTTGATTTAAACTACAACTTATGAATTTTAGACTATAACCACTACTATTTAAGCTTAAACAGATTTAGTACACTAAGTAGAAGCTAGATATGCAAAGTTATCACAATGAAATCAACAAGAACAGACAGATGCAATATGAGCTAAAAAAAACAGTAAATGAGCAAATCTCAAAACAACAACTACGTTAACTAACTACTAAGCATAAATGGAACATGATTCAATCACAAATAGCAACAACAACACACTGGAACTCAGTAACCACAGTAAAATGCCATAAACTTAGAAATATGCTTACAAGTGAAATCCAGCTGAAAACACAGAACCAAGAACAAGGACCTTATAACCAATCCTATAGTCTCCCCTGAGACACTAAACCATGGCAATCCAGAATACACCATGCTCCTTGCAATCTTCCATCTTCAAACCTGTTTTTTATTTATTTTCTATTTTATTTGATTTTTTGAGTATTTTCAGTAAACTTAAACTAAAACTGGTTCTAATAGTTTGGAAACTTGTAAAAGCTTAACAGTAACATAAATTAACTGATTAGATCATGAAACAACAACTTTAACAATATTAAGTAAATTTGTCAAATTCACTAAAATAATGCCAAAACTGAATTTGATTGAGAAAGACTGAAATATTGATTAATTAAACTTGAAGTACACTGAAATGATTAAATTACAACTTAGAAAGCTAAAGTGAACACTGGAAATTGAAATTACACTAAAAATGATGAGTTACACTATACTACGCTAAGCTAAACTAATAATTCTTTTCTTCTGATTCTTTTTTCTATATAGATGATAGATAGTGTTCCACTTGGTCCTCTGAGCAAATCCCATCAAAAATAACAGCCGTTGGATCACTGCAAACAATCCCAGCCTTTGCAAGTGCTTTTGGCGCCAAAAGATATTTAGGTAGCTTGTAGCCGTTTCTTTGCAATTAATGCGTCTTGGAGGATTGTAGAGGTGTAAGGGACAAGAAAGGTAAAGTTTTAATGAGTTTGGTGTGATGTGGAAGCAAAACTAGGGAAAAGTAAGGTTTAGTGAAGTGTTGATGGTGGGGATGCATTAACTGCATAGTGGGCTATGTTGTGAGGTAGAAGGGATGAGAGGGAGGATTAGGTAGTGAGGTGGAAAGGTGGTAGCCAGGTGGTGGTAAAACCATGGTGGTTTTGGTTTGCAGGCTTGGGTGAGGGAGAAGAACAGGGAAGATGGGTTTGACTGGGGAGTTGACCCGGTTTTTATTTATTTAAGTTGGTGGGTCAGGTTTGGGCTTTGGGTTTAGTTTAGGATGGGCTGGGTTTGTTGTTTTGGGTAGGATTTGGGTTTATTTTAAAATAGGGTCCGGTTGGTTTGTAGTTTAATCACAAGGACCATAATTGTATTTTCTGAATTTTGAAGGGTGAAATGTGAAACTGTTTCAAAGTTTATCAAAGGATCATTCATGCCAAGTTTCAATAGTACAAGGACCATAAAAGATAATTTTCCATTTTTGCAAACCAAGGACTAATTTTGACAACTTTTGAAACTCGAGGGACTAGACTTGCCATTTATGCAAACTTTGTTCATTTTTACTTGTTTTCAATCATTTTGAATCATTTTGCATCTGAAACATATAAAAACACAATCCAATGATATTTTCTGAATTTTGAAGCATAACTGCATGTTTTTAAATGTTTTTGCAGTCAAAATGTGAAAGAAATGATGAGTATTTAGACACTCATCAGAGACACATACTCGGCTTCGGCTGTTGATAGCGCAATGCAATCTTGTTTCCGTGATGACCAGCCTACTAGCTTTTCTCCCAAAAATTGTGCTCCGCCTGATGTACTTTTTGCAGTGACTTGACAACCAGCATGATCGGCATCTGAAAAGGCTGTTAGTGTAAACTCCGAATCCTTTGGATACCAAAGTCCCATGTTAATGGTTCTTCGTAGGTATCTAAAGATCCGTTTAACCTCTTGGAGGTGAAGTTTGGCAGGCCTTGCCTGAAACCGTGCTAATAAACAAACAGCAAAATGTATATCTGGGCGACAAGCAGTTAAGTACATGAGAGACCCAATCATGCTCCGATATTCTTCGGATCCATGGGTTTCCCGTGTAGATCAGCGCCTATTTTGGGTGAAGTGACCATTGGAGTACCAACAGAGTCACAATTTTCCATTCCATGTTTCTTCAAAATCTCAATAGTATATTTAGCCTGATTAAGAAAAATACCACACGGGGATTGATGAATTTGTAAACCCAAAAAGAATTTTAATTCTCCCATCATGGACATTTCAAATTTGCTTTTCATGAGATTTTCAAAATGTTTTAAATGTTGCGGATTAGTGGACCCAAAAATTATGTCGTCCACATAAATCTGAACAATCAAAATGTCATTTTTGTATTTTCTTGTAAACAAGGTCGGGTCAATTGTTCCTTTGGTGAAATTATTTGACAATAAGAATGATGATAATTCGTCATACCACGCCCGTGGGGCTTGTTTCAAACCATAGATTGCTTTCTTTAGCTTGTAGAAGTATTCTGGATGATCCTTGTCAACGAATCCGTCTGGCTGACTCACGTACACTTCTTCTTTCAGAGTTCCATTCAAGAAAGCTGTCTTGATGTCCATCTGATACACTGTGATGTTCTTGTGAGCCGCATATGCTAAGAAAATCCTGACTGCTTCAAGCCTTGCAACTGGTGCGAATGACTCTTCAAAATCTATCCCTTCTTCCTGTCTGTATCCCTTTGCCACTAGACGAGCTTTGTTGCGAATTACAGTCATTTCTTCATCCTTTTTGTTCTTCCATTACCACTTAAGATCAATGACAAGTTTGTCGACTGGTCTTGGCACTAAATCCCAAGTGTCATGGATTTGAAATTGAAGAAGTTCTTCCTGCATCGCTTCAATCCAGGCATTATCTGCCATTGCTTCCCGAATGTTCTTAGGTTCTATGAGACTGACTGAGCAGACATAGATGCACATGTCGCAATCGGTGTGAAGTTGTTTTCTCGTCTGAATGGGCCTTGAGGGTTCACCAATAACGTGTTCTATTGGATGGTCTTTAGTCCACTGTAACGTTGAAGGGTACCTTGGTCTTGAATGTGTGCTAGATGGTTCATGTAACCTTGAAGATGATTCATTGGTTACCGTTCCAAACAGGTTTTCAAATGGTTCTTCTTCTAACACAACATTGTTTGGTTCTTGCTCATCAATTCTTGGTAGAACAATCTCAAAATATGGAGTTTGAGGAGTAGATATAGATGATGTTGAAGGAGATGGTGCGTCAGCTTCGAATGTTGTAGATGCATCTTGATTTGGTGGAGGTGGTGGAGGTAGTTGAGGTTGAGCGGGTGTAGCGGATTGATGTTCAGATGCATTCTTTGAAGGACCACCAAAGTACTCATCATACATAAACTCGAAAAAGTTTTCCAGTTCTTGAGATGTTGGTTTATTCGTTGGAATTGATTGAGCTCCTTGTGGTACGAGTCCTGAACTGATATGTCCAGAAGTTTGACTTTGAGGTGCGGGTCCTAATCCGGTATGATTAGAAGCCATTGGGTTAAGCGCAGGTTCTAGAGTGAGTCTCTCAGAAGCCATTTGTGAAATTTCATCAAACTTCACATTCATCGTCTCCATAACCTTCTTTGTTCTCCTGTTATACACCCTGAATTCCCTCGAGTTTTCCGAATAACCAATGAAGATTCCAATATCACCCTTAGCTTTCAGCTTCCCCAGATCTTCTCTGTCATTAGTTGGATAACATAAAGCACTAAATACATGTAGGTAAGAGATGTCGGGTTTTCGTTTGTTGATAAGTTCATATGGGGTTTTATTGAATCTTGGATGGATTAGGGATCGGTTTTGAGTAAAACAAGCAGTTGAAACAGCATCAGCCCAGAAGAATAACGGTGCACTGGAGTAAATCAGCATTGTGCGAGCAGCTTCCAAAAGAGTTCGATTTCTTCTTTCAACTACCCCATTCTGCTGTGGAGTTCTAACAGCTGATGTCTGGTGTGTAATACCAGTTTCTTCAAAGAATGTCCTTAACTCCTGATTTACGAATTTCGTGCCATTGTCAGTTCTTACTATCCTTACTGGAGCCTGAAGTAGAACTTGAATACGCTTCAGAAAGGTGATGATGGTGCTTGGTGCTTCGTCTTTTGATCTCAAAAACTTTACCCATGTATATCTTGAATAGTCGTCAACAATTACAAGAATATACTTCTTCTCATTTATGCTTTGAATTCTCATTGGGCCACATAAGTCCATATGCAACAAATGTAACCTTTCAACCGAACTAGGTATGGGTTTCGGTTTGTATGTTGCCCTTTTGCTCTTGCCTTGCTCACAGGATGAACATAAGTGTTCTTTGGTGTACTTGAACTTTGGAAGACCGGAGACGATGTTGTCTTTGGCAAGCTTGTTGATTGTGTCAAAGTTCAGATGGGACAAACGTCTGTGCCACAACCAGGATTTTGTTTCACCTACCCTGGTCATGAGACAAATTGGTGATGAAGAGGCCATTTGGTTTATGTCTATTGCATAAAGATTGGTGCCACGATTCCCAATTAAGAGATCATTCCCCACCAAATTCCTAACAAAGAAAGTGTTTCTCCTAAATGCAACCTCTAAATCTGCATCACAAAACTACCCGACTGAGAACAGATTGTGTCCCAACCCTTCGACATAGTAGACCCGTGTGATCAAGTAATTTCCAAATCAAGATCACCATAACCCAGAATAGCTGCAACATGATCATTCCCAAATCGTACAGTCCCCATGAACTGCCACACAAAATTGATCAGTAGCTTCAGATTCCCAGTCATGTGCTTGGAGCAACCCGAGTCGACGATCCAAAGACAAATTTCAATGACCTGCGAAGAACAGATGTTTTTGTATATGGAAACCGTTTGACATTTGGTTCCAAGGGGTTAGATGTAACAGGTGAATTACACTTAGAGATGGTTTCCGTTGTTTCATTGGGAACTATTTCTAATGTGCCATTCTTAAGTGCAAACATTCTACCCGTTGGTTTCCATGCACAAAACTTAGTATGGTCCTTAGGCAATAGGCTACTAGTGGTTTTTCTAGCTTTTGCAATAAGTCTTCGAATATATCTAGACTTAGCCCTAGTTACTGAAGGAACCTTTTTCTGTTCAGGCATATCATTCACATTCACAGTATCAGAAACAATATCATCACAAGCATTTACAGACAAAGTTTTCTTTTGCATTAAACAAACAGATTCATTACATGCATTCAAAACACTGGTCTGTTCATTACATCCAGATGATATTTGTTCCTTATTTGAAAGCTTTAAATTCCTAGGGTGTTCTTCTACTTTCTTACATTCACTTTCAGATACAGGCGAGACACTAGTTTTCTTGATATTGCTCCTAGTCGTTCGTCTGCTCCTAGAGTTGCTTTCTAATCCTGTAGGAGGTAAGGCACACTCATTAGAATTTATGGTGTTGTCCTGAGATGTTGTAGCATTCCTAGATTCATTTGGATTATCTTTCTTACTTATGTCTAACGCCCTAGATGTCTTAGGTGTAGAGGTAGACGCAGTAGTGGGACTAATCCTATAAAGGCCAGGTGCTATTACATTAGTGTTCTTGACAACTGCTTTCTCTTTTACTTTCTCACTAGGCAAGGGGGTTGATGGTGCTATATCCGTAGTTTCCTTCCCCTTCCCTTTGTGACTTTCAAGTTGAGACTTCAAAAAATCAATTTGTTCTTTCAATTGTTTGTAAGAACGCTCATACGACAGTTTGTCATACTTGCGTTCTTCCTTTTTCTTATCAAGTTGTTTAAAATATGTGACATTTTGCTTTTCAATCTTAAAAAGTGCCTTTTCATATTTTGAAACAATTTCAGAAGTCTCAGCTCAAAGTCGTTCATCATCCTCAACAGAATATGTTTGGTAAATAATAGACATAATATCGGTCGATAGAGCTTCGAAGGAGAGTGAGTCATTTTGTTTTTCCAAAACTTTTATGTGTTCCAAGTATTCATTAGCTTCCTTGACTAAGGATTTGTGGTCCTTAACAAATTCTGCTGACTCTTTCAAAAGATTATGTTACACATTTTGAACAACCGCATAGATTGCACCAATATGTGGATTAATTTCCTTTTCAAAAATCCTTTTAATTTCATCCTGAACACCTGGAAACCATTCAAATTTTTGATTGTTTGTTTTGGAATCCACAATACGTTGAAGTATTTCAATTCTCTGTTTAAGATCAACCAAACATAGTCTAGCTGCACTTGTAACATATGTGTGTTTAGATGCCATTTGTTCGATGTTAGGCAGATGTTTTGAAGCACATATTTGTTTTGTGAACGCCACTGGTCTTTGAAAAAACAATTGGTCTGATGTCTGGGTGCTTTTAGCTCATTTTAATTTGACTCTCTTTGGCAAGCTCTACAGTCTCATCAGAATCATGAACCTCAGGAGGATCACGTTTGTCATTTAGCACATTACCATTATATAACACATTCTGATTTTTCTGAGCTTTCTTGAGATAATAAGGGCTTTCATAACCGATAGCTACTTTCTTTAATGTATGTAAAATCGGGTTTGGATCGTTTATTAACAAATTAACTGTTTGTTCAGAATGACCCGTTTTTACAAGCAGATTTTTCAACTTTGCAATGGTTTCCTTTTTGTCAGAGATCTCTTTAAGAAGATCCTTTTCACGTTTTAAAAACCTTTCATTCGACTCTTTCTTTTCCTTTTCAAGATTAGAGTAAGTTGATTTTTGTTTTGAAAGTTGGTTGGTTAATTCAGAAATTTCCTTGTTAAGAGATTTGATTTGATTGTTCAAATTAACATCTAGTGTGTCAAATTTGATCTGCAAACGTTTTTCTCTTAACTCAGAATCTTTTAAGCTAACCTCAAGTTCTGACTGTTTTTTGTTATGAAAATCATAAGCTCTTGCATTCACCTTATAAATCTCAAGCTCAGTGGTCAATTTTTCATTCGCGGCCTTTACATCGCGATTGATCTTTTTGACCTTTTCTATTTCAATACTACAATTTTGCCATAATGATTCAAACATAGCACGTGTTTCCTCATCATTATCAGTATGCTGTGACTCGAATTCTCCATTAGGATCCATATCTGGAGTTACCAAATTAGTATTGCTACAACTTGGTTCGTCCATATATGTATCATAAGTGAGATTAGGAGTAGCAGGATACTGTACATTTTGAGGTGACATATCAAACATTTCATTATTGTGACATGTAGCATATGGTTGTACCTCAGAAACCGCATTAGTGTCAAAAGCAGGAGGTGCTTCCGAGTTCGTGTCGTACTTTGCCTCCTGAAGATTAGCCATAAAAATGCAGTTTGCATCGATGTCCTCTTGATCTTCTGAATTGTCCATAATAGCCATGAATTCATTCTCTTCTGCACTCAACTGAAGCCCAGCCGTTTCCTTGTTTGCCAACATTAATGCTTTCTGCAAATACGCTGGATCCCTCTTATTCGGCTTGTCTGGACAGTTCCTAGCCATATGACCAATACCCTTACAGTTGAAGCATTTCATCACATTACCCTGATTCATATTCCCAGCTCCCTGAGCAACATTCCCAAACTGATTTCCAACATTCTGACCCCTTTGATTACCAACAGCTGTACCCATCTGATTCCCTGCATACTGACCCATCTGATTACCAATCTGATATCTTGGAGCATATCCCTGCTGATTCCCATATCCCCCAACCATCTGCCCTTGCTGTCCCATGTTGAAACTCAGCTGTCCAATTTGCTTGTTGCGAGTGTTCGATGAGATTCGTTGATTGTTGTTGGTGGGTGTGGAGTAGCGTCCTTGGAATGCTTTTGATAGGTAGGCAAAAGATTGAGACAAAGCATCAGTTGACTCATCCTGATCATGTTGATCTGGGTGTTGCGGGTTTTGTTGTTGTGGGTAGAACGGTGTTTGAGAGTTGTATTATTGTTGCATGAATTGTTGGGATGAAGATGATGATGGTTGTGCATTGACTGTTGCAGGTGTAGGTGATTGGGCTATGAGTGCAAGAGGATCTTGTTGTTTTGCTTGTTTCTCTTTTCTGACTTCATTTGCCTCTGTTTGGTTTTGTTTTAGGAAGTCATAGAGCTGATCATAGTTCACCTCGTGAAGATTCTTAGTTTGGTTGACAATAGTGACATATCGTCCCCATTCTTCTGGAAGGTTGTTGATGAACTTAATGTTTTGAACAATTTATTTAGGTGCCAAATTGTGTCTGATCAACTCATTCATTAGAGTACAAAAGCGTGTGTAGTACGATTCAATCTGTTCAGCTGGTGTAGATGTGAACGTCTCCCATTCTATCAGAAGCTTGTTTTCCATGTCTTGTTTGCCAATTTCTGTACCATAGCAAAGCCGTCTAACTCGATCCCACATATCATAGGCAGTTTCACAACTATCTACAGCACATAATATTTCTTGTGGTAAACCGAGTTGGATTAAGTGCATTGCCAAGTCATCAGCTTCAACTTGCTTCCAATCTTCTGCAGTATAATCCGATTCCTTTTGGATTTTGTACGTTGGTGCGACGGGAGGTGTTGCAGTTGGATTTCCAGCTGTTGCTTGAATCTCACGAGGCTTGAATGGACCTTCCTCTATGGATTTGATCAAGAGTCTACCTTGTCCATTTGGCTTAGTTTTCATGTATCTTTTCATACGACTCGTCCATGGAAGATAACCAACTTTTTCTAACATTGGAGGACGGTTTTCTGAACCTGCGGCATGAATGTCTTGTTGTGAAGTCATCTTTGAAATTTTGTATGATAAAGTGGATTGAGGATCGTTGCAACAAAATAGGAGATGTTGTTGTTGACGGTTAAACTTGGTTGTTGTTGTTGTGAAGCTTTGGTTTGTTGTTGATGATCGTTGAAGTTGTAGGTGTAGATGAACGAAACAAATTTAAATAAAGTTACAAAATTTGATTAGAGTATAATTAAGACAAATTCAAAAGTTTACAATTTCGACAAAATTATGTAAATTACAATTTAGATAAAATGATAATTTCTATAGAAATTTCTATTTTGACCACAATTTATAAAAATTATGGCAAAATGTCAATTTAGATAGAAATATATCTAATTTATATAATGAATCTAACACTTTTATACAAGAGAGTAGATATCCGTTTGTCGAAGTATTTTACACTCTTATACAAGAGTTAAAATACCGAGTTCACTTTTGAGTTGACGAAATTACGTTCGAATCAAATCCTTAAAAGTTATTTAACTTTGAACTCAATTCACACAAGTATGAGGGCCAAAACTGCCAAGTCTGAAACTTCCAAAAAGTCTGCTGAAAAGAGAGGGACTGAAACTGCCAATTCTGAAAAATCAGCTTTGTCCGATATCGCAAATGTAGTTTTGTCCGATATCGGAATTGCCAAAAGATATCGGATGGAACTGAATTGCTGAATTGCGATATTTCTGATCAGACCCAATTGCGATAAATCTGACCAGACCAATTGCGATAAAATTATCGCGATTTGAATTGCGATAAAACCTTTTCAGCTTCAATTCCGATAGAATTTTCCAATTGCGATAAAACGCTGGTTTTACTTGAATTGCGATAAAACGCAATTTTTCTGGAATTCCGATAAAATGACTGACGAAGTGAATTCCGATAAACCGCAGTTTTCTACCAACTTTCACCCACTTTTTGACTTTTTGCTAGTAGCCCATGCTTAGCCCACTCTTGTCAGTCCTTTCACTGCCACTTTTTACCAACTAATCACCAACTTCTAATCAATCAATAATTCACTTATTCAATCCAAAAACACAAATCTTATAAAAGATTTATGATTCTATACGATTGAAGAAACTAAGAACAAACCCAAATCCAAACTTTCACAAGTGTATACGAGTGAAAAACTTGAAATAATCACAAAACCAAGTCGAATAACCACAAAACAAAAACAACTTTCTTGATATTTATGTGGATCGAATGGAATAAAAACACAAAGTGTTATTTTTCTAGTTAAAGAATCAATAACAATGGGTGTTTTAAACTATAGGATCAAGCACAAAAATAAAGAAGCTCCTACCTTAAAGCTAGGCTCTTGAAACCACTTGTAGAGATCAACCCACTTCTATATCATACACACAAACGCAAACATGATGACACTCATAATCATATTAAGAACATGGAGAGTATATGTGGATCATATGGAGTTATTTGCTAGTCAAATGATTATATTCAAAAGATGAAAATAATACAAAGACTAGAGAGGACTTTCACACACACACGCACTCTTTTCATTTCCTGTTGCATTTCTTTGGTTTGGAAGTTCCAGAATGTTGTCTGTGGATTTCTAGCCTTTACATATGTTGAAAATGAGGCACTCTGTTAAGAAGAGTGTGTGCGTGAATATGTACCACAGCCAAACCAAAGATGGGCCTTTGGTGGGCTTTAAAAGAAAACTATGTAGTGGGCTTGATAATTAAATTACACATATAATTAAACTTATGATTCTAATGCTACAAGCCCACCATGCTTTAATACATATTATACATGACACATTAAATCTAATTGCCAAATGACCATCACTTCATAATTAACATAAATTGATTGCTAACAGAAATCTTCTCTTGCTCTCATTTTTAACCGTGTTTCAGTATAGGTATTGTTTTGCGTTTCTCTATTTCCACAATTTTCTTTCTTTCTTTAAAACAAGTCGGTTGTAATATGCACATAAACTGTTTGATAAAATGCCTCAATGAAATACTTTACAAGATAACTCAATTTATTAACTATCATTTTAGCATCAAATACTTTACAAGATAACTCAATTCTTAACTATCATTTTTGCAAGAAATACTTTACAAGATAACTCAATTTATTAACTCAAGGTATTGCGTGTCTTTGTTGAAGAAAACTTGGGAGTGGGAACACTAGACTTATATTGCATTATAACTTTAATCATGCCATCCAAATAGCACGACTAGTAAGGCCTTTTGTCTAACATCCACTAGTTCCTTGACTAATAATAACTAGTTTCTATGTATAAAAAGACTTTGAAGAAATTGGGAGTGGGAAAACTAGACTTATATTGCATTATAACTTTAATTTAAAGGATAACGGTCCAAGAAGTCTATTAGATAATGTTAAACAATATAACAATGGAAGAAACTTGCAAAGACTCATTAGCCCGCCAATAAGGACCCAAAGCAGCTAGCAGTACCTTCTTCAACCACCAACATAAAGTTGGCTTTGTTATCATGTTTATGATGGATTTTCAATTAAGAACATGAATCAGCTAGGTTTTGTTATCATGTTTATGATGGAGCTTGAAGTAAGACTAGTATGCGCTTCAGAAAGGTGATTATGATGCCTGGTGCTTCGTCTTTTGATCTCAAAAACCTTACCCATGTATATCTTGAATAGTCATCGACGATCACAAGAATATACTTCTTCCCATTAATACTTTCAACTCTCATTGGGCCACATAAGTCCATATGCACCAAATGTAACTTATCGACCAAACTGGGTACGGTTTTAGGTTTATATGTTGCCCGTTTGCTTTTGCCTTGCTCACAGGATGGACATAAGTGATCTTTGGTGTATTTGAATTTTGGGAGACCGGTGACGATGTCGTCTTTGGCAAACTTTGTTAAGGTGTCGAAGTTGAGATGGGATAAACGTCTGTGCCACAACCAGGACTTAGTTTCGTCAGCTCTTGTCATGAGACAAACTGGTGATGAAGAGGCCATTTGGTTTATGTCGATAGCATAGAGATTGGTTCCACGATTTCCGGTTAAGAGATCATCTCCAATCAAATTCCTAACAAAGCAAGTATTTCTCCTAAATGCAACCTCTAAATCTGCATCACAAAACTGTCCTACTGAGAACAGATTGTGTCCCAACCCTTCGACATAGTAAAACCGAGTGATTAAGAAATTCCCAAACTTAAGATCTCCATAACCCAGAATAGCTGCTACATGATCATTTCCAAACCGAACTGTTCCCATGAACTTCCATACAAAGTTGATCAGCAGTTTCAGATTCCCGGTCATGTGCTTGGAGCAACCCGAGTCGACGATCCAAAGACAAATTTCGATAACCTGCCAATTACAGATGATTTTGCATTTGGAAACCGTTTATCATTTGGTTCCATGGGGTTAGGGGTAACAAATGAGTCACACTCATAGAAGGTTTCTACTTGCTCTTCTGGAGCCATTTGTAATTTACCATTCACTAGTGTAAATTTTCTACCCGTTGGTTTCCACATGCACATCTTAAGATAATTCCTAGGCAATAGGCTACTAGTGGTTTTCCTAGATTTTGCAATTATTCTTTGAATATATCTGGTTTTAGCAGTAGTTCTCGAAGGAACATCTTTCTTAACAAGCTTATCATTCACATTCACAACATTAGAAACAATATCATCACACACATTTTCAGACAAAGATTTCTTGTTCATTAAACAAACTGATTCATTACATGCTCTAGAAATATTGTCCTTAACATTACATCCTGATGACATATGTTTCTTATTCGAAAGCGATAAAGTCCTAGGGTGTTCTTCTACTTCTTCCATTTTATTCTTGTTTTCACTCTCAGAGGCAGGCGAGACTCTATTGTTCCTTGTATTGCTCCTAGGCTTTAGTCTGCTGCTCCTAGAAGAACTTTCTACTCCTGTTGAAGGTAAGGCACACGCATTAGGATTTATCTTGTTGTCCTTTGATTCAGTTTTAGCATCCCTAGTCTCTGTTGGATTATCTTTCACACTTTTGTCTATCGCCCTATATGTTTGAGATGTA